>JAJPUD010003851.1:113047-154896 GCA_023553655.1 Myrmecobius fasciatus | reverse complement strand
TCATTAGGGAAATGGGTCTATAGTTTTCTTTCTCTGTTTTCACCCTATCTGGTTTAGCTGTCAGCACCATATCTGTATCATAGAAGGAATTTGGTAGTATACCTTCTGTCCCTGTTTTTTCAAATAGTTTGTATAGTATTGGAATTAATTTTTCTTTGAATGTTTGGTAGGATTCACATGTAAAACCATCTGGCCCTGGAGACTTTTTCTTAGGGAGTTGATTAATAGCTTGTTCTATTTCTTTTTCTAAAATGGGGCTATTTAAATAATTTATTTCCTCTTCTGTTAACCTGGTTAATCTATATTTTTGTAGATATTCCTCCATTTCATTTAGATTATCAAATTTATTGGCATAAAGTTGGGCAAAGTAACTCCTAATTATTACTCTAAATTCCTCTTCATTGGAGGAAAGTTCTCCCTTATCATTTTTGAGACTAACAATTTGATTTTCCTGTTTCCTTTTTCTGATCAAATTAACTAAAGGCTTATCTATTTTGTTGGTTTTTTCATAAAACCAACTCTTAGTTTTATTTATTAATTCAATAGTTTTCTTATTTTCAATTTTATTAATCTCACCTTTTATTTTCAGAATTTCCAGTTTGGTATTTAATTGAGGGTTTTTAATTTGCTCTTTTTCTACTTTTTTTAATTGCAACCCTAATTCATTGATCTTTTCTTTTTCTGTTTTATGCAAATAAGTATCTACAGATATAAAGTTACCCCTTATAACCGCTTTGGCCATGTCCCACAAATTTTGGTATGTTGTCTCATTATTGTCGTTCTTCTGGATCAAATTATCAATTGTGTCTATAATTTGCTCTTTCCACCCATTCATTCTTCAGGATTAGATTATATAATTTCCAATTAACTTTTGGTCTGTTTTCTCCTGGCCTTATATTACATGTGAGTTTTATCGCATCATGATCTGAAAAGGATACATTTACTATTTCTGCTTTTCTGCATTTGATTTTGAGGTTTTTATGCCCTAACATATGATCAATTTTCGTATAAGTTCCATGAACCCCTGAGAAAAAAGTATACTCCCTTCTATCACCATTCAATTTCCTCCAGAGATCTGTCATACCTAACTTTTCTAACATTTTGTTTATCTCCCTAACTTCTTTCTTATTTATTTTGTGGTTTGATTTATCTAATTCTGAGAGAGCAAGGTTGAGATCTCCCACTAGTATAGTTGTACTGTCTATTTCTCCTTGCGTCTCTCTGTTAGTTTCTCCTCTAGGAATTTGGATGCTATACCACTTGGTGCATATATGTTTAGTATTGATACCGCTTCATTGTCTATGGTACCCTTTAGTAAAATATAGTTTCCTTCCTTATCTCTTTTAATTAGATCTATTTTTGCTTTTACTTGATCTGAGATAAGGATTGCTACCCCTGCTTTTTTTTGTTCACTTGAAGCATAAAACATTCTGCTCCAGCCCTTTACCTTCACTCTGTATTTATCTCTATGTTTTAGATGTGTTTCTTGTAAACAACATATTGTAGGATTCTGGCTTTTAATCCAGTCCGCTATCCGTTTCCGTTTTATGGGAGAGTTCATCCCATTCACATTCACAGTTAAAATGACTATATCTATATTTCCTGCCATCTTATTTACCCAAAGTTTTATTTTTCTCTTACCTTTCCCCTTACTCCTTTCCCCCCTCCCCAGTATTTTGTTTTTGATGACCACCTCCCTCTAACAGTCCTCCCCCCTTTAGAACCCTCCCTCTTTTTTACACCTTTCCCCTAATCCTTTTATTAATTTATCCCTTTCTTTTCCTCCTTTCTCTCCTACTTCCCTATACAGAGGGCCAAGTTTTTCCCTGAAATCAAATGTGTCTGATATACTCTTTTAGAGCCCAATCTAATGAGAGTAAGATTTACACAATACTCATCACCCTCCCTTCTTTCCCTCAATTATATTAGATTTTCTATGTCTCTTCATGAGACTTTGCCTTATTTTACCTCCTTTTTTTTTTACTTTATTTTACCTCCTTTCCCCTCCCCCCCCTTTTTTTTACATTATGATATACCTTCCACCTCTAATTTCTTTTTGATTATTATCAAAGTAAAATCAAATTATACCCCCATTTTTTAAGGATACCCCTAGTAGAGATATAGTTCTCGAGAGTTCTTTCCTTTTTACCTTTTTACGCTTCTCTAGAGTTCTGTGTTTGGAGGTCAAATTTTTTGTTCAGATCTGGTCTTTTCATTAGAAATAGGTGAAATTCTCCTGTATCATTGAATGACCATCTTCTTCCCTGGAAGATGATGCTCATTCTAGCTGGATAGCTTATTCTTGGCTGTAATCCAAGTTCTTTTGCCTTTCGGAATATCTGATTACAGGCCCTTCGATCCTTCACTGTGGAAGCTGATAGATCCTGTGTAATTCTAATGACAGTTCCTTGGTATTTGAACTGTTTTTTTCTAGCAGCTTGTAATATCTTTTCCTTGGTGCGATAGTTCTGAAATTTGGCCACGGTATTCCTTGGGGTTTTAATTTTGGGGTCTCTTTCAGGAAGTGATCGGTGAATTCTTTCAATGCCAACTTTGCCTTCTGATTCTAAAACATCAGGGCAATTCTCTTTCATGATTTCCTGGAAGATAGCATCAAGGTTCTTTTTTTCATCGTGACTTTCAGGGAGTCCAGTAATCCTTAGATTGTCTCTCTTGGATCTGTTTTCCAAGTCAGTTGTTTTTCCTAGGAGATATTTCATATTTTCTTCTATTTTTTAATTTTTTTGTTTTTGTTTGACTGATTCTTGAAGTCTTATTAAGTCATTCATTTCAATTTGTTCGATTTTAATTTTTAAGGTATTATTTCCTTCATTTATCTTTTTTAGCTCCTTTTGTAACTGGCCAATTGAATTTTTTGGTTCATTGCATTCTTTCTCCATTTTACCAATTTTATTTTTCAGTGAATTGTTGTCTTTTTCCAATTCACTAATTTTGTTTTTCAGTGAATTGTTATCTTTTTCCAATTCACTATTTTTATTTTCTAGTGAGTTGGTGACTTTTTCCAATTCACCAATTTTGTTTTTCAGTGATTTGTTGTCTTTTACCAATTCACTATTTTTATTTTCTAGTGAGTTGGTGACTTTTTCCAATTCACCAATTTTGTTTTTCAGTGAATTGTTGTCTTTTTCCAATTCACTAATTTTTATTTTCAGTGAATTGTTGTCTTTTACCAATTCAGTATTTTTATTTTCCAGTGAGTTGGCAGCTTTTTCCAATTCACCACACTTATTTTCCAGTTTTTCACATCTCTGTTGTAGTGCAATATTTCCTTCTTGCACTGCTCTCATTTATTTCCCCATTCTTCTTCTAGCTCTCTTTTGAGATTCTTTATGCAATCTTCCAGGTAAGCCTTCTGAAAGGGAGACCAGCTTAAGTCCACCTTTGTGGCTTTATCTGGGATTGTTTTCAGAATCTCAGGATCTGGGCACTTCTCTAGTTTCTCTCTGTAAAAGCTGTCTGTGGTGAGAGCTCTCTTCTTCTTGCTCATGATTTTCAGCTGAGGTATCAGTCACCAGCAGGAAATACTGCAGCAGTTTTAATTTGCCCTGGGGCAGTTTGCCGAATTGACTTCCTGTCTAGGGCTGATCTCCCTAGATCTCCCTAGGACCACGCTTTCAGCTGCTCTCAATCCACCCTTTATCAAAGGTAGACCTGCCAAAGAACCTGCCTGCAAGCAGAGCAAAGTGGCCCAAGCGTCTCCCAGAGACTTCCTGACAGCCTAAAATCTTCTGGTCCTTCCCAGCCCCGGACTTGCACCCTGGCTGCGCACTGGCGTCTGAGTGCTGGGAGCTGCTCGATCCGCTGCCCGTCTAAAACTGACCCCAGAAGTTCTTTCAAAGTAGATATTTGATAGAAGTAGTCCAAGTGTTTGGTGGAGCCCTGACTCCAAAACCAGTTCGGAGGCTCAGTTTGTCTGGGTCTGAGGGAAGGTCTCAGGAGCTCACAGAGGAAGCTGTCTGCAGTTTGCCCTCTTGGCTCCGCCCCCCTAATGAATATAATTTTTATTGCATTGTTGTCTGAAAAGGAAGCATTTACTATTTCTGCCTTTTTGCATTTGATTGTGAAGTTTTTATGCCCTAACACATGGTCAGTGTACTGTCAAGAAAAAGGTGTATTCCTTTCCGTCTGTATTCAATTTTCTGCAGAGGTCTATCATATCTAGGTTTTCCAGGACCCTCTCTATTTTCTTTCTTGTTTATTTTGCAATTAGATTTGTCTGATTCTGAGAGGGGAAGAAAGGTTGAGGTCCCCCACTAGAATAGTTTTGCTGTCTATTTCTTCTTGTAACTGACTTAAAATCTTCTCTAGGAATTTTCCTGCCTTACTACTACTTGGTGCATATACATTTAGTATCGTTCCTACTTCATTATTTATGGTATCTTTTATCAAGATGTACTTTCCCTCCTTATCTCTTTTATTTTAATTTTGCTTTATCTGAGATCAGAATAGCTACCCCTGCTTTATTTATTTATTTATAATTGAGGTGAAATATTAATAAATTCTGTTCCAGCCTTTTACCTTTACTCTCTATGTGTCTTTATGTGTCATTTGTGTTTCTTGTAAACAACATATTGTAAGTTTCTGTTTTTTAATCCATTCTGCTATTTGCTTCCATTTTATGGGAGAATTCATCCTATCAACTTTAACAGTTATGATTACCAGCTTTGTATTTTCCTCCATCCTATTTTCTCCCTTGTATATACTTTTGTTCTCTCTTTTCACCTTGTCCTTAGTCATATTTGTTTTTACTCACTCCTTATCTTCTATCAACCCTTCCTTGATTCTCTTACCTTTTTCTCCTAGTGTTTCTTTCCTCCCTTCCATCTTGTCCCTCCCATTTCTTTTCCTCTTTCTCCTCCTACTTCTTTATAGGGTTAGATGAATTTCTATACCCAATTGAACGATTAAGTCCCTCTTAAAGCCAAAACTTATGAGTTCAAGCTTCAGACAATGTTCATCCCTCTCCCTTCTTTCCATACATTATAATCAGTCTTTTATACCTCTTCATGTGAACTAATTGTCTCTCTGTACCTCTCCTTTTTTCTTTTTCCAGTACATACTGTTTCCCATGCCTTAATGTCTTTTTCTTTGATGTCATAACATGAGAATCTATCCACAACTACACCCTCAGTCCACTGGGGTCTCCCCCAGTGTCAAGATACAGTTTACAAGAGTTACAGATCATTGTTTTCCTATCTAGAGATGTAAACAGTTAATCTTTAAATGTTTATATATTTTCTCCTGTTTACCTTTCTATGGTTCTCGAGCCCTATATTTGTAAATTATTTTTCTGTTTAGTTCTGTTTTTTTCAATAGAAATGATTGAAAGTCTCTTACTTCATTGAAGATCTATCACCTCCCCTGAAAGATGAGGCTGAGTCTCTCTGGGTAGTTAATTTTTGGTTATAACCCTAAGTTCTTTGCCTTCTGGAATATCGTATTCCAGGCCTTCTGATCCTTTATTGTAGAAGCTGCAGGATACTGGGCATTAATTGCTTTGTTATATTTGAATTGTTTTTGTCTGGCAGCTTACAGTATTTTTTCTTTGAGATTACAGTTTTGGAATTTTGCAACAATGTTCTTTGGGGTTTTCTTTGTGGGATCTTTTTGCAGAGGTGATCAATGAATTCTTTCAATGAGTATTTCCCTCTGTTAGTAGAATATCAGGACAATTTTCCTTAATGACCTCTTGTAGAATGCTATGTAGGCCCTTTTTTTTGGTCATTACCTTCAACCAGGCCGATAATTTTTTTTTTTAATTAAAGCTTTTTATTTGTATTACATATGTATGGGTAGTTCCTCAGCATTGATCTTTACAAAGCTTTCCATTACAAATTTTACCCCCAGTCCCTTCCCCTCCCCTAGATGGAAGGAAGTCCACTACATGTTAATAATGTTGAAATACTTGACAAGTTGTGCAAGAAAAATCCTATCTACAAGAAAAAAAAAAGAAAATCAGAGAAAGGAAACACAATGCAAGCAAACATCAATAGAGAGCATGAAAATGTTATGTTGTGGTCCATATTTCATATCCCTCTTTCTGGGTGTATATGGTTTTCTTCACTGAACAATTGGAACTGATTTGAGACAATTCTTTGTTGCAGAGAGCCATGTCCATCAGATTTGATCATCATGTAATATTGTTGTTGCTGTGTATAATGATCTCCTGGTTCTGCTTGTTTCACTCAGCATCAGTTCATGCAAGTCTGTCCAGGCCTCTCTGAAATCATCCTGCTGGTCGTTTCTTACAGAACAATAATATTCCATGACATTCATATACCATAATTTCTTCAGGCTCTCTCCAATTGATGGGCATCCATTCAGTTTCCAGTTTCTAGCCCCTACAAAAAGGGCTGCCACAAACATTCTTGCACATGTGGGACCCTTTCCCTCCTCTAAGATCTCTTTGGGATATAGGCCCAGTAGAAACACTGCTGGGTCAAAGGGTATGCACAGTTTGATAACTTTTTGAGCATAGCTCCAAATTGCTCTCCAGAATGGTTGGATCCGTTCACAGTTCCACCAACAATGTATGTGTGTCAGTTTTCCCACCTCCCCTCCAACATTCATCATTATCATTTCCTCTCATTTTAGCCAATCTGACAGGTGTGTAGGGGTACCTCAGAGTTGTCTTAATTTGCATTTCTCTGATCAATAGTGATTTGGAGCAACTTTTCATATGACTGGAGATGGTTTTAATTTCATCGTCTGAAAATTGTTCATATCCCTTGATCACTTATCTATTGAAGAGTGGCTTGAATTCTTATATATATGAGACAATTCTCTATATATTTTAGAAATGAAGGCCGATAATTTTTAAAGTGTCTCTTCTGGATCTCTTTCCAGATTGGTTGTTTTGCCAATGAGGTATTTAACGTTTTATTCCATTTTTTTCATTCTTTTTAGTTTGTTAGATTGATTCTTGCTGTCTCACAAAGTCATAGCCTCCATTTCCCCTGTTCTGATTTTTAATGTGTGATTTTCTTCAGTTATCTTTTGTATCTCTTTTTCCATTTGGTTTATTCTAATCTTTAAGGAGTTCTTTTCTTCAGACAATTTTTTTCTTTCCTTTTCCAAACTGTTGGCTTTCTCATGAATACCTCTCATTCCTTTTCTCATTTTTTTCTACCACTTTCATTTGCCTCTTGAAGTCTTTTGTGAGCATTTCCAAGAAGTTTCTTTGGGCTTGAAACCAATTTATCTCACTCTTTTGAGATTTCTTGTGTAGACATTCTGTCTTCGTCTGAGTTGATATTTTGGTCTGCCCTGTCACCATAGTAGCTTTTTATGGTCAAGGTTCTTTTCTGTTTCTTGCTCATTTTCTTTTGGTATTTCCTTTCTTTTTTTTTTTTTTTTTGCTTTAAACTTTTAAGGTGGGGCTCTATTCCTGGGGTAAAGAAGACATTGTCCCAAGCTTCCTGTGCAGCTCTGAGCCTTGGCTTTGAGCACAATGTCCCTTTGTATTTTCCGGGGATAGCTTTGCCTGTTCTGTGCAGGAAAAAGCTTGATTTCCCAAAGTTTGCCTTCTGAGCTGGGACTGGAGGCTGTCCCCTACTGTGCTTCTCTGCTGAGCCAGGACCGAAGATCTTAGATGCTGTTGATTTGTGGGGATTAAGACCCTTTCATTGGCTTTCCCAGAGTCTGTCTATTCTAGGCTGAATACCCTTATCACCCCAGTGAGAGTGACCTTTCTTAAAGTTTTTCCAGTCTATCTTGAGCTGGAGAGGGGTTTCATTCCTTCAGATTCTGTTCAGAGGGTTGGTTCATGTGGTATTCAAGGGAAACTGGGAGAGCTCAAGCAGCTTCCTGGCTTTACCATCTTGAAAGTCATCTTGGCTCCATCCCTGGAACTATGCCTGTCATTCTATTTTATTTATATATATATATATTTGCAAAACATATGTATGGGTAATTCTTCAACATTAACCCTTACATAGCTTTCTGTTACAAATTTTTCTCCCCTACTCCCCACCTCTCCCCTAGATGGCAGGATATCCACTACATGTTAATTATGTTAAAATACTGGACAAATCAAATATATGTGTACATATTTCCACACTTATCACTGTTGTGCAAGAAAAAACATCTACACGAAAGACATATCAGATAAAGGAAACACAATGTAAGCAAACATCAATTGAGAGTATGAGAATGTTATGTTGTGGTCCACATTTCACATCCCTCTCTCTGGGTGTATATGGCTTTCTTCAGTGAACAATTGGAACTGGTTTGAAACATTTCATTCTTGAAAAGAGCCATGTTCATCAGAATTGATCATCATATAGTATTGTTGTTGCCGTATATAATGATCTCCTGGTTCTGCTCATTTCACTCAGCATCAGTTCATGTAAGTCTCTCCAGTCCTCTCTGAAATCGTCCTGCTGGTCGTTTCTTACAGAACAATAATATTCCATAACATTCATATACCATGATTTATTCAGCCATTCTCCAACTGAAAGGCATCTATTCAGTTTCCAGTTTCTAGCCACTACAAAAAGGGCTGCCACAACATTCTTGCACATGTGGGGCCCTTTCCTTCCTTTATGTTTTCTTTGGGATATAAGCCCAATAGAAATGCTGCTGGGTTAAAGAGTATGCACAGTTTGATAACTTCTTGAGCATAGCTCCAAATTGCTCTCCAGAATGGTTGGATCCATTCACAGCTCCACCAACAATGCTTCAGTGTCCCAGCCTTCCCACATCCCCTCCAACATTCATCATTAACTTTTCCTGTCATTTTAGCCAATCTGGCAGGTGTGCAGTGGTACCTCAGAGTTGTCTTAATTTGCAATAGTGATTTGCAGCACCTTTTCATGACTACAAATAGTTTTAATTTCATCCTCTGAAAATTGTCTGTTCATATCCTTTGACCATTTATCAATTGGAGAATGTATGCCTGTCATTCTAGTAAAGCATCTTAGAACTAGCATGTGGAAAGCCTTAATTGCTAGACTAAGATGTTTCTATTTCATAAAATGTATATAGGACATAAAATATATTAAATTAATAAGCACCTACAGTGTGCACAGCACACTGGGAGAGAAATGTTGATGTAGTTACTTGATTTTCTCTGATGGATTGAGGGGAGTGTTTTTTATAGTAGTGTAGATCATAGTTCATCTATGCCTTCTCCTAGATGACTCTTGCTTATGTTCTCTCATAGATCTTTCATAGGTGGAATGCTATATGTTCTAGGTGTCTTCATGACATGTTCTAGGTGCTCTCTTGACATGACACAACAAGCAATATTCAGGTTGTCTGTCCCTCACTTTGGCTGCATGACAAACTTTGTTGTTGTTCAATCTTTCAGTCATATTTGACTCTTCATGACCATAGCAAACCAGACCCTTCCATTCTATATTGTCTCTGGAATTCTGTCCAAGCTCATGTTTGTTGCGTCCATAATACTTTCTATCTCTTCCTCTACTGTTCGCTTCTCCTTTTGCTTTCAGTCTTTCCTGTGACGAGTTTGTCTTTCCCTGTTTGTGTCTTGACAACTGGACTCTCAAATATTTTATATGTTCTGTCATTTTTTTTAAATTAAGATTTTTTATGTCTTTTGTTTCTTACATCATCAGAGGTTTCCCCATTGCCTTTTTCCTTCCTCTCCCAAAGAACTATCCCATATGACAAATACCATGTTTGTTTATTTGTTTTGGAAAGGGAGAAAAATCAGCTAAATCTATTATTATATTGAAAAAAGGCCAAAATCATGTGAAATATGTAATATTTATGGATTCTTTACCTCCATAAAGGCATGGATTGAGGTGGTCTCGTATATTTCTTCATCTACATCAATCTGAATATAATTTTGTTCCATTTATTTTTAGTTTTTTTGGTATGTGATAGTTCTATTTATTGTGCATGTTGTCTCTGCTTACTTTACTCTGCACATATTTATATAAATCTTTCCATGCCTTTCTATCTATATTCATCGTAGATGTGCATGATTTCTTATAGTATAGTACTATCCCTTTATATTTATTTACCAAAATTTATTTAGCCATCCTCCAGACAATCTACATTATTTCCAGTTCTTTGCTATCTCTCTCTCTCTCTCTCTCTCTCTCTCTCTCTCTCTCTCTCACACACACACACACACACACACACACACACACACACACACACACACACAATGCTGCTGTAATTGGCATGCATAGGAACTTTATTTTTATTGATGGAATCCTTGGATTATAAGTTCATGATGATATCTCTGGTTCAAATAATATGATTATCTTACTCACTTTATTTTTACAATTTCAAATCACTTTCCAAAATGGTTGTGCCATTTCATAGCTCCACCAACAGTGTATTAGTGAGCTTATCAATCCCTCCAACACTGAATATTGTTATCTTTTGTTATTTTGCCAATTTGCAGGATATGAGGTGAAATCTCACAGTTGTTTTGATTTGCATTTCTCTTATTAGTAATTTGGAGCATTCTTTCTTATGAATACTATTTAACTCTTGAGAACTGTTCATATTCTTTAACTATCTTTTAGGGAATGGCTCAGTCATTATTTTGACTATTTTGAATAAAGTTTCTTTTCTCAATTCTCAAAGAATTGTATTTTGAATGGAATATTTTCTTGTTGGGTTTTATTGTAAAAAGACCAATAATTTTGTGGATTTATTTTGTATTTCTTACTCCACAGTTAACCTTAACATATTTCCTATCTTTTCCAAATATCTTCTAAATTAAAACCTTTTTTTCCTCATAGTCCTGAGTCTGTGCTTTAAATAGTATTGCTGAAGCGCAGTGGGAAGGGTAAAGAACTAGCCAGATCCATTGATTTTCATGCTTTAGATTGAGTGACAGGGATAATTTTTGGAAAGAGCCATCTCTCTTGTTTACTAATTAGTGCTAATAGAACTATCATTGGATGACTTCTACCTCTCTTAATTGGTGTGGGCTCAACTTTACTATTTTTCTGAAGACAGTCATTGCATCATTTTCAGACATATTAAAATTGGATATGATGATTAGTATAAAGATAGTACCCTTGAAATTAGTAGGGAAATATTTTTTTTACTAATGCATTTTTTTTTATTAAAGCTTTTTATTTGCATAACATGTATGGGTAGTTTCTCAGCATTGACCTTTACAAAGCTTTCCATTACAAATTTTATCCCCAATCCCCTCCCCTCCCCTATATGGCAGGAAGTCCACTGCATGTTAATAATGATAAAATACTTGACAACTTGTTTTGCAAGAAAAATCCTATCTACAAGAAAAAAACATAATCAGAAAAAGGAAACACAATGCAAGCAAACATCATTAGAGAGCATGAAAATGTTCTGTTGTGGTCCACATTTCATATCCCTCTCTCTGGGTGTATATGGCTTTCTTCACTGAACAATTAGAACTGGTTTGAGACATTTCTTTGTTGTAGAGAGCCATGTCCATCAGAGTTGATCATCATATAGTATTGTTGTTGCCGTGCATAATGATCTCCTGGTTCTGCTTGTTTCACTCAGCATCAGTTCATGCAAGTCTTTCCAGGCCTCTCTGAAATCGTCCTGCTGATCGTTTCTTACAGAGCAATAATATTCCATAACATTCATATATCATAATTTATTCAGCCACTCTCCCATTGATGGGCATCCATTCAGTTTCCAGTTTTTAGCCAAATAGTTATAATATTCTAACAAATTGTTTTTTTTTCTTTTGAAATATTCTTTTTTGCTGCTTTTGTTTTTTTGTGATTTTGAGGAGAAAATGAAGATTGTGTTTTCCATTAACCTTTTAACACACCAATTTTCCTGAACTGTCAATTTAATTATATAAAATGTTCACAAAATTGGGCTTTATGTATTGTTTATTTATTTGCAAACCACATTTCTGTGCATTTTTAGACGCAGCATTATGTAATGACTAGGGAACTGGACTTGGAGTATAGAAGTATAGACATGAATTCATGTCTAATTTGACACTTTTGCGTATGCCACACAGGGATTTTCATCTATATTCTCAAAATTCTCTGTGATACTCTAGTATTATAAGTTGAATAGAAATACTGACTTGCTTTGTAAGAAGGAGTCCCCCTCCCCAAATGATGAGTTAATAATATTGAAATCATCGGCTCATTAGTGTTATGTTTTCATAAAATCTTTTAACTAAAGGAACCACAGCAGTCATCTAATCCTATTAATATGTATACAAGAATTCTCTTTAAAGCATACCCCATAAATGGTCATTAACTTTTCTCCCAAAAAAAAATCTCTCATAAAGGATACTCATGAACTAGAGTAGCCTACTTCACACTTGGACGCATTTAAAAAGTCACCATACCTCAGTATGAATTCTCTCTATAACATGACAGTCTATACTTGATTACCATCAGCAACAGAGAGCCTGCTAGCTATCAAATTATAATTTACTGCTTTGGAGTAACTAATTTTTTCAGAAGGTTTTCCCCTTTATAACAAGATAAAATTTGTCTGAAGTCAAATTATACAAGCATTAGGTACCTATTATGTATGTCTAATTCTACTTTCTACTACTAAACAAAATCTAATTCTTCTCGGTAATAGTTCTTCAAATACTAAAAGATAGCAATCGTATCCATATTAAGTACTCTTTTCTACAAGTTAAATGTCTCTAGTTCTTTTGTATGACAGTCATATGGTATATTCTCCAGTTAACTCAATATTCTGTTTACCCTTTTCTGAATACTCTATAACTTAGTGTCTTTCCTAAAATGTAGAGCATTTTACTAAAATGTAGGGCTCAAACCTGAAAACACAATTACTATAGACAGTATCTGGTTGATCCAAGCAAACTGCAATGGGATGATGGTCTCCCTCCTCAATTTCAATTTAATAATCTTTCATTATTTGCTGACTTTTCCCATACGACTATGCTACGCTAAGCATACAAGACAAATAAAATACACATCCCTGTCATCAAGTAGCTTGCATTCTATTGGGGGGCATATTGTATATACATGTAAGTAGGATCAAAGTAATTTCAAGAAGAAGAAACTAATAAATGTGGATGTGTAGGGTTAACATAGAACTTAAAGTATAGAGCAGTACTTAAGTTGTAAAAAGTAAGTTAGGAATTCAAAAGTGTGGAAGTTTAAAAAGAATGAAAGTGTGACATGGGGCCTTGTCTTATCATAGCCATATCTCTACCATGTTCTACATGTGAAAGTGATATTTTTAATCCAAAGACATAAAGACTAAAGTCTTAAATTTTATGTCTGTAAATTTTATTTTATATTAGAATTTGGTCTTATATCTTTGTCCATGAATCTCTTTAGATTTTACTATATCAAAAAATGCAGCTTCTGACAACCACCTGCCTTAAACTGTTCAAACTCTTTATGTCTTAACTCCTTTCCCTTCTATTTCATTATTGGTAAGATGTGTTTTGTACATGTTTTATCAAGCTGTTAATTTTCTTTCCATCATTTTGTTGCATAGCTCTCACTTCTTTCCCCATTTTTTCTCTTTACAAGTCTTATTTGCTTTTAAAAGTGGGGGGGGTTTGCTTCTGTTTTAATCTTTCTTTAGATCTTTTATGAAATCTTGGATTTGTGTCCAATTTACATTTTTAAGCCTTTATTTGTAGATGTTTTCAAGTCACTGTCTTCTGAGTTTGTATTTTGAGCTTTCCTTTCACCATAGCAACTTTTTATGGTCAGATTCTTTATATTTGCTCTCCCAGTAGGGAAATATTTAGGGGAAACATAACAAGTTCTGTATCAGATATCATAAGTTCAGAATGCCTAAGAGACACCTAATTTGAAGTACCTAATAGGCAGTTGGTAATATGGGACTGAAGCTCATGAGAAAGATTGGGGTTGGATATGAGAAAGACTAGGGATGGTAATTGAACCCCTAATATCTGGTGATATTACTAAACAAGATATTGTAGGGGGAGAAGAAAAGAGTCATCAAGGACAAAGTCTTGGAGTACAGTTCATAGAAAAATGATGTAGATAACTAGCCAACAAAGCAGCTGAAACAGAGTGGTGAGGCAGACTGGAAGAGAACCAAAAGGTAATGCTTTAAGTATTTCTGTTCCTAGCACGTAGTAGGCCTGGCACATAGTTGGTATTTAATGAATGTTTATTAACTGACTGGTAGTGTCACAAAAATCCAGGGAGAAAAATATCCAGGAAGAGAGAATGGTCAACACTTTTACATGTTAATTTCCCATTTTGAAAAAGTGGGGAAATCCTGATAGCTTGATGACAGGGTTTGGTTAAATGAGTTTTGCAAATGAGAGAGATCTAGATGTATTTGTAGGTAGCAAGAAATGAGCCAAGATAAAGGGAGAGATTGGCTATAGAGAGAGGCTGGAGTTGTAGGGATTCTCTACCTGAGGGGAGAGAAGGGGACAAGATTTAGGTTATAAATTGGAGGATTAGTTGTAAGAAGAAAGGCTTTCTGAGACTAGAGTAAAAGAAGAGAGAAAAGAGCCAACAAGGTCATCTTTGACTTGTCACTCTCCTTTATCCCAAAGAGTGAATGACTTAACAAGTTTTGTTGCCTCTATCTCCATATCAGTTCCCTCACATAATCACCTGTACTGTTTCAGTCCATCCTCTATGTGACTGCCAAAATGGTATTATTAATCACGAATTCTTCCCTTCCCAGTAAATTCCACTGGTTCCCTTTGAGGATCTTTAGGATCAAATAAAAATTCTTCTTTTTGGCACTGGTGGAGTAGACAGACCAGCTTTCTTGATGTTTCTTGTACATAACTAGAATGCACTCACTCTTCTCATCATGTGTACATGATATGTCTAATAATAATAATAGCTTACTTATATAGTTCCTACTATTTTCAGATACTTCACAAATAGGATTTCATTTGATCCTTGCCTTGTGAGGGAAGTGCTCTTGTTTTGATAATTGCTTTGCCCAGGGACACTGAATTTGAACTCATGTCTCCCTGACTTCAGGCCCTTTACTTCTCCACTATGCCACTGAATTGTCCCTAATAAAATGTAAGTTCCTGGAGGATAGGGAGCTGTCTTATTTTTGTTTTTTTATCCCTAATATTTAGTACATATTAATTGCTTAATAAATTGATAAACTAATATGTAGTCTGACAAGGCCTTTTGCTGGAAATGGATTTCTAATAGTCTGTAAATACAGTGATTTACAATGATAAATATTGAGTGATAGAGTATTTTCATTTTTGATGACATGTTTTCATTGTAGTTTCCAGTAAAATTGAGTTGAATCGTAAGCTTATACAGGACCAGCAAGAACAAATCCAACATCTAAAAAGTACAGTAAATGAACTTAAAGCAGAAAAACTTCAGATATCTAGTAATCTGCAACGTCGACAGCAACTGGAGGAACAGACAGTAGAATTGTCTACAGAAGTTCAGTCCTTACATCGAGAAATAAAAGTAAGAATATATAAATTGACTTACAGCATATATGAAAACACTTTGGAAACTAGCAAGGGATTGTTATCGTTTGATTTTTCCATGTTTTACTAAACCCTTTAGCTAATAAAATTACTTAAAGGGAGACATAATAAATGTCTTTCAATATTTGAAGATCTATTATGTGGAAGAAGGTATAAATATATTTTGGCTTGAGAGAGCAGGAGTAGGATCAGTGTCTCTGAATTGAGAGGCAAATTTCAGTTCAATATGAAGTATCACTTCCAAACAATTAAATTGTCAACAATGGAATCAATTTGTTATTAGATAGTAAGATTCCCATTATTTAAGTAAACGCTGAACTGATCACCACTCAGGGACAGGAATTCCTGCTTGGGTTGGATAAGATCAGGGATCCTTAACTATTTTATGTTGTGAACCCTTTTGCAGTCTAGTGAAGCCTATTGGTGATCCCCTTCTCAGAATGCTGTTTTTTTGTTTTTTTGCTTAGGCAATTGGTGTTAAGTGACTTGCCCAGGGTCACACAGTTAGGAAGCGTTAAATATCTGAGACCAGATTTGAACTCATGTCCTCCTGACTTCAGGGCTGGTACTCCATCCACTGCTCCACCTAGCTGCCCCTGAATAATGTTTTTTAAATGTGTATATACATAGAATTCCAAAGGAGAAAACCATTTGCATTGCAATACTTACCAAAATATTTTATAAAAGTATCATACATCTTAGATTGCACTTTGCACTAAGATTGTTTCTAACTTTTAAGTTTCTGAGATTGTGTTACAACTTGAGAGATGGAACCATTTTAATTAAACTTTTAGATTTACTATCAGAGTTATTTGTTATATTCATTAAGACGTAATGAATGTATAACTGAATGTCTTTATAATTCTGTATGTAAATTCACGAGAACAGTAAAGGATAACACCTCACCTCCAAACTTCTGTGCCTATAAAAAGCATGGAATAGTAGGAAGTCACTCTTCCTTAATATGTATACTTTTTTTTTTTTAGGATTCAAAAGAGCAGTTGTATCCTTTGGAAGCCACTTTGGGAAAATTACAGCAAGAAAAAGAAGAATTAATTAAAAAAAAGAATACAAATAACAGTGCAGTACAAGAAAAAGTATGACTTCACTTAGAAAGATAAGATGTTTTTCATTAAATTGCTTTTTACTTCAGAATGCTTTTGAGCAGTTTCCTTCTCTTTCAGATGAATGTTGAATAGGTGATCTTTGAAATGTTTTCAGTACTTAACATTTTGTGATTCTAATAGTTATATTTGGATTATCATTGTCTTGGGGGTCCTATATCCTCTAAGGCCTTCTCTTGTGGCCCTGGCTTCTTAAAAAATACTATTGCAGCAAAACAGTTTTTGATGGATTTAACTCATCAAGCTGGAGAAGATTTGTGCATAAACCTAAAAACAAGTCAAAAATATGTTGTTTAAGAATCAGCATTGCTAAAAAGGTTAAGGAATACTAGACTCGCCACAAAAGGTTAGCTAAGAGTATACTATTAAAATAATGGATCTTTCAGTGTATTACAAAGTAGTCTTTTTTATACAGATTCTCTAAATGAATGTCTAATCTTACTGATTAAGTTCCCTCCATTGATGCAGGTACCAATACATTCTTGCCTGCCTATCCTATGTGATTTTTTTCTGTATTCTCCCAAAAGTTTGTCATGGGTGCCCTAAAAGATTTATGTTCAAAAGAGCCTATAAAACTTCCAGTGAGCAAATATCTGATTTAACTAGAAATGGAGAAAGTTAGTTGAAAAAGACAGTAACAAGGTAGGATATGAGCTTGTTCATTAAATCTTATTAAAAAGGAGGCTATGATTTTGAGATTCATTGTACCCAAAAGTAGAGAAAAATTAATGTTTACATTGAAAAAAATATTGTCATGTAAGTTGATCAAAGTTATAATGACAGGTTTAATCATTATCTAATAGATGCATTTTATTAGATTATGCAATTTATAGCAGTATGAAATACTAAGAGTTGATCACTGATGGAATTCTTCTATTCTGTGAAGTGATGGATTGGAAAGTAGTGGCATAACCACTACAAAATAGCACGGCAAGTTGAAACCTAACTTCTAGTCCTAGCTTGGCCACAGTTCAGTACTCTGTATGCCCAGACACTATTAAGCATTTCATGAAAAAATAAAATCTTTTTTTTAATAGTTTGTACATGTCTGTATGTAATAGGTTTAAACTAATGAATTAATATCTTTCCACAGTTAAATGATATCAAAGAGAAGGTTAAAAACATTTCTAGTTACATAAAGGACATTGAGAATTATATTCAAGATGGAAAAGACAGTTACAAAATGGTAATTTAAAGCCTAAAAATAATTAATTTGATTAAGCTTGCTAATTTTTCATATAGTTAACAAATTTGTCCTTTTTTTGGTAGCAAAAAGAAGCTGAACTGAATAAAGTAATAAGTCAGCTAAATGAATGTGAAAAACAAAAAGACAAGATAAGTGAAGAAATGGGAACAATGAGACAAGACATTGATATGCAAAAGGTAGGTATTTTTCGTTGCCTGTGGTTTAATGGTAAGGCATATGCCATGTGATTTAAATGATGAGAAGGTTAGGACTAGCTCTCTACATTAAATATGCTATTAAAAGTTGCTATAAAGTAAGTATTTCTTTATGTCAAATCACTGTTCTGTTGATATTTATTAACAATTAATATTTTCCATAGGAACAAAAGGTTGATCTCTGAGATACAGCTTCATAGATCTAGAAATGGAAGGGATTCTGGAATCCATCTAATTCCTCTCTCTCGTTTTGTAGATGAAGAAACTGTGACCAAAGAAAGTTAGGTGACTTCCTAAGACACAGATAGTGTCAGAGCCAGGAGTTGAGCCTAACTCCAGTTTCTCTAGAGTTAGTGTTGTTAAAGTAAAATTCTCTAGTTTCCATGTATAACCATTAGTCTTTTGCAACTGCTATTTCTACCCTGAATTTATTGTTTTATCATGTTTTAATACTTGATTTGGCTAATTAATTAATTAAAATTATCTTTTCCTTTGGCAATGCTTCCACAAATAAGTGTATCTGTGGAAGCTGTCCCAATATTTTGTTCACACTTTCTTTGGCTATAGGCTCAGGAATTTTTATGGCTATGAATAAAATTTCAAATTTACAGTGGATCTGTGTTGTAATTTTTAAATCTCAAAAATGTATCTTATGTGAATTTGCAAAAATCAAGTCAACTGCATAACTAAGTGCCTAATTATGATAGGTTTCAATGAAAGGCATAAATATTTGCATCTTTTGAAAAAATTGCTATTCTAAATAACTCAGTGAGATTTGCAAAACATTACCTTTTTTAAATTGTTCATTAAATCATATGAAATTAGGTAGAATTTTGGTACAGTTGGCCAGTAACTAGAACCATCAAATCTTGGAATTGGAGGAAACCTTAAAAAAATCTACAGGAGTTTAAATCTCATTTCAAATAGTAGCTGGGTGACCCTGGATGAGTCATTCAACTTCCAATTTCACAATAATAGGGATCGTTTCAGTTTTTGAGAAAATAAATGCCTGGCAGGAAGATGTTTAATAAATGTTTTATCCAAAAAGAAAGAGACACTTGAAGTAAAAACTTTGAAGAAAGTTAATCATTTTTAGAGGCAGAGATGAAGAGGGCATTTCAGGCATGGAGGACAGTCTTGCAAAGACACCAAGTTAAAATATGTACTGTGAATTTAGGGGAAAAATTTGTAGCCCAGTTGGCGAATATAAGATGAAATTTAGTATACAGATGAGTTTAGCTCTTTAGGGTATCATCTATGTAGAGATGATAACTGAACCATTAAGAGCTAAAGAGGTTACCAAGAGAGGTAAGTATAAAGAGAGAATGGTCTCCAAACATAACCTTGTTACTCAAGGAGTAACAAGCTGTTACTCAGCTCCTTAGTGAATTGAAGATAGTAGATGATGTAGCAAAGGTAGAGAACCAAAAAGAAGCAGGTTTACAGAAACCAAAGAAGTAACTAACCACCAGGAAAGTCTTGCTTGACTATAGAAACTACAAAGAAATCAAGTAGAATGAAGACTGAGAAAAACCATTTAGCTTTTAATATGATATTATCAGTTAAAATATCATAAATAACTTGGGAGAAAGTAATTTCAATAGCAGAGTGGAGAAGGAAGCCAGATTATAAGATGCTAACGTGAAGACATGGAAGCAGCAAGTGTAGATAACTCTTAGAAGATTGGCTAGGAAAGGAAAAAGTTATAAAGGATGATAGCTTAAGGGAACAGCCTGAGGATTTTGTAGATAGCAGGTTAGAATAATAAGAGATTAGCAATAAGAAAGGAATTGATTTGAGTTTCTAGAAGAGATGAAAGAAGGTGAGTTCAGGGACACAAACGGAGGAATTGACATTGGCAAGGAGAATGGCCACCTTTTTCTTGCATAAGACCAAATAATATCATCTTCAGATGAAAATGTTTGCTTCATTATAATATGGAAGCATAGGAAGATTTCCTATAAAGCTAGAGAACATATTATTTTTAAATATTGTTATTCCAAGGAAGTCATAGAATTTGGGTTGACAGTTGTTCCCTTTATTTTCCTATAGTTTTTATATGGATGAAACCTTTCTTTTAGGGGAAATAGAAAACATTTTGCTTATTGACTTATTGATTAATAAGAAACAGAAGAATCTGTTTTAAAAGAATATGTGATGTAAAACAGGAAAAGAAATGGAAAACACATTCATACAACACATCATCTATATGGTATTTAACTAGAAAGTAAGGCAACAGTTATATTTGGGTACATTTTCTCATGCTATTAGTTAGGAATTGATTTTTTCTTTGTTCCTTTCTTAACCTCCCCCTCCAAGTACCCAGAGACCAGAAAATAAATAAATGAATGAATGAATGAATGAATGAGTAAATGAATAAATAAATAAATAAAATTCATAGAGAAGCAGGAGAGTTTTCAAGTATGGAAAGGGCACTTTGTTTAGGAATTGATAAGATATATAGTGTTAGGGAGAATGAGGAGGCAAGTATCACAGTGAGATGACAGACCTGAAAGTCTGAATCTAGTATTATCTTCAATAGAAATAGGAAAGTTTGGAAGAAGCTAGAATTTTGGGAAAGATTGAATTCCATTTTAGATGCAATGAGCTTTAGACATCTGTGTAGTATCTTTTTCTGAAATTTCCAGGAGGCAATTGATAAAGTGAGACTGAAACTCAGGAGAGAGACTGAAGCTAGATATGTAGATCTGGGATTTATCTGTATAGAAATAAAAATTGAACCCACGAGTTGATGAAATCACCATGTGATAGAGAGGAATAGGTCTCAGAACAAACCTTTGACAGACACCCATCATTAGTGGTTATGAATTTGAAGATTTAGCAAAAAATATTGGGAAAAAAATGTTCAGATAAGTACAAAGAGACCCAGGAGAGAGCAACCCAGAGAAGAGAAAATCCAGAAGAGGTTGGCTGTGGTTCCCATACACTTTAGTGAAATGTTGGCAGAGCCTTTGATCCCATTACCTGGTGTGGCCATCTTGCGGCTGTTTAGAGTATTGCCACTAAGGAGTTGTAAAAACTTGTTATATTTTCACTGCTATGTATTCAACAAATGCTTATTTGTTGAATGGCCAGATTAAAGTAAGTCAGAGACCCTACGGTACATGTTACCCCTATCATTGAGATATTTTCACCTTTAGTTTTAGTTTAGTTTAGTTAGATCATCGGTTTAGAACTGGAAAGAACATTTGAAGTCCTTGAATCCAGCGCTTTTATTTTATAAATGATGAACTTGAGGCCCAGAGACTTGGTTAGGGTCACATTAGGTGACAGAACTGAAATTTGAACTGAGCTCCTCTGTCATCTGTGTTCTATTTGCCATTCTGTTATTGTATGTAATATGGTTCGGGTAAAGGGAAAAATAGTATTTCCCCTTTAAAAATGCCCTGATCAGTGGACCATATACAGACTCTGACTTAGTGTCTGTTGCTTTAGGTACAGGAAAGGTGGCTACAAGATAACCTTACTCTGAGGAAGAGAAATGAGGAACTAAAAGAAGTTGAAGAAGAAAGAAAGCAACACTTAAAAGAGATGGGACAAATGCAGGTTTTACAGCTGAAAAAGTAGGTACTTTTAAAAGTTTATTCTTTAATTTGTTTAAAAATGTTTTTTAGTGAAAGAAGTAAGAGCACTTAGACTATAATTTTGATGCAGTTTAAGTGGACTTACAACTCTAAGGAATTCTTGAGATGATATTATTTAAAAAACAAACAAACAAATCATGGAGAAATTTCTGGGAAGGTCCAAGAATGACCATAAGTTGAGGAATTGATTCCCCAGTCTTTTACTTAAGGTGTATTGCCAAAAAAAAATAGAAGCAAAGAAAAAGCCATGAAGGAACTGAGTTTATCACTGAGAGCTTAAAATGGAAAAGATTCCTGTAAAGAGACAAAGAGAACATGAGAAAGGGTGGAGCAATAAATTCTCAACAAAAACAGCAAGCTAGCTTTAAAGTATATTTTATTGCATACTTTTTCCACTTCACCAATTTTGTTTTTCAATAAATTGGTGTCTTTTTCATATCTCTTTTGCAGGGCATTATATCCTTCTTGCACTGATCTCAGTTCAGTACCCCATTTATCATCCAGCTCTCTTTTGAGATTTTTTATGCAATCTTCCAGGAAGGCCTTGTGGAAGGGGGACCAGGTTGTATCTCCCCTGATGGCTTCCTCTGGAGTTGCTTTGCCTATAGGAACCTCAGGATCTGGGGTCTGCCCTTCTTTCTCTCAATAAAAGCTGTCTATGGTGAGAGCTCTCTTCTGCTTCTTACTCATTTTAAAGTATATTTTAAAGAAAAATTTAAATAAATTAGGATTTTAAAAAACATTAATTTTAAAAGCTAAAATATTACATTCAATTAAACAGACATTTATCAAGAATCATATATTATGGTTCAAGTGAGCAATGTGGTCAGCCTTGAGTCAGACAGCCTAAATTCAAGTCCAGGCTTGGACTCTGGCTGTGTGAACATTGACAAATTACTAACTTCTCAGTGTTGCATAGTTCCCCCCATTTTCCCCATTCCAGGCAATTCTCTAAAATTATGCATTACAGATGAGCTGCAAATCTGTAAGTAGTAAGTAGGTACTATTTACTAAAGAGAAAGAGAAAATTGAAACTGTTTTTGCCCTCAAGGAAGTTACATTCTACCAAGAAGATATGAGCTACGTTTACAAGGAAGTGACCCCTAATATGTGACATATCAAAAAAGAATTAAAAATAAGAAGTAGTGGTTGAGTTGAGCCTAGAAGAAAGCTAAGGATTGAAAAGCAGAGATCACAAGAGTTCATTAGTAAATTTGTGAAGTGGGCCAGGGACTGTCAGCTTCAATGAGATATCTGTTAACCGGTTGTCTGGAACCAAGATTCCTACTCAGAATTCCTAACTCCAAGTCCAGAACCTCCTCCACTCTCTCATGATGCTTTTCTAAGTCAGATCAGATCATCCCAATAACATTTGTGGATATAACTGGAAAGAGAATAACAAAGACGATGACTTCTAGCATTTCCATTGCAACTTCTATCTTTGACTCAGTGCTCCTTTGTAAGGAAATGTGGCAGTAATACTTTAAATGATCAAGTCAGAAGTAGCTGGACCTGAACAAAGTATAAAATCTTTATTCTGAAATGATACAACTTTTAAAGAATTCCTGGCTTGATTTTAAAGGAGAGAAGATTCCTTCCAAAATGGAAAAAAATTGTGAACAGTACTCTTGAAGGGAAGAAAAAAAGCTGGAAGAAAACAGCAGCAACTACTAACTCATGCTTATCTCTCTAAAATATCATGAAAATGGTTAAATGCATGGATTGAGGGTAATAGTGGACTTTTGTAAATGATGTTTTTATAACAGCATCTTCATAGCCATATACCTGACTGAGAGATATAGGGAATATAAGGTTATGCTGTATTTGATTATTCAAAACAAATGCTTTTCACTTTAGTTGAATAGAATATAACTTATAAAGGTTCTTCTCAAATACATTGTATCTTTTATCTATATATTTGTATCATACAAGATTCCATGATTAAATTCAGTCATAGAATAACTATTAATTTATTGAGTCTACAAAGGATTCTTATTCATAGCAAGGTTTTACATAAACTTCTGTTCTTGAATAGCATTGTACTAACTGCTTTATGCTCAGGAATGTTACTGGACCTCTTCACTGAGATCCGTGGTTACTTGAAACAGATCAATCTAAACATTCATACTTCAAAAACATGAAGAGCATGTATTACCCAGGTTTTGCTGTGCAATTGGACAGATAGCTCAGTGAGTTTGTGTGTTAGTATGTAGCATGTGAGTAGGTACAAAAAAAATCATATAATATAGGTCTAATTTTTTTTTAAGTTCTTGCTACAACTCATTTGAGAAATCATTCAGTAATCTTAGTCTTTCCTCTGCCACAAAAGCATCATTATGGTGATGCTGTAGTCTTGTGAATCATGAACGCTGATCTGAAGAATTAGAATTACATGTGGCTGGGGTGGGAATATGAAAGGCAGGTGGTAAGCACAAGTGGGCCACAAAATATTGCCAAAGGAAGATGGGCCATTCGTTTAGCAAAAACAAGTGATAGAAAGCCCATGTGCCACATCAATGGCCACAAAATATTAAGAACTAGAGGAGCACCACCAGTATTTTGGATAGATGCCAAGATAAGTTATGGGAAAATATTGACATAAATAACACAGGATGGAGGGAGTATCCACATTAACAAGTTCTCAGATCTAAGTAGAATTATTTATAAATTTTATTCCCAAACAAATGCTCATATTCAAATGGATTTTTCATTTCATTAATTTCCATGATTTAGTACATGCCTTAGTCACTAGATATATGTCACTTAAAAGTTAATGTGATATGTCACTTAATGTTTTACAAAGTGCTATATATACACATGATTAAATGTGCGTGTAAGTAAAATACATGTTACCTCACAGTGACCATGTGGGCTGAGTATTATTCCCATTTTAGAGATAATGAAAACAAGAGAGAGATTGTCTTTTATTAATTTTTAGTAAATGGTTCTGTTTCACTTTGCCATCTATAAAATGGGTTGTTATGAGGTCTATATGAGATTATGTATGTATCCCTTATTCTTTTTTTATAAAAGTATTTTATTTTTCCAAATATATGCAAAGTTAGTTTTCAACATTCACTTTTTTTTTGAGCTGGTTGCTTGACTTGTTTTATTTTTTTATATTGCTAACTTTTTATTTTTCAAAGTACATGCAAAAATAGTTTTCAGCCTTGCAAAAATTTGTTCAACATTCACCTTTGCAAAACCCTGTATTCCAAAATTTTCTCCTTCCTCTGTCCCCTTCCCTAAGACAGTAAGGAATCCGATACAGGTTAAACATGTGTAGTTCTTCTAAACATATCTCCATATTTATCATGCTGTGCAAAAAAGTCACATCAAAAGGGGAAAAAACCATGAGAAAGAAAAAACAAACAAATAAAAATAATAAAAAGGTGAAAATACTGTGTTTTGATCCACATTCAGTCTCCATAGTTCTCTCTGAATGCAAATGGCACTTTCCATCCCAAGTCTATTGCCTTGAATCACTGTATTGTTTGAGAAGAGCCAAGTCCATCACAGTTGATCATCACAGATGATCTTGTTATGGTGCATGATGTTCTCCTGCTTCTGCTCGCTTCATTTAGCATCAGTTCATGTAAGTCTTCCCAGGCTTTTTCTGAAATCAGCCTGCTTATCATTTCTTATAGAATAACAATATTCCATTACATTCATGTACCATTATTCAGCCATTCTCCAATTGATGGTCATCCACTCAGTTTCCAGTTTCTTGCCATTACAAAAAAGGGCTGCCACAAACATTTTTGCACATGTGGGTCCTTTTGCCTCTTTTTTGATCTCTTTAGATATCCTTTATTTTTTATCCTTGTTACATAACTAACCCCTCTCCTTTTCCTATCATACACATCTTGAATAAAATATTTTACGCTACTTCTTGCTGATAAGTTGTTTATAGTAATGCTATAACTTTGTTTTTTAAAAAAAATTATTAGTTTTAAACTTAAATACAAAAATAATTCATATATATAGCACAATGCAAAAAGAAGATTCAATGTGAAGCCATAAATCTCCATTTTACACTGTTTACTTTTTTTGAAAAAGTATGTAATAAATACCACATATATTTTTCAAAACTGTCGTGCTTTTCTTTGCTTCCGAGTTTTTTTTTTCTGCCTTGCCCTTTTTTCCTCCCTCCTTTCCCACTTCACACTAGAGAAGGACACCATTAGACATAGATACCATACTACACATACTACATAGCTTTTCTAAAGGTTTATCTACCTTAATGATTTAAATATTTACAACACTCAAAATGACTTAGTTTTTCACAGGTGTTTTTAAAAACAATATGGCTGTTATTACATATGGACAACATTCTTGATTCTACTTATATCATTCTTCATTATTTCACGTGAGTCTTTCCATGTTTTTCCAAAATCAACCATCTCATCAATTCTTCCAGCATAATAGTATTTCATTACAATCATAAACCATAACTTGTCTAACTGTTCCCTGAATAATGGGTATCCCTTCAATTTCCAATTCTTTGCTACCACAAAGAGAACTACTATAAATATTTTAGAATATTTTCCTTTTTTCCCTAGTCATCTTTTGAAACAGACCTAATAGTGTCATTGCTGAGTCAAAGGGTATGCAGTTTTATAACTCTTGAGGCATAATTCCATATTGCTTTCCAAAATTATTAGATCAGTTTAAAGTTCTACCAACAGTGAATTAATATTCCAGTTTTTCTTTGTGCCCTCCAAAATTTGTTGCTCCTCCTTGTTAGCCAATCTGATAGGTGTGAGATGGTATATCAAAGTTGTTTTAGTTTTCATTTCTCTAATAATGATTTAGAGCATTTTTTCATATGACTATATATAGTTTTGATTTCTTTGTTGAAAAACTGGCTATATCCTTTGAGCATTTATCATTTGGGTAATGACCTCTATACATTCTTTCCATTAACCCTTAGTTTGCCTGAAATTTTGATTTTCTTGAAGATTGTGGTATTTATTCCATGATTCATAGCAATCAATTGATGTTTTTTTGATTGTTGTTGTTTGTTTGTCTTTTTAATGTAGATTTTTTGCTTCTGGAAATGGCTAGGAGTGATTGAAAATAATTTATATTTTTCCAAAGGGTGGAAGACTACTGATGTGGGGGTCATGGAATGTGAGTTCCCATTCTAATTCTGCCACTTTTAATTGTGTGATTTTTAGGCAAGTCATTTAACCTTAGTGGGCCTCAGTTTCCTCCATGTAACATGAGAGGATTGGCCTAAAAGTCCCTTCCAGCTATAAATATTTGATCCAAGTCTGATCACCCAGTTCATCATTCTCCTCAATTCCTATGACTTTAATCTTCATCCCACTGCAATCATCAATAGGGATAATTATACCTTAGACTTCCATTGCCCATAAATACTACCTTCTTGACCCTAATCTTTGATGTTTCTTCTCTGATCATTGCCTCCCTACCTGTTTAATATTTTGATTCTCTTTTGGTTGATTCTCTTTTGGTAAAATTATGTATGCACTATGTTCCATTCCAGGGACCACATTTTAGGAAGGGTTTTAGTAAACTAAAATGTGTCCAGAGAAGTTTTGGACAAGGACTTTAAATTCAGGCTATACAAAGATCATTTGAAAAAAACTGGGGATGTTTTTCTTGGAAAAGAGAAGACTTGGGGTGAAGAGGTATCTATGTAGGTATGTAATAGCTTTAAGTATTTGAAGGGCTGTCACATGGAAGAGGGAATAAACTTATTCTTGGCAGAAATAGGGGCAATGGCTAAACATTGCAAAGAGACAAATTTAGGCTTCATCAATAATTTCTATCAATTAATGCTATCCAGAAATAACATGGATTTCCTGAGAATATGGCAGGTCTCCTCCACCAAGACATATCTGTTAATAGCTACAGTAGATAGAAAGAATACCACAGAATGTCAGCTATCTTGTTATCAGTCATGTTGTACAACAGATAGCATGGGCCAGATCAGATATTCTTGGAGTTCTATCCCATCACTTGAAGTTCTGTGACTGAAACGACCAGCAACTTTTCACCAAAATTTTGATACTCCATCTCCTGTTTCCAAACAGTCCCATAAGCTATCCCTCATGTCTGAGATGCATTTCTTCCTTATGTTGACCCATCACAATCTTTGTCTTTCAAACGTAACACGTGCTCCCTTTTTCATGAAGCTTTTTCCAGTCTTCTGTATTAAGGCTTTTTTCCTTTTCTTTGTGTCCTAATTAAATATGTGCATATCAGTGGAATGTATTGTATATTCCTCTAGGTCTGAGACTGCTTTGTTCCTCTTTGCAGGGCCCTAGCGCCAGCAGGATGCCTTTTGTAGAGGAGTTGCTGACTAAATACTTATCAAATTGAACTGTTAGCAGATTTTTCATTTGGATTGTTGAAAACCACACAATGATTTTCATTGTACTTTTAAATTTTTTCTTCCTTTACAGTGAATATCAGGCATTAGAAGAAAAAATAGAAACACTGAAAAGAAATCACAGTTTAGCATTAGGACGTCAAAAAGGCTATGAGGAAGAAATTATTCATTTTAAGAGAGAACTTCGGGAACCTCAGTTCTCTGATGCTGAGGAAAAGTACAGAGAAATGATGATTATAATGAGAACAACAGAACTTGTGAACAAGGACCTTGACATCTATTACAAGGCATTGGATCAGTAAGTGTCATCTTACAGCCCTGATTCCTATTTCCTTCAGAGAATACGCAACTCTCCAGTTATTCTGTTCTTTTTGTTAATTCTCTAAAGATTTACATCTTCACCTTTGCATGAACAGTTCTTGCATTATATAAGTGGACTATTTTGCAGATCTCTGAAGTAAAGCAATTTTATTTTAATACAAATTTACTTGTGGATGTAGAAAACGGAGGGAGGAAAGGAAGTAGGAAGGGTCTCACCTACCTGTGGAGGGAATGAGGACATAGTTCAAGGCCACATGGAGATTGCAGACACAGGAGGCAGGCCCAGCCATGTGGGAGCTTGGCCAGAACCAAGAGGGACAGGGCTGGACATGGACACACACAGGTAAGGACAGACAATATGTAAAGACTGGAGACATATAGTGTCTGGACATATGGATGGATCAGGGTTAAGGTCTCTTCTCTTGGCACTATACATCTCAAACCAAATCCCCAATCTGGCAGCAGCTCTTCCTGGTATCTCTTCTGCTTTCAATTGGAAGTTTTTTTGAGGAGGGAAAAGGGACAAGCCATGGAGCACTCAGCTGAAGAGCAGGAGTAGAGAGGGAAAGAACCCAGTATTGTTTAATAAAGTTAACATAGGTATTTTAATGGAATTTGGATTTCTTTCAGAATTCTTTATGTAAATTTGAATTTGCATAATGCATATTTACATAAAGTAAGAACTATATCAATAGAGTCTCAGAAAACTATACAATTAGGTTTTCTGTACTTTAGGATCTTAAATGCATAAAGGGGGAAAAGGGGAAAAAACAAACTGCAAAATAGTGTTGCTCGACAGGACATGTGGAAGTCATGAGATGATTGCACATGGATGGGCCTTTGGAGTTACAGAATTACTAACTACATCATTCAGAGTTTGAGGATAAAGGCCCAGTTTCATAAGGGTAATGTTCAGTCTTTGGAACTTCAAAGGGACTGGCTAGATGTATTTTTTTTTTATTAAAGCTTTTTATTTGCAAAACATATGCATGGGTAATTTTTCATAATTGACCCTTGCAAAGCTTTCTGGTACAAATTTTTCCCTCCTTTCCCCCACCCCCTCCCCTAGATGGCAGGAAGTCTAATACATGTTAATTATGTTTAAAAAATTATGTTAAAATTATGTTAAAATCAAATGTGTATATATACATAGTTATACAGTTATCTTGCTGTACAAGAAAAATTGAATCTGTAAGAAAAAAAAATCTGAGAAGGAAAACATAATGCAAGCAAACATCAATAGAAAATGTGAAAATGCTATGTTGTGGTCCACTCTCAGATCCCACGGGCCTCTCCCTGGGTGTATATGGCTTTCTTCATCACTGAACAACTGTAACTGGTTTGAATCATCTTATTGTTGAAGAGAATCATGTCCATAAGAATCGATCATCATATTGTTTTGTTGCCATGTATATTGATCTCCTGGTTCTGCTCATTTCACTTAGCATCAGTTTATGCAAGTCTCTCCAGGCCTCTCTAAAATCATCCTGCTGGTCGTTTCTTACAGAACAATAATATTCCATGACATTCATATACCATAGTTTATTGAGCCATTCTCCAATTGATGGGCATACATTCGTTTTCCAGTTTCTAGCCATTACAAAGAGGGCTGCCTGGCTAGGTGTATTCTTGACTGGTTTGAAATAAAAGGGCTCTTAGCATAAGATTTTTTTGTTGTAATGGGACCTGACTTAAAGTAACCTTTTAAAAATTGATTGATCAGCATTTTAAAATATAAAATTATTAAGTTCAAAATGTGTTAGAGAGGCACAGTACATTATGGTAGAAAGAGCAGCAGGTTTGGAGCCAGAGGACTCAGCTTCACAGCTTGCCTCAGTTATTACTTAATTACTTCAGTAATCTTGGGAAATTACTAAATCTTTCTGAAGCTCAACTTCTTTACCTCTAAGATATATTAGACTAAGTAACCACTAAGAGCATTTATGGATCCAGTTCTATAATTATGTAACCTGCACTATGTTGACATGTGTTTTAGAATCTCTGAATGTTCAAGTATCTCCAAGACAGTGTTGCAAGAGCAAGGGAGGAAAAAAAAAAACAAAACAAAAACTAGAGAGATGGTTGGCTCATCAATTAAAGAAGAATGTTGAAGAAAAGATGCTTCTTCCTTGAAGAGGCTAGTCCTATTTTGCAGTTGCAGGCACTTAATTCAATTCATATTTCACAATCTGCCTGGATTCTTGTTCTTCCTGGGCAAAGGGACACGAGAGGGGTGTTATGTATGAGGAATAATAAGAAGATCAGTTTGGTTGGATCATAGAGTGTGTAAAGGGAAGTAATATCTAAAAATTCTGGAAAGGTAGGTTTGGAGCTAACAAGCAGAAGCATTTATATTTGTTTCTAGAGGAAATGGGGAGCTACTAGAGTTTTAGTAAAAGAGGGCCTGGTCAGACCTATGGTATAGGAAAATCACTTTGGTAAGTGTGTGAAAAATGAATTGGTGTGGGGAAAGACTTAAAATAAGGAGACTGATTAGGCCACTATTTCAGTAGTCCAGGTGAGAAGTGATAAAGGGCTAACCTGAAGGGGTGTTGTTTATGTAAGTGCAGAGAAAGGGATGGACATATGCTATGTGTGAAGACTTGGCAGCTGATTTGTGATGTGTAATAAGTGAGAATGAGGAGTGGCAGGAATATTTTGGATAGATTGGAAGGGGAAAGAAAGATTGAAGGTGGTGATTTCTTAGATTATTTAGGGCAAAGGCCTTAATGTGGTGGCAGTGGGAAGAAAGAAGAAGGAATAGGTATGATAGGCCTGATTGGATAAGAGAAGTGATATGGGGAAAGAATTAAAGAGAAGGCTTAAGTTTTTAACATTGGAAAAAGGGTGAAAGTCAATGTTATGCCCAGAAAACTTCAAGTGAATCCCAGTTGCCAAAAGGATAAAGTTCAAATTGCTTGTTCCAACATTCAAAGGTCCTTCTACAATTAGCTGCATCAGTTTTCCTTTACTCATCTATATCAAATTACTGTTCATTTCTGTACTTCTTTGCCTTCTACACCTTCCTCAATGGTGTTTCTTCTTCCAAAAATGTCCATTCCCTTCCATCTTTCCTTTCCACCTCTCCCACCCTCATTATCCATTTTTCAGATCCTATTTCAAGTGCCTCTTCTTTGAAGGCTTACCTTCTCAGTCCTATCTAGGTATGATTCTACTCCCCTTTCTGAACCTGTTACCTTGTCTTATACCATTCTTGTGCTACCTAACTGTATACTGCATTGTATTATAATTATTTGTACATTCATCTTAATCTTTCATTTTATACTAGAACTTCCTGATGACAAAAATTCATCCTCATATTTATAAGCCTTACCATGTCATGTACAATGTAAGAACTCAGTGACCAATTACTAGACTGAACTGAAGGGAACCAGGTAGCCCTTTTTTATACAAATTTTCCTGAAAACACTGAATTCAGCTTTTCTCCCCTCAAGAAAATATGGCCTCACTTACCTTCTTTTACATGCTTAGAGTTAAATTTGAATTCAATGTAGTGTTGCATTTGTGTTATTTAAGGTAATGCAGGAAGTTAGCTTTGCATTTTTAAGAAACACTGATTAGTATCTGTTATTAGTAATCACCCAAAAAAATCACTGAGGCTAAGTATCTCCAGTGGTCAGAGAATCTTAAGTCTAAATATATACATAAGGAAAATCCATTGCATAGAATCTATTTCCCCTCTTGCCTTTGAGGTCTATAATGTATTGATTAATATACAACTTAAATTTGGAGTAAATTAGTAAGCAAAGAGCAAGTTTTCTCTTCTGCCTCATGACTTTTTGTATGTCAAGAATGGAAAGGTCCTACATACATTGGATACAGGGCAGGCAACCGCCCTTTAATTCTTAAGTAACAGCTAAAGCTCTTTGAGAAGGTAATGACCTTCATCCTTGGACCTTGCATAGCACTTTATTTTGCAGTTCTCTAATTCACTAATCATCTAATGTTGTCTTTTACAGCTCTTTGTGTTTATGTATTATCATCTTACTGACTATAAACTTCATGAATCTTTTACCTAATTTGTCTTCCCAGTCTCTAACTTTGCTTTGCACAATATAGTTATTTTATACTTGCTTGTGAATTAATGAGTGATGCCTAGATATCATTAACTGAAATTGTCTTCTCCAAAGTTATCAGTCAATCTAATACACTTTCTCAGTCTTGACTTTTCTTGACCTCTGTGTGGGATTTGACATTATTGATCACTTTCTCCTCCTGGGTACTCCCTCCTCTCTAGATTTTCCTAATACTTCTTCCTTGTTTCTCTTTTTATTTGTCTAACCATTCTTCAGTCTCCTTTGCTAATTTTGTTGTCTGTATTTTATCTATTTACTTTGTGGATGTTCACAAGTGCTCTGTCCTGTGCTCTCTTCTTTTTTCTCTATACTAACTTACTAGGTGATGTCATCAGCTCCCATGGATTCAGTTATCTTCTTTATATAGATGATTCCTAGATTTACATATTCAGTTTTATTCTCTTTCCTGAACTCCAATTACCACCAATTGACTTGGACATTTTGAACTAGATATCCTATAGATGTCTTAAATCAGCCTGTCCAAAACAAAATATGTTCTTTCCCTCCAAATTCTTTCTCTTCTCAGCTTTCCTATTTGTTGTCAAGGATATCCTCCATCCTCCCAGACATCCTATTCAGAGTCGTTACCTTGGTGCTGTCCTCACCCCTCTATTCTCACTCATTCCATAGATATCTTTTTCATTACTAAATCTTCTTATTTCTATCTTTATAACCACTCTTATATATAACCCCTTCTCCCTGCTCACATAGCAACCTCTATGATGTGTATCATCGCTTCATACCTGAACTATTAGCCTCCTAATAGGTTTCTTTGCTTCAACTGACTCCCCTCCCATCATTCATTCAGCTGCAAAAGTGATTTTTCTAAAGTATTGGTCTGACTATATCATTCCCCTGTTACATAAATTCCAGTGGGTCCCCTGTTACCTCAAGGATTAAATATAAACTGTTATCTTTGACATTTAAAATTCTTTGCCACCTGGCTCTTCCCATCTTTCTATTCCTATATTTTACTCCCTGCAGGTGCTCTGTCTCCTTTGACATTTGCTTCCTTACCAGTTCCTTGAAGATGACACTCCATCTCTTTTCTCCATGCTCTTTCACTGATTTTCCTCAGTCTATAAAGTTCTTTCTCTGTGGTTATGCTTTCTGATTTTCCTGACTTCTATCAAGATTTACCTGAAATCCAGCCTTCTTTAGGTGACCTGTCACTACATCTGCTAATGCTTTTTTCTTTTTAGTTACCTTCCATCTACTCTGAATATATCTGTTTACATACCACTTCCATTAGAATTTCACCTTCTTGAGGACAGGGACCATTTTTATCTATTATCATATTCCCAGCAATTAGTATAGCACCCAGCACATATTAAACAATTAACAAATGCCTATTGACTGGCTAATTCATTCACTGAATGAAATAAATTTCTTTTTTTTTTTATTAAAAGCTTTTTATTTTCAAAACATGTGCATGGGCAATTTTTCATCATTGTCCCTTGAAAAACAATTTTCTCTCCCTTCTCTGTACCCCCACCTCAGATGGTAAGCAATCTAGTATATGTTAAACATGGTAAAAATGTATGTTAAATCCAATATATGCATGCATATTTATACAATTATCTTGCTGCACAGGAAAAATCAGAAATGAGAAAAAAAAATAAAACACAAGCAAACAACAACAGAAAGAGTGAAAATGCTATGTTGTGATCCACACTCAGTTCCTACACTCTTTTCTCTGGGTATAGATGGCTCTCTTCATCACAAGATCATTGGAACTGGCCTGAATCCTCTCATTGTTGAAAAGAGCCATGTCCATCAGAATTGATCATCGTATAATCTTGTTCCATGTATGATGATCTTCTGGTTCTGCTCATTTCATTTAGCATCAGTTCATGCGAGTCTCTCCAGGCCTCTCTGAAATCATCTTGCTGATCTTTTCTTATAGAACAATAACATTCCATAATATTCATATACCATAATTTATTCAGCCATTCTCCAATTGATGGGCATCCACTCATTTTCCAATTTTTTGCCATTACAAAAAGGGCTGCCACAAACATTTTTGCACATGTGGGTCGTTTTCCTTTCTTTATGATCTCTTTGGGATATAGGTCCAGTAGAAAGACTGCTGGATCAAAGGGTATGCACAGTTTGATAGCTTTTTGGGCGTAGTCCCAAATTGCTCTCCAGAATGGGTGGATCACTTCACAACTCCAACAGTATATTAGTGTCCCAGTTTTCCAACATCCCCTCCAACATGTCATTATTTTTTCCTGTCATCTTAACCAATCTGAGAGGTATATGGTGGGACCTCAGAGTTGTCTCAATTTGTGTAAGAAATAAATTTCTTTCCACATTTTTTTTCACATATCCTTGTTGAAGTTTATTGTTTGTTGTAGCTCTTTTTTGTATTGTTAATGAAATATATAAAGATTTCAGGGAACCAGCATAGCCTGAATAAGTCAATGAATTCTTTGCTTCAAATAAGCATAGGTTGCCAAGGAATTGGAAAAGGAAGAAGACTTACAGTACTGGCAAAGTACTTTGACTTTAAAACACATTTAAGTATTTATGGAAATACTGTATTATAGAAATGTGAAAAGGCATTGGTCTCTGCCAAGAGATACTTGAGATAATTCCCATCATTTTACCATTCTATATGGCTATGCCCTACCATCGTAAGAGGTAGTGTGATGTGGTAGAAAAAGGAATACACTTTTTTTTATGTTGTCTTTCTTTTCTCAACTACATGTAAACAAAGGATGTTTAACATTTGTTTGTTTTTTTTTAATTAAGGTTCAAATTCTCATCCTCCCTTCCCCTTCCTCACCTTGAGAAGCAATTTGATATTATACCTGTGCAGTCATGTAAAACATTTCCACATTAGCCATGTTGCAACCAAAAATACAGACCAAAAAAGACAAGAATAATAAAGAAAGTTTTAAAAGTATGCTTCAGGACACCGATACATTGTTGGTGGAACTGTAAACAGATCTAACCATTCTGGAGAGCAATTTGGAACTATGCTCAAAAAGTCAAACTGCATACCCTTTGACCCAGCAGTGTTTCTATTGGGCTTATATCCCAAAGAGATCTTAAAGGAAGGAAAGGGACCCACATGTGCAAAAATGTTTGTAGTGGCTAGAAACTAGAAACTGAATGGATGCCCATCAATTGGAGACTGGCTGAATAAATTATGTTATTTGAATTTTATGGAATTCTGTAAGAAACAACCAGCAGGATGATTTCAGAGAAGCCTGGAGAGACTTGGATAAACTGATGCTGAGTGAAATGAGCAGAACCAGGAGATCATTATGCACGGCAACAACAAATCTATATGATGATCAATTCTGATGGACATGTCTCTATTCAACAATGAAATGTTTCACACCGGTTCCAATTGTTCAGTGAAGAAAGCCATATACACCCAGAGAAAGGGATATGAAATGTGGACAACATAACATTTTCATGCTCTCTATTAATGTTTGCTTTCATTATGTTTCCTTTCTCATATTTTTTTCTTGTAGATCTGACTTTTCTTGCACAGCAAGATAACTAAAAATATGTATACATATATTTAATTTGTCAAGTATTAACATAATTAACATGTAATAAACTTCCTGCCATCTATGGGAGGGATAGGTACTAGGGGGGGAAAATTTGTAACGGAAAGCTTTGTAAGGGTCAATGTTGAAAAATTACCCTTACATATGTTTTGCTAATAAAAAGCTTTAATAAATAATTTTTTTTAAAAGGAAGACAACATGATATACAGGAAAAAAAAAAAAGTATGCTTCAGTTTTCATTTAGACTTTCCCTGGAAGTGGATCACATTTTTCATCCTAAGTCTTTTGGATCTTTCACAGTTAATCATCATATAAAATAAATGGGTATTGCTGTTATTATTAGTCATTCCTCAGTTTATAATGGTAACCTAAGTAGTCTCTCTACCTTCTAGTTGATCCTACATGCACTGTCTGATTAATCAGCCTTAGAAAATTAGTTAGGAACACTCCCTGTTCATCCTTCCCTCTTCTGAACAGTCATAGTATTCTATATTTCCTTCTTGTACTTTGCTTTCTATTATCGGTGTCTGTGAGTGCATCTTCTTTCCCCTTTTAGTCTGTGTAAAAGCCCTCACCTGTTTTCCCCTCATCTTCAAGTATAGCCTTATACTCACTCAGTACTTTTCTTATTACAGTATCATTCTGAATTGTTTGAAGATTTTGAAACATTTTTTCAAGTATTTAAGTTATACCAGGTCTCAGTAGATCTCTGAGATAGTCTTTGGGATCCTTCTGATTATTAAAGAATCTCTTATCTCAAAGCAGCTTTAAGTACAAAAATTAGAAAGTGCCTCTCCCTTTTTTTCTCCACCCCTATTCTCATGTTATTGAAGTTTTTAACCTTTTATATCCATGGTAGGAATGAGAGGGAAACAAAAGGATTTTTTTTTTCTACCAAGTAAAAATTGGGTTCAATGTTGGTTAAAATAAATTTTTTAAAAACATAAATGAAGAAATTTGCATTTTAAAATATTAGGTTCACAATATAAAAGCTATAGAAAATCCCTTTTCATGATTGTCCCAAAAAGAAAATTTTTTCTTACATGTAAGAAGTCTTAGAAATTTGGGAGTTGGAATGTAATGCATGAATGCTAAGATCATACAAATGGGTATAAAAATGTGGGCGGTTATAAGACAACAGATGGCATTCTCATCAACAAAGCTGAGTGTGGGTTTTAGTCATTTACTGTTTTTTTTCCAGATCTTTTTATAATTTGCATTCTAATCCTTTCATCTGATAATATTTAAAATGTATTTTATGTTGAGTCATTTCTTGTTTCTTTTGCTGGTGAATCAGAAGGTCATGAAATGATTTTGCCGAAGTAAGTAGCATAAAGTTAAGTTTCATTTTTGTACAATCAGATAAGAAACCTGCTATGGAAGTAAGGTCCGTCTCACATCCTTGGTATGCATTTTACCCTGAGAGTAATAATGTCTGCCTTTGGGGCACTATAGTGCCTAATATTTTTAAGATTCCTAAGTTTCCCAGAGAAACCTGAGGATCTTTTGTTGAATAGTGACATATAGTAGCAAGGTTTCATTGCAGTCAGTCATATCATTTTCAGTTTTGTAGTTATCTTTTCCTTTCTTTTGAGTTGAAAAGCTCAGTTACCAATTACAATTGAGAAAAAGTGCCTTAGCACACACAGATGGAGAAGATTTATCACTACTGAATAGCATGTGGGATTTGGGGATTAGCATATATAGATATTTGAGGTTTTATATTTTGGCAACTAAAACATCTTAATCTTCTAAACAGTATCATCTCTTCTGTATCACAGCTTCTCAGCCGGACCAAGTTGTCCAAATGAGAAAAAATTTAGAACTTTCTAATAAAATCTAATAAAAATAGACAACTTTGTGGGGGGAAGGGTAGGAAGTGTGTTATGGAGGGGAAATCTGAAGCTATGTAGGCTTTGTCTAAGTAAAGAGGAGAAGGCTTCAGAGCTGGAGACTTCAGAACAAGCCCCCAGGGGATTGACTGGTGCCATTACATATCAGTCAGTTTCTTCTGCCTTTAAGAAAATATCTCCTTAATGCTTCTGTCAATATTTGAAATTTTGATGGTATCATACCACTTGAATTCTCATTAAAAATTGTTTCTTTTGCTTAGTCAGAAAAGTAAGCAGAAGAGGCAGATGATCTGCTTTTTGTTAAGTGGAGGTCTTCTCTCTGTTCTGATTTGAAAATTAGAGATCCTTCATCTATTGGTGACAATAAGGAAGAAATCCTTTCAGCAGCCCCAGCAGCCTAGACTTTTGTTTAGAAAAGAAATGAGAAATGTTATTATGAGACTCTAAGTATGAGCTCTGGTATGATTTTTCTCCTTATCAGTATGAAAATAGGGACTTGTCTTACAAATTAGTTATCTATATTTTGGTTCTCCTCCTGACTTGGTTTCAACCCTAGAAAAACTGTTCAACCAGCAATTATTGTACTTTACACCCATGATAAGTGAGAGAAATAGCCAGAGACTTTTCTCTTTACCTCCAATAACTTAGTGTAACTTAGGCAAAATTTTCTTTCTTTCCTTTTTTTTTTTTTTTTTGTTTTGTTTTGTTTTGTTTTGTTTTTTGTGAAGCACTTGGAGTTAAGTGATTTGTCCAGGGTCACACAGCTAGTAAGTGTTAGAGTATCTGAGGCCAGATTTGAACTCAGGTCCTCCTGACTTCAGGGTTGGTATTTTATTCACAGCACCATCTAGCTACCTCCACAAAAACTTCTTGAAAGGAATAAATATACTTTCTAAAATGTTTATGATATACACCAAAGAAGTGATTTTTAAAAAATCGATTTCTTACTTGTCTCAATGGTCCCTGGAACAAAACTGACCAGTTTAAGGTTTCCTGAAGGGGAATGAGGAGAAACTTGTACCAAGTGAAGTAAAGTAGTTGTTTTATAATTAAAGGTTGATAATATTAATTTTTTGCTGTCTAATTATTTTTATTTCTCAGTGCAATAATGAAATTTCATAGCATGAAAATGGAAGAAATCAATAAAATTATTCGTGATCTCTGGCGAAGTACCTACCGAGGCCAAGGTAATTCATATTTATTTGATTGTTACACCCATTTACAGCTCTGCTCTAACCATTCCCTGAGTCTCATTCAAACTTTCTCTTGTCTTCCTTACCCTCCTAGCATTATTGACACATCAGCTAACATAAGCACTCATTTATATTACATGTCATTCATCTTAAATGAACCATTTTTTGAGACTCTTTATTTTCCAGGACTTTGGGCTGGCCCCATTCCTTTATTGCTATTCCTCTCCTATTGTGTCTTCCTTTTTACTCCTGTTCCATTATTACTTCCTACTTTCCTTCTAACTTTCTTTCTGAGAATTCATAAAACTTCTTATCTTGGTATGATCCTATACTAAGAAAAGACAAAATTTTCTGTTCACAACCCAGTCAGACTTTACATAATTTGACTACAGTGCATGTAACAATTACCCTGAGCTGTAATAGGAAAAAAGGGTTTGGGCTTGTGTTCTTTTGAAGAATGTAGATATGGATAAGTTTAAGTCAGATAAGAAGAAAACCATTGTGAGGAAATTGGGAGAACAAAAAGGTTGCCCCATTCCCTAATCTTATTTTTGGCATCATGTGACTACTACTCCCTGACTTTGGCAGTCAGTTTTTAAAAGATTCAGCTTCAGATTTTAAGAGAAACATAAAAATGTTTTATTTTTAAACTGACAGAGTACTACTTTAATTGTGGTACTTAAAACTAATTACATCATCTGTCACCTAACCTGTCTAAAATCACTTGGGAATTTTTTCAGTCAACCAACTGGTGCCTACTCTGTGCCAGACATGACTCTAGGTTTTGAAGATATGAAGCAATCCTTTCACATTCATTGGGGGAGACAAGTACATCTTTAAATATGTGTAGAATAAATATAAAGAAAATAAATGCAAAGTATTTGGGTAGGGCAGAAATGCTTCATGTAGAAGGTGTCTGATCTTATTTGAGCACTGTCTTAAAGGAAGAGAAAGGTTCTCTGCAATGAAGGGAAGGGATGGGGGCAGACTGTGCAAAGGCATTGAGGCAAGAGATGATGATGGTATGTCACATGTCACAGGGCCAGAGAAGAATAATGTTCAGTGAAGCCAGAAAGTTAGGCTGGGGTCAGGGTGTGAATTGCCTCAAAAACTAAACAGAGGCCAGTGGATTTGATCTTAGAGGCAGTAGGGAGCTGCTGTTATTATTTTGGATAATTTTCACGTTGTTCAATGTTCTCTTCAACAACAACAAAAAAAAAACAAACATTTTTTTTTCTTTCATACTCTTTTCTTACTATGTCAGATATTGAATATATAGAAATTCGGTCTGATACAGATGAAAACGTATCAGCTTCTGATAAAAGGAGGAATTACAACTATAGAGTAGTGATGATAAAAGGAGACACAGCCTTGGACATGCGAGGACGATGCAGTGCTGGGCAAAAGGTAAATACATAGAATTGTCTTAGCCTTTCCATATAAAGATAAAAAGAAAAAATAGGGCTTACAATCTTTTCCAAGCAAAAATGATTATAAAGTATGATCCAGAGATGTAGGAGCCTGGAAGGTAAAGGCAGGTAACATATGTATTTTCCTCTCCTCTCTGATTCTGTCTGTATGACCCTTAATCTTTTTGAATCTTCATTTTCTTGCCCATCAAATGGGGAATAATGATAATATCCATCTTTCAGGGTAGTAAGAACTGAGGTAATTTTATATATGTATATATTTGCAAAATTTAAATACCTGCAAAATAGAATTCATAGAATCACAGAATTTTAGAATTTGAAGAAACCTCAGCAGCTATCTGATCCCAGTTATATCTGAAAGATTTGAAAGGAATCCCTCCTATGACACCGCTCCAAAAGCCAGTCTTTTGCTCAAAGACCTTCGTGTAGGGGAAACACTCCACTCCTAATAGAATACATTTCATTTTGGAATAGCTCTAATTGCTGGTGTTCTTAATTTCCATTGCTGCTGGTTATGCCCTCTGAGACCAAATATAACAAGTTTAATCCCTTTTCCACATGACAGCCTATCGGATACTTGAAGACAACTCTCATATTCCTCTGGGTCAAACCTCCAAGCTAAACCTCCCCATTGTCTTTAAACTACTATTTTCTTAAGATGTGAATGCCTTTCAGCATCCTGTTTGCTCTTATCAATACCCTTCTTAAACTGGGGTACCCAGAACAGAACACTAAATAAAGTGGTCCATATGTGAGCTGTCACCTTCTCTGTATAAAATTGTGCCTTCATTAGTGCAGCCCGAAATCACATTGTTTTTGTTATTTTCCCATTTCACGTCAAGATGATGTTTTTTAACCAAAGTATAAGACTTTATATTTATCCTTGTTGAATCTTAATCCAGTGCTCTAGACTGTCACGATCTTCTTGGATTCTGACCTTGTCAGCAAAGGAAATGAATGAGTATCTGAAAATATAAAATATACAAACCAACAAAAACAAATTGTCATAATAATGCAGTCAGACAAGTATACGGAACAAGTCATAAGTAAACTGCCATAAGATGCTGAAAATTCTATTATGAGTAGCAATAACTAAAAAAGTTTACAAGGTAGACATGCAGAAGAAATAGATCATGGGTTCAAAGTGTTACAAGTGTATGGGACTTTAAAGGCCATGAGGGCCAAACCCTTCATTTCTCAGGTGAGGAAAGTGAGACTAAGAGGGTTACATGTAAGTTAGGATTTAACACCAGATTCTCTTAACTCCAAATCTAGTGCCTGCTGCCACTCTCATTTCTTTAGAGGTTCTTATTACTTTAGGAAACCATAATTAGTCATATTAGCAAACTTGAAACCTAGTAGTAACAAATGAGGTATTAAACTGAATTCATACTTTTTGAAAAAGTAGGATGCTGACTGGCATGTTTGAATCTTTGGACTTGCTGATAATGTCTCCAGTACATTGGCTTCACTCACATTTACCTGAGAGTGTATTTGCCTGAAAACAGATAATGAATTTGGT
>JAJPUD010003851.1:70565-113037 GCA_023553655.1 Myrmecobius fasciatus | reverse complement strand
CTGGCATAGAAAATATCACTGGATTCAGTTGAAGTAACTACCATTTAAGAAAAAAATAGCAAATATTAAAGAATCTAAAAGAAATGTAAAAGATTAAAGGGCAATAAAGTGGCACCTGTGATGTTAATTTATTGAAAGAATTGGAATTAAAAATAGTTGGTCTCTGCCTGAATTGGAATAGTCACATACTTTAATAAAATCTTTTAATCTTTAAAGAAAATAGCCTTTTTTCCTTTGCTGAGGACAACATGATAAATGGTTTAAAATCCACTGCAAGAATTGATCAAGCTGACTAGGCACATCCATATGTCTATGGCAGCCATATTTTCTGACCTCCAAATCATGACTTTTGCTCTAATGACCTGTTCTTCTACCTTATCCCATTAGAACTGCATTTTCCTTTCTTGAACTTGGAACTGTCTAGGAAAATCAAGGACATATAGTTGCCTGTACAAATTCAGTAGAATTTGCCTGCCTGCCTTTCTGGATATACATGCAAATATAATCCCCAGATTATAAAATCTTTCCACATGTTACAACTTAGATATATTCTGCCCTGTGGCAGACTCCTAAATCATGTAACTTGAGTCAAGCCTTTCTTTTTTTTTTTTTTTTTTTTTTATTTTTATTTTATTTGAATAACATATGTGTGGGTAATTCCTCAACAATAACCCTTACATAGTTTTCCGCCACAAATTTTTCCCCCCAACTCCCCACCCCTCCCCCTAGATGGCAGGATATCCACTACATGTTAATCACGTTAAAATATTGGCAAATCGAATATATGTATACATACTTCCAAACTTATCATTGGTGTGCAAGAAAAATCTTATCCACACGAACGATATATCAGATAAAGGAAACACAATGTAAGCAAACATCAATCAAGGAGTATGAGAATGTTATGTTGTGGTCCACATTTCGCATCCCTCTCTCTGGGTGTATATGGCTCTCTTCAGTGAACAATTGGAGGTGGTTTGAAACATTTCATTGTTGAAGAGAGCCATGTCCATCAGAATTGATCGTCATATAGTACTGTTGTTGCTGTGTATAATGATCTCCTGGTTCTGCTCATTTCACTCAGCATCAGTTCATGTAAGTCTCTCCAGGCCTCTCTGAAATCGTCCTGCCGGTCATTTCTTACAGAACAATAATATTCCATAACATTCATATACCATAATTTATTCAGCCATTCTCCAATTGAAGGGCATCTATTCAATTTCCAGTTTCTAGCCACTACAAAAAGGGCTGCCACAAACATTCTTGCACATGTGGGGCCTTTTCCTTCCTTTATGATTTCTTTGGGATATAAGCCCAATAGAAATGCTGCTGGGTCAAAGGGTATGCACAGTTTGATAACTTTTTGAGCATAGCTCCAAATTGTTCTCCAGAATGGCTGTATCCGTTCACAGCTCCACCAACAATGCATCAGTGTCCCAGCCTTCCCACAACCCCTCCAACATTCATCATTAACTTTTCCTGTCATTTTAGCCAATCTGACAGGTGTGAAGTGGTATCTCAGGGTTGTCTTGAGTCAAGCCTTTCTTAAGAGAATTTTAAACATCTAGAGATTATCATCTACATTGACTAAATTTATATATTTTCCTTAAAAACTCAAGTTTGGCTTATAAATGCTCATAAACTTCACTTCTTCAGATAATTTCTGAGAACAGGAAAAGTTTTCTGCATTTCCATTTTAGCTGAAGAATAGAGGTTTCTCTGCAAAGTAAAATTTGAAAACTTCTAATTGCAACTGAAACTTACAACAGCTAATTCCTGCTTGTATTTAAGTGCAAAATTGTTCTGATCTGACGTTTTTTCTACTACAAATAAAAGATGAGTTTAAGTACTTTTACCTGTTTTTTTTTTTCATCTCTTCTATTCAGATTTGATATAGTCATCAGACTTACGCATTTAGATAACTGCTTATTTATGTCAGCTATGTTGAGGCACTTTTTATATTGGGTCTTGGTTAAGAAGCTACTCCAGTTAAAGGACAGTTGAAAATACTGCCCTAACCTCCTTATGAGGCAGAAGATAGCTATTTAAAAATGAAGCCCATATCCCAAGGAAATGACAAAGAGTGGACAATCCTAGCAATTCTCTAGGAAAGGTAGCAATAGAAGCAATCATCAGAAACTGCTATGAACTAAAGTAGCTGCTGATATCCTTTCTAACCCAGAGATTATGTATTTATCAAAGCAAACTGCTGACTGTGAGGGCAAAGAATTGTAGTAACCCTCCAAATATGAGCTTTTTTATACATTATCAGTTTTGTCTCATACATTTTAGTGATATTCTTTAGTAACCACCTTTAAGGAAATTGGAAAACAGCTATGAGTGATGTAATAGGGGTTCCTGATAGTGGTTAGATACAAATTGAGTGACAGCTTGTTATATTGGAAAGAGATCTGGACAAGCCATCAGAGCTTTTGGTTCAGCTGGGTAGCTTTGGGCAAGCCCTTTACCTTTAGGTTCCTATCACTCTTCTTAGTAAAGATCTTCCAGTAGCTCCCCATTGTCTAGAACAGAGGTGTTAAATGCCCAAAGCTGCATGTAACCTGTAACACTCCTGTGCAGTTTGAATCAGATTAAAATGTAATTGGGAAATATTTTACAAAATAAAAATACAGTATAAGATAGATGTTAATATATGGTTTTCTGAGTCAATTATGTGATTGCAGGGATCCTTATATGCAGTTCAGTGGCCGGTTTCTGCTTGAGTTTGACATCACTGGTCAACAGGATCTTAAGAAGAACCTCCTCATGGGTTTCCATTAGCTATTATTTTTATCTTATCCTTATCTCTGGAAGGCTCAGCATTATGTACTCATTCCTCCCCTCTTCCCCCCAAAAGATTTCTTTTTGGTATTATTTTGGAGTTTCTTGTTTTCTATATAGACCTGTGAATTCCCTGATGTAGGGAATTCCTAATGAGAAAATTTTCTCCACTGAGGTATATAGCCACTGTTGCTAGAGGCCATTGATGAATTAAGTAACTTGTCCAGAACCACTCAGCTAGTAGATGTTAGAGACAAAATTTTTTTGTGTGTTCCTAACTCCAAATCTGGCTTTCTGTATTATATCACTCAGCCTCTCTGCTAGGATTAGGTTCTCAGTATAACTCCTCAATGCAACATAGTTCCCATCAACTTTGGTTTATCTAGAATATGATCTGAATGGTTAGTTGAAGTCTCTATCACCTCCTAAGGCCCTTTGATTGGGAATGACAATTGTGACATTTCCTTGAGCCTGTGAAACACAGTGGTCTGTTTTCCAAGCTCATGTTCCAAGACCTTTTTCTTCTTTTTACATTCAACTCTGTCATTGATTTTCCCTCAGGTGCTTGCTTCTCTTATCATTCGCTTGGCCCTTGCAGAAACTTTCTGTTTGAATTGTGGCATTCTTGCCTTGGATGAGCCTACAACAAACCTTGATAGAGAAAACATTGAATCTCTTGCACATGCCCTGGTGGAGTAAGTGTTTATTATATTTATTATTACATTTTAAAACATATATATTATTTAATACATGGATATATATTATTATATTTATGCACAAATCAATTTAGTACAAAGAAAATGAGAGACATAGTGATAGATTTATAGCAGTAACTTCTAAATAACATCAAAAAGGGTAAGTTCTCATTTAAAATAAGCTTTGAGAGAAAACTGTATAGACTTCATGAAGATTTTGATTTATTTCAATATGAACACTTGACTGTTGGATATTGAAAAAAATATTCAACTAATTTATTTCTTAATTGGACACACATTGGGTCATCATCAGAAAAGAAGTTTTGTTTTCCTTTCTCTAATTCTATTCTTTTTTTTTTATGAATTTGACCAATAACAAAAAACATGAATATATCCATACATCAAGAACAGAAAAAAAGGATTGTACATCAAATTATGAATCTCTTATATGCAATTTTAATTTTTAGAGTATTTATTTAATTTAATTTGGTAATAATAACACTGCCTTGCTTATTTGTATTATTCCCTTCTGAATTGCTTTCTATTTTTCTGTGTATTTTAAAATGTTTCATTGGTGGTCCTTTTTTTTTTCTTTGCATCTCTACTTTCCTGTTCCCAACCCACCAAAAATTAAAAAAGATTAGAAGTATTTCCTTGTAACAATTAACCTATAGTCATATAGGGGGAAAAAATCATACATTGGTTATATATGAAAGCATATGTCTCATTCTATAATCCATCTTGACTTGTCAAAAGATGGGGAACATGTTTAATAATCAGTTGTCTAGATAAAGTTCTTAAATCTTTTCTGTCAGATCAGTGAAATTATGAATACAAAGTCCTTATTTTGAAATAAAATTCTTAGTTTGGTGAGGGAGTAGAGAATTGTAAATATTTAAATATTTCAAGAATATATGATTTCATAGATATGGTCACTCTTCCCCCATAGCAGATCATAATCCCTCTTTAACTTAGTAAATGATCTCTGAGAGTTGTTGTGGTCAAAAATTTGTATTTCTGTGTGTGTGTGTGTGTGTGATGAGGAAGCTTTGCACTTAGCAAGGCCTGTCTGGAGTCGAAGCTGTTCAGGTTGGTGGCACATGCTGGATTAGAGCTTGTACTCTGATGGCTCTAAGGCAACAGAATAGAATTTCATTGGAAATTCATTATACACACTCAAAAATAAACATTTTTCCATTTTAAAATAGATTGTGATGGCAAAAAATGAAAATATAACTCATGCATTGTATGGTATTTCAGGTGAATAGCCACAGCTTCAGAATAAGCCTAACTTTAAATAGTAATGTTACATAGAGATTACAAATTTATTTTCATTTTTGTCTTGTGTTGTGAGGAGTGAGGGCAGAATTTGTTTTTCATACACTAAAATATATAATGGATATATAGTACATGTGCAGAAATACACATTTCAAAAAACATATCCTTACCTGCATTTCTCCTGATGGTGATATTGTATGTGTTTGACAGAGTATCTCCTCCTAGCCCACACCTCCATGTTCTAGAGACATAGAAAGTAAGACATTTGTGTTTACAAAGAGTTGAATACTTGTTGATAGAACTTTCTCTATTCTCTCATCATTTGTTATCTTTTGTACTGGCTGAATTTGGGTGCAGTGTTCTAGACTAAGACAGCCACCCCTCAAACCCCTATCTGTGACCTGGTTTAGCATTTTTCTGAAACTTCATGTTGCCCCGCTAAACCTGAGCAAACTTCTTAACCTATGTGTTCAGCTTCTCCCCACAAAGAAATACAGAAATTTTCCCAACCCGCCTACTCACCTACCTTCTGTGTGTCATAGCAATGATGCATCTGATAACTGGTCAGGACTCATTTCTAAGTAGACCCAACTCCTAAGAAAACTTTGGGGACGGCTTGTGTTATTCCCCTATCCATCTGTAATTTTATTTTTAAACATCACCAGGAAAAAAAAAATAGCAGACAGGTCTGGGAAATTTCCAAAGCAAGGAGAGTGAGACCAAGTTACAAGTTAAATGAGGCTTGGTATTTAAATGTCTCTTTTCTTCCTCCTAATCTCTTCAGAATGGTTAGAACTTCTGGGCCAGAGTTACTGGAGTTTGTGACATTTTAACTTTTGAGGCAATGTGACTTAGTAAAAAGATGGATTTTTAGTCAGGAGACCTTTGGGTCCCCTTGGACCATTTAGTCCTTGGGCAACTCGGCTAACTGCCTCAGTTTCCTATGTTGTCAAATGAACTATAAATCTGTGATCCTAATTTGGCAACATCCTTCAAAATGTAATACAAGACTTCTTCATCCCTCATCCTCATCTCGGCTCTTATCTAACTCTGTAGAGACAGGGACCCCCATCTTTCTTTCCAGCAGGAGAGACTGAAAGATATTAGTTGGGAAAACATGTAGTTGTCTTCATTCACACTGGTATTCTTTGTGAACAACATAAGACAGCCTGTTTTTGACGATATCCATATAATACAACAGATATTTATTCAGGATCTTAATATTTAATCTCTGACCTCCAGGAGGTCACATTTTATTAGCAGTATGAAGCACTCAGATGTAATATATCATGACATATAGTGTATAGCATTAAGAAAAAGACTATGACAGGTCTGAGGAGAGAAATTATTATTGACTCGACATACGGCTTCTTGGAGATGCAGTACATGCTGTGGAGAAAAGATTCTTGTTATCTTCATTAACATGTTGTAAATATTTCTTTCCAGAATAATAAAAAGTCGTTCCCAACAGCACAACTTCCAGCTTCTTGTGATCACTCACGATGAAGACTTTGTAGAACTTTTGGGTCGTTCTGAATACGTGGAGAAATTCTACAGGATTAGAAAGAACATCGACCAGTGCTCAGAGATAATCAAATGTAATGTCAGCTCCCTGGGCTCTTATGTTCATTAAAGTCTTTCTAAGTAGCTCTCTCTTTGACAGTGTCTCTGAGGTGGCTTCTGAATATTTCTATGCAGTTTGATTGTAATAAAAATTATAAATTTAATTTCAAATGGCATTTGTCTTATTCTTAATTCTTTGAATGCTTCACTGGGATTTTAGATATGTATGTGAATTAACCTGTAGTAGATTTCCTGCCATCTAGGGGAGGGGTGGGAACTAGGGGGGGGAAATTTGTAAGGGAAAGCTTTGTAAGGGTCAGTGTTAAAGAATTACCCATACATATGTTTTGCAAATAAAAAGCTTTAATAAAGGAAAAAAATTTTTTTTAAGATATGCATGTGGTAGATAAGAGAAGCAGTAATATGTGACCAATAGATACTGTACAGTGTAAGGAAAAGCCATCCCCTAGGAGTTTCTAGTTCCAACTCTGTCAGTAACTCTGTGTGACTTTAGCAAAGTCCCTTCCCCTCTCTGAGCCTCAGTTTCCTTGTAAATAATATGGGTGTTTTGAAGTATCTGTCTTGCTCACCTGTCCCAGTGCTTATTTTTTGAATTAAAACGATTCTGTAAGAAAGCACTCTGAAAATAATCAAGTGCTATGGAGTCTGTTGCCAGTTTGCTGAACTGTTTTCTGAATTAGGAGTCTTTGTACTCTTTCAAATGTGTGTCTGTTGTCTACATGTACAAGGTACATGTATAGCTGTATAATAGGTGTTCAAAGGGACACACAGAGAATCATATTGTTCTTGGCAGGAAGTAGAAACCATCCTCTAGACTCTAGGTTACCCAGGAAAAGAACTCCCCTCTTGATCAGCAATAGTTTAATATACTAGAATAGTCCTGAACAACTAAAATTATATAATATAACACTATCAAAAACATAACTTCATTAGTTGATTCCAACTGATTAAAATGTATTTCCTCTTCATTTAAAGTGAAAACCAAAGGAAGAACTATTATGGGGCACCTCAGCTACGCCCCTCTGCTAATTACTATGTGGCAGGAAATAACTAAGATGTATGTTATTTAGAAAATACTATTTAGGATCTAGTGCAAGGGTTGTTAACTTGGGGTCTCTGAATTTACTGGGTGGGGGAATTAGAAGGTTATATAATTTGATAATTGCATTTTGTTGCAGTTAATTTCCTTTGTAATCCTATATATTTAAAAACATTCTGAGAAGGGATTTTTTAGGCCTCACCCACAGCCAAAAATGGTTAAGAATTTGTGGTCTATTGGAATCCGATTAAAGGATCCTCTAGGGCTTTTTCCTCTTTTAGCTGCTATCAAATTCAACCCTAACCTCTAGTCAAGACTTCCTTAGACCATTAGAGGTGTTTATAAGAGAAATGTGCAAATTTGATTCTCATGGCAGAAAATGAGAATCATTAATGTTGAGTAATTTACTTTAAGCAAAGATTACATATAGGACATATAGTTGGAAGAGATCTTAAAAGATCACCTAGGCTTAATAGCCTCTTTTTAAAGATGAAACAGAACTGAAAAGGTCAGGTGAGTTTCCCTGGTTCACACAAGTAGCAAAGACAGGTTTCTCATTCATCCATCTTTATTTACCTTCTAATTTCTTGTTGAATTTCTGTCCATCTTTTAAAGCCTAACTCAAATGTCAGTTCTTATCTCCCCAGTGTCTATCAAGGAATTCTGCTTATAGTATGCTCTGATTACATGCTTGTTAAATTGAACAGATTTGACTGCCTTATTTCTTGGCCATGAGTTAGAAATGTTGAAGAAATCTGCCCTAATCTTTTAATCCCTTCCTCTAGGAAACCGGGAAGCCATTTCTAGAACAATAATACAAAGTAATAATACTAATAATAACAAAACTAATAATAACAAAGTAATAATAGCTGGGGAGAAGATTAATCAAAACAATTTTAAGAAGGGTATTTGGAGCTAATTCAGTAACTTTCAGGTCCTTACCAGATTCACCCCACTTGTGAACCCAATTCCAAGATTCCCAGACAGTACAGTAGGCGTTCTGACTGTTTATAAGTAGAAAATCGAGACTTAAAATCCTGCTTCTGATATTTATCACCTGTGTGACTTTGGACACAGTTTTCTCTACAAAATGGACTAGGTAGCATCTGAAATACCTCTGAAATGATCCTGTAAGATTTCTTCTGCTATTAGAGGAGTTGGGATGGCAACTACCAGTGAAGCATCTTTTGGGTTAATTCTGTGGCCAGTATATCCTTTGACAGAGGAAATTACTTCATTTAAAGAAAATGCCATCATTTTGAACTTTAATTCATCATTTGGCTGTTTAAAAAATTTCCTAGAAACAAAATATCTGTGGGAGGATTTTCATTTCTTAGCCATTTACTGGCAGTTTCTCATATGTGGAAAAATCAAGTCCCAGTGACAGCAACACCCTCAACCGCCTACTCCACCTCCACCTCCACCTCCACCTCCACCACAGCAAAGTGACCACATTTCAGGCTTGTTGATCTGGGTGGTGCCATAGATAGAGGAAGACCAACGCAGTTGTGATCAGCATCAAATATAGTCTTCTTGGATACTCTCCCTAGGTATTTGGACCAGGACTCTCATTTGGTTCTCCTACCTGTCTAGCTCTTTTTTTTTTTTGCTAGATTATCGACCTAATCATGGCTAAGACCCACAACTCTGTGCTGGGCCCTTTTGTTTACTCCCCAGCTTCCAAGTGCTCTCTTAAGGTCTTTTGAATTCAGTTATTATCTCTAGACAAATGAGAAAATTAATAACGTAAAGGGTATGAACCTAGAGTCAGAAAGACATGGATTTGAGACCTAACTTACATGTTTACTATTTGATGAGAGCAACCTCCTTCCTACTCAGATTCTTCATCTCTAATATGAGGATAACAGTAATATCTTCCAGGATTGCACCATTTAGCAAACATTTATTAAACACTGTGTGCCAAGTACTAGGATACTAAGACAAAAAATTATATTTGAATAGGACAATGTAGGTAAAGTGTAAACTATATGTATTCCATATAGCTGTAAACTATTATAATAATGATGAATCAGATTCTATATCTAGCCCTTTTCTTGGCTGAACTCCAATCTCACATCACCAATGCCCAATAGACATCTCTAGTTGAATGTCTTGGAAACATCCTCTTTATTCCAAAAGCTACCCTTTTTCTAATTTACTAATTTTGGGTTTTGAGAGAAAACTTTCCAAATACTTCTGACGTAGTTTTTCTGAGTGGATGAAGAGGGCAGAGAATTAAGTTTTCTGACATTTATTTCCTGGTGTGGATACAGCATTTTGGCTCACACAAGGCCTGATAATAGCAAAGTTCCTGGCCTGGTGACATGAGACGTGCAGGGGAGCGGTGGTGTGGTTAGTGGGGACTTCCATTTATCTGTCAGCCAGGCTTCTGAGTCAGTAGTCTGGATGTACATTTCAAAAATAAGTATACCACAGAGTCATAATCAGATAGGAGTCTCATAATTCTTTTGTTCCTGGATACCCATGCCAAAAGTAAAACCCAGCTATGTGATTACTGGGCATCCCTGATTGATGTTTCAGGGGAGGGATGACATTCTTAAAGGATAAAGGAGGAATGGGTTTTATATGGGGAGTCCATAGTGTCTAATAAAAAAAACCTAATAATAGAAAAGAGGGCATATTAGGGGAAGGAGTTGTCACTAGCAAAACACTTTTGAGGAAGAACAGGGTAAAAGGAGAGAATAGAATAAATGGAGGAAATATAGGCAAAGAATTAAAAATGATATAAATTTCCCATTTTTATGCACTGTATTTTTTGAAATGTTCCTAATATATTTTTTAGTAAGAACTGTTTGAATCCAACAATATTCTCACTATGAGGAAGAGGCTAATAAATATGGGTCTGAAACTGCAAATCAAGGGCCATGAATGGAGTAGGAAATCTAATCATACCCTCCTGAATATTCTCTTTGACTTTTGTCACTCTCCTGGCTTTCTTTCTTCCTGGCTGACTAGTTTGTTTTTTTCAGCCTATCTGCAATTACATCTCTAGGTTCCCAAGCAGAGGGGTTACCCATAACTCTTCAGTCCTCGTCTAATATCCCTTAATGATTTTCCCCCATCCTGTGTGGTCAGTTGTTCTTATGCATGTGACTTGATAAATTATATATACAAATCCAATTTCTTTCCAGAACTCCAATATTGCATTACCAGTTGCCTCCTGGACATCTTCACCTGGATGTTTCGCTAACATCTCAAAACTGAAAATGTCCAAATTGGATCTTAATTCCTCTCCACTCCTCCTCCCCCAAGTCTGCTCCTCCTAATTTTCCTGTTTCTATCAGACCCACTATCTTAATAACTCAACTTTATAACCTCATTGTCTTTTTCATATCCAGTCATTTTCTAAGTCCTGCAAATTCAAATTCCACACTTAGAAAGGTGTCTATCTCCAGCCTATGAAAACGTTTCCCACCAGAATGAGCAGATAAGAACAATTTGTTTCGATGGCCATCAGGACACGTGAAATGGATGTGCATGTTTAGATATCCCAAGAGCAGCCCAGATCATTACCTATTATCCTGATTTTTGTCTTGCCCCTGGACTTTGGTGGCCAAAAGAAAGAGTGAGGCTGACAACTTTATGCCGTTCTGCTGTACTTAAAACCCATTTTTGCAAGAGTTAAGACCATTCTATGATGTCATTGGTCCTTTTTGAAAGTGAAGAACGAACAACACTTATATGCAAAAAACTTCAGGGAAAGATGAACTAGAAAACAAAATTGGAATCTTCTGCCTCCAACTGCTGATTAATGTTTTCCTCCCCTCAGCTGTCCCTTGAAACGCCAGATCTCCAGAGAGGTTGCCAAATTGATCAAAGGAAATTGTTATTTTTGTTAGATGCCCCCAATATATGAAACTCTTATGTCTACTATCTTTTCTCAATCCTGCAAAGGCTCATCCTCAGAAATATAATGTTTATTGTCTAATGGGGGGGAGGGGGAGGCTTTAAATCTGAAGACAATGGTAGGCCACAAAATTCCTTCTATTACCCCAGTCCTCTCTCCCTTCCCAAATTCCTCCCATCCTTAAGGCCCATTCTTATGAAAACATTAGAGAAATGAGAAAGTAGGCATATGAAACATTAGTTATTGAGATCCTTTCAATTGCCTTCTATATGGTGTTTTTAATGATTTGATATCTTTCAGCTCTTTCTACATTGGAGTCTTCAAGGAGAATCTATATGCCTTCTGACTCTTTAGCTGGAATTTCCTCAAATCTTGTTTTATTTTAAGGAAAAATGTGCAACCACATTATTGGCCACTACTTAAACTACTGGTGCTGAGTTGTTCTATATATACATAGCAGAGGAGAGAGGGAAATAAACATTTATATAGTTTATATTTCCTACTATGTGCCAAGCATTGTACTAAGTTCTTTTTACAAATTTATGGCCGAGTATATTTTACTTTGTTGTTTAGTAATATCTGATTATGACTCCTTGGACTACTTCATAGGTTTTTTGTGGTGGTGGTTGTTGTTTTGGCATAGACCTGAAGTAGTTTGCCATTTACTTGTCCAATGTGTCCCCATTTTATAGATAAAGACCTGAAGCAAATGGGGTTAAGTGACTCACCCAGGATCACACAGCTGTTAAGTGTCTGAGGTAGGATTTGAATTCAGGTCTTCCTGACTCCAGTGTGATATCCACTGTGCCACCTAACTGCCCTGTTTCATACTTAGCTGGGCTCATATCTTCAGACAGTACATTGGGACGGGCACTAAAGACTTTCCATTGTGGCAGACTGCCAAAGCCTTTGCTGACCTCCATGACCCTGGTTCACCTCCACTGATGCCTTCAGGCATTAGAATTGGACTTTTGTGGAAGACACTAGAAAGGTGATTAATAAAGAATCTCACAAATGATTGGAACTGATAAAGTCAAGAGTATCTTGTTTCATCTCTCAAGTGACATAAATCCCAGCTATGCCATTACTCACTTTTCTTATCTCACTAAAGCATTAACCTACTATGTTCTACCTACTCCTTTGCTGGTCAGTGATACCTTCAGAACTTCAACCCACAAATGTGGGTATGTAACTCAGCCAGGGAAGTCCCACACAATGACCTTTGCTTAACAAATTGAGACCAGGGGACTGTTTCATTTCTGTATCTCCAGAGCTTTGCAAGGGGGCCTAGCTCATGGCAAGCACTTGATAAATGTTTAGTGAATTGAATTGGATTGTTTATAAGGCTTATATATGTTTTGTACTTTCTCTGGAAATTGTGTTCAAATCAAATATGTGACAAAAAATTTTCCAAGGAGATTTTTGATAGAATAAAACAATGTAATACTTCCAGTTTGGTACAGTAGAATACAAAGTCAATAACCCTGGAATCAGGAAGACCTGAATTTAAATCTAGCCTTGGAAATCTAGCTGTGTGACCCTGGGCAACTCATTTAACTCTGTTTGCCTCAGAAGAGGCAAAATGAGCTAGAGAAAAAAAATGGCAATACTCTCCAGTATCTTTGCCAAGAAAACCAGATTGGTAAATTGACAAAGATAAATATTGAGGAATTGTGGGGAAACAGGTATATTAAAGCACTGTTGGTGGAAGTATAATTTGGTTCCGACACTCTAGAAAGCAATTAGGCAAAAAATTTTACAAAAGCAAAAAAATACTCTAAACTCACTTTGACTGCTATGAGGCCTACACCCCCAAAAAAATGAGAAAAGGAGGGAAAAGACCCATATGAAAACTATTTATAGCAGCTCTTTCAGTGAATTCAATTTAATAAATATTTAAGTGCCTACTGTGTTCCAGGCACTATGCTAAATATTGGGGATACAAAAAAGGTAAAAGATAGGCCCTGCTCTCAAGGAGTTTACTATCTAATTGGTGAGAAGGGAATAACGTGTAAATAAATGTATACAAAGCAAACTATATACAGGATAAATAGTGAACAATTAAAAGACTAAAGGCTTAGAATGTCTTTCCACACTTCCTTTTGCCCACTAAATTTCTGTTTTTCCAACTTAGATGCTACTTCTTTCAGGAAGTCTTAGCCAATCAGTAGTGAATGTCCTCAAAACTGCTGATTTCTTTTGTAATTGGAATGTACTTAATTTTTGTGTGTAATAGCTCTTTGTTTTAAACTCATTAAAAGGAGTTGGGAAAGGCTTCCTGTAGAAGAAGAGATTAAATTGGTACTCCAGTGGAGAAGAGAGGTCATTCCAGGAATGAGAGACAGCCAGAGAGAATGCCTGGAACCAAGAGTCAATGCCTGAAGCCGAGGGTATCTTATTTTCAGAACTGTGTCAACAAATTGAAAAGTATGTTTGGGGAATGAGGTATAAGAAAACTGGAAAGGTAAGAGGGGCTAAGTTATAAAGAGCTTCATATGTCAAACAGAGCTTTTTGTATTTTCTCCTAGAGGCAGTAGGCAGGCACTGGGAAACTAAGGGACTGCTTATCAGCTAGAAAACAATTGAACAAATTTCAGATATAAATATAGTGGAATGCTATTGTGCTATAAAGAATCATGAATTTATATGATTTAATGCAGATAATTTGTTATAAAAATAACATAAGACAAACAATTTTGAAAGACTGAAGAATACTGATCAATGCAATGACTAGCCATTGTAATGTTCTGGGAGAAACTGAGGCAGTACCACACATTTGAGACTAGTTAATATTTTATTGATGTTAATTGAAGAGTTTAGAATCCATAGCTATGGATCAGGACTGAATGGGACTCAAAGCACACAGTCCATTGTAAGTTTAGACTGGCAGCCATTAGCCAGCCATCTGGATCTCAAAGTAGATCCAGCAGCTAGTAGTTTGCTCCAGCAATTCTTATAGAGCTCCCAGTGCTCAGGGGAACAAAGAAGAACAGGTAGAGGTAGGGGTAGGGCACTGGGGGGGATTGGAGTTCCAGGAAAGGACTATCAATTCAGTTCTGACAGGTTGGGGGTATGAAGAATCAAAAATTCTGATAAGTTTGGGAAGAAGCTAGGACACATTAAGTCTGGAGCCATAAAGATAAGGGGTATGTCTAGGTGCTTGAGATGGGCCATCTGGAGGTTTTATGACTATTTGGAATGCTAGCCCAATTATTCCTGATGGTCAGAAGGCTGAGGGTGGGGGTGAGGGGGGAGAGATGTCTATTGAGGCAGAACAATTGAAGGAAACTGAGACATGGAACTGTGGCACAATACCATGATTCCATAAAATCCATGATGAAACATAGTTTGATAGAAAGTTGATGGACTCAGGGTGCAGGATTGAGATATATTTTTTGGACATAAAGGGTGAATTTCTTTTGCTTGATTATGCATGTTTACTATAAAGAATTTTTTTAATGGTGGTGGCAGGAGAGAAAGAAACTAGATTTTTTATTGGGAAATTTTTTAATTTTTTAAAAAATTTAATAAAAATATCCATGTTCTCTGTGATGTCTTTTTCCAACACTCTCCAAGGGAAGAGAAAATAATGATATGGAAAAAAAAAAAAAAACCTTGGAAAAAAAAGGTGGTACCGGATTGTGAAAATCTTTGAATGTCATACAAAAGATTTTGAACTTTACTCAAAAGAGAGCCACTAAAGATTTCTGAGCAAACAAGTGGTCTGAGCCTATGTGTAAGAGGGTTTATTGTGACTGAAATATAAAAGATGAATTGAAAAGAGGAGAAAATAGAAACAGGAAGATCTGTAAGAAGACTTTAGCAATGTGAAGGCAGGTGACGATGAAGGTTAATGTAACAGTGGAAGCCATTTAAACAAAAAGAAGAAAGATATGAGTGATGTTGGCAATGAAATCAATAAAATTTGGTGACTGATTTAGTATGAGAGGGGACATAGAGGAAAAGCTTAATTAAACTGTGAACTCTCAAATGTGGTAAACTTGATGAATGGTGGTAGAATGACACAAACAAATAATAAAATCAGAATGGTAGGGCAATGGTGGGGAAAGATTTTAAGTTTGGTTTTGGAGCTGTTAAATTTGAAGTGCCAAAGGGACATCCAAGCAGGCATGATTTATATTTACTTGGAGACCATAAGGTCATCAATTTATAATTGAAAAGGATCGTGGGGCAGTCTAATGGGCTTAAGAAATTCATCTCATTTTGTAGGTGAGGTATCAGGTCCAAGGATGTTATAAACTTCTCAGAGTCACACAGATAGTGAGTGACAGAGGTTGGGATTTGAACTTTGACCTCTGTCCTCTAACCCCCAAAACAGTACTTTTCCACAGTTCCCTTCTGCCTCTTATGAAGATCTGGAACTTGAAAGAAGTCAAGATGAAATATATACCAGAGATCATTTTCATGGAGAGGATAGTTGAAAGCACATGTGTGGATAACATTAACAAAGAGAATGGAGAGGGAGAATAGGAGACTCAAGGATTAACACATAGGAGCACATTGAGAAGGTCAAAGAAAAAATGGAGAAGCAGGAAATGGACCAATTGAAAAGATTAACAGAAGAGAGAGAATATCTGCTAGGATGCTTCAGGAATATCAAGGACAAGAAAGACTAAGAAAAAGTCATCAGACTTAGCAAGTGAGAAGTTAATCAACAAGCCTTTATTAAGCTTTTACAATATGTCAACTTTGTGGTAAACAATAGGAATACAAAGAAAAAAGCAAAATTAGTCCCTGCTATCAAGGAATTTGCATACTAAATAGAGAGACAAAATACATAAATCCTATAAGATAAGGACAAAATGGAGGAAAGATAACCTTAAAGAAGCTGGGGGACCAGGAAAGATCTCCTGGAGAAGTTGGTCTTGGAAGTGAATTTGAAGGGAAGTCAGGAATTTTCAGAGAGATTGGAAAGAGTAGGGGGGAATTCTAGGAAGGGGACATAGTCAATACAAATGTATACAGAGGAAATCAAGTGTCAGATTTTTGTGTGAGGAGCAACAAATACATCCATGTAATTGAATTGTCCCGTACATAGAAGGAAGCAGAATATGAGCAGATTAAAATATAGGAAGGGGTCAGATTGTGAAGAGAATGAAATACCAAACAATTTTATATTTGATCCTTGGAGTAATAAAGAGAGTAGAATTTACTACAGTGGGGGAGAGGTTGAAATGGTGAGATTTAAGTTTTAGGAAAATCACTTTGGCTAAGTGGAGGAGGGCATATTAGAGTGAGGAGACATCTGAGGCATTATGAGGGAGATCTGTTAAGAAGCTGTTATATTAGTCCAAGTGATGGCTGATCAAGGCCTCAACTAGAGGGATACCCATGTGAATGGAGAAAAGAGTCAGAAGAAGAGATATTGTGGTTGCAATATCTGGCAACTTATTGGATGTGTAGAAAGAACTAGAGAAAGTAGTGGAAGATGATACCAAGTAGTGGAGGATGCTAACCTGGATTTCATCATATTCCAACTAAATGGATAGTGGTCCCCTCAATAGTAATAGAAGTTTAGAAAAGTTGAAGGGAAAAGATAATGAGTTCTGTTTTAAACATGTTAAGTTTAAGATATCTAAGGTACAGGGGCAGCTAGGTGATGTAGTGGATAGAGCACCAGCCCTGAAGTCAGGAGGACCTGAGTTCAAATATGGCCTCAGACACTTAACACTTTCCAGCTGTGTGACCCTGGGCAAGTCACTTAACCCCAATTGCCTCAGGGGAAAAAAAAAGTTTAAAGAAAAAAAAAAGATATCTAAGGCACAGCCAGTTCAAAATTTCCAACAAGTACTTGGTGGGACTAGATTTCAGGAAAAGTACTAAGACTGGATAAATAGAATTTTGGAATTATCTATTTAGAAAAGATCATTGTACTCATATAAACTCCTAAGATAACTAAATGAAAGAATATAGACGGAGAAGAGAAGAGGATACAGATCTAGCAAAAGAGACAGGTTGACCCAAGAGAGAACTGAATCATGAAAAGCTTGAAAGGAGATTGAAAAAGTCCAGGATTGAAAAGGTGGTCAATATATCAAATACTAGGGAAGTTGAGAAGGATGAGGACATTGCCAATCAAGATGAAATGTAATATGGCTAATAAGTAGTCTGGGGAGGTGGGGTGGTGGTAAATGGTTTATGTATCACTGACATTTGAATATTAGCCACCCAACTGACTGGAAACAATAGAGCTAGATTTTTTTTTTTTTTTTTTTTGAGTGCTTACTATGAACCAGGCATAGTGTTAAGCTCTAGGAATACAAATTCAATATACGCCCTTCCCCCCAAAAAGACTGTCCCCACCCTTAAGGAGTTTATATTGTAATTGAGAAAAATAGCTCATATCTGTTGGATCTGGAAAGCTAAAGGAAGTACTATAATAGAAGATGGGTGGGGAAAATTCAAAAAATCAAAGCCGGGAGAAAAGTGAGCATGGATGATCCAGAAAATGCTGCAAGTAATTGTTCCAGGCTGGAACTCACTAATCAGAGGAGGGGCTTCAGAAGTGGAATTATTTCCAGGATGAACAGAGTGAAAGAGTAGAGATGGGGAAATAGTAATAAGATATTTAAATCATGCTGTTAGCCATTTTCATGAGAGTAGCTGAAGTGGAAGTAATGGGCCAATACATGTGAGAATGAGGAGACTATTTTCTTAATTGAAAAGTCAGGCTTTCTCAGAACTGAGCCTAAGCAAATCAAAATGGTTAGATAAAGGCCAGAAACTGGTACAAGTCATCAATTCTGTAGCTTCAGCCTCAACTGAATGTTACCTCTGTCCATGATATGGTCTAATATTCTATAGAGGAAGTTGATCAAAGAAAGCAGGAAATTCTTAGGAAATAAAATTCTGAAAGTACAAACAGATTATTCTGATGAGAAAGAAAATAGAATGCTATAAAGTGACATATATATGAACATACATGGAACTTGTGAAAACAAGGCTGTGTGAATATAAATGAGTAGTGGTCCTATAAAGATGGCATCAACAGTACTAAAACACAGAATAAGTGGAAATCATCAGTGAAGGATGCTAAGGATGATAATGCCAAAAAAGGGATTTTTCTTTAGGTATGTTAGATATAAGGGATGGAATATTGGCTTTAGAACAAGAATAAGAAATGAAATCATGAAAATAGAACTACTCAATTCTGATTTACTTCTATTTTCTCTACTCCAGAAGAATGAATTTTAGATTGAAAAATTTAAAATAAAAAATAGTCACCAATGAATTAAAATCCAAGATAAGTGAACAAGTGGTAAGAGAGTGCTTGGCAGTACCATTACAAGTCAAGTCACTAAGGTAAAAGAAAAAACCATGTTGGTGATTCTGAATAACTATTGGCAATCATTTAAAAATCATGGAGAGTGAAAGAGGTCCCTCAAATCAGAAGAAGAGCAAATGTTGTCCCAGTGTTTTGTTTTGTTTTTTAAAAGGAGATAGTATAGTCTTCAAATTATAAACCAAAGAGCTTAAGTCTATTCTTAGTAAATTCTAGAATTTTTTAAATTTAATTTTTTTAAATGAACAAAAAATTTTTCTTTCCCTTCCTCATTCCCTTCTCCACTGGGAAAGGCAAACAGAAATAAAACCTTTATAACAAATATACATAATCAAGCAAAATAAGTTCTTCCATTGGTTATGTCCAAAATACTTGTCTTAGTCTACATATAAACCCTGATTCCATCACCTCCCTGTCAGAAAATAACTTTTATGATTCACTGTTGTTTCTCTGGAATCATGGTTGGTCATTGCAGTGATTAAAATTCTTAAATATTTCAGAGTTATTTGTCTATGCAATGATGTTGTTGTTATATAAATTATTCTCCTGGTTCTACTCTCTTCACTATCATCAGTTCATACAAGTCTTCCCAGATTTATCTGAAATTCTTGTTTTCATTTCATATGGCATAATAGTATCCCCACATTCATATACTATGTGCATTCAGCCATTTTCCAATTGATATCCCTTTCCTTAGTTTAGAGTTCTGTGTCATATCAAAAAGAACTGCTATAAAAGGTTCTTTCCTTCTTTCTTTGATCTCTTGGAAGTATAGGCCAGTAGGAATATCTCTAGGTCAAAGAGTATACAGTTTATTTGGGGGTGGGAAAGGAGCATAGTTCCAAATTATTTTCAACAATGGAAATATTAGTTCTCTACCAACACTGTACCATCACTTATTTTTCCCCCTGCCCCTCCAAAATTTGTCATTTTTTTCTTTTTTGTCAATTTTGTTAATCTGATTGGTGTGAGATAGAACCTCAAAGTTATTTTAATTTCTCTATTAGTAATTTGAAGCATTTTTTAATATGGATTTCTTCCTCTGAAAACTGCTTCTTCATATCCTTTGGCGACTTATCAAATGGTGCTTTTCTTATAAATTTGAATCACTTCCCTATATAACTTGGAAATAATATCTTTGTCAGAAAAAAATTGCCGTAAAGATTTTTCCTATATGCTCTAGAATGTATTATTAAAAGGTTAATTCATAAACATTTATTTAGGAATAGAATAGGTAGTTACTCCGAGTCAGCATATTTTCAAGAATAAGTTATGTGCCTAATAGGCAAATAACAAAAAGTTATTAGTAAATAGTTTTCAAAAGAAGAAAGAAAGACTATCTTGCACAAGATAAAACTATTAAAAATCACAAATAATCAGAGAAGTACAGATTATGTTCAAGTTAGTAAAACTAAGAAAACTTACTGGAAAGGTTGTGGGAATAAGGATATCCTGATTTACTACTGGTGGAGCTGTGCCCTGGTTCAAATATTAGGGAAAATAATTTGGAATCAAACATGTAGAAAATTTATAAAAATCATTCATACCCTTTTAATCAAGAGATCATACTCCTGAGATTACAAGAAGCTTATTTATAGAAAGAAAAGACAAAAATATTCATAGATCCAGCAAATGGACTGAGAACCAGCTAGACTGGACGCCATAGGGCTGGAGAACTTCCTGCAGTTGCCCAGATCCCAACAAGCTTTCTAAGACCCAGAAGGAAAGGATTTGGGGCAAACTTCCTCATCTCTATCACAATTCCTGTTCCCTTGATCCTACCCAGTACTGGCCATCCCTCCAGATTGAATGTTGATCCTTCCCCACACTTCATCATTACCATCAGTGGAGGTAACACTGCTCCACCCCAATTCTTGGGACCAAGTACCCATCCTAGTAATCATTGGCCAACTGCTTGACTGATGATTAGGGAGTAATCAAGAACAGTTCTTCCAGTAAGACAGTGACCTACCTCCCCATCTGCCCTGTCATTGCTTCCTAAGGTCTCCTGGGCCTTACCATTTGCCATGCAACTGAACCCTCCTATATGTATTATCTCCTATAATTAGAAAGATATCACCTTGCTAACAGGAACTTTGTATATTTAATAAATTCTATTGTATAACAGCGCTATTATTTGCAAAAAGATAAAAAGAAATAAAATACATATGTCCAAAGCAGGGAATGGCTGAACCAATTATGGTATATGTATACAATGAAATGTTTCTGGGCTGTAAGAACAATGAATAGGAAGAATTCAGAGAACCGTGAGAAGACTTGTAGAAATGACACAGAACAAATAAAGCAAGTAAATGTAGTGCCATTAAAAAAAAAAAAAGACACGACAGAGAATCAATTAAGCTTAGATCAAATACAACAGGCAGTGTGGTAACATACTATCAGAGCAACAGCAAACATCCTTCCTTTCTGTTAACAATCTGCAAGCTACACAATTAGAAAATGACGTATATGGTCCCCTGCAGTCATGCCATATTAGTTAGTTTTGCTTAATTCTCTCCAGGGAATGATTTTGTCGGTGGTTTTGTTGGGGAGATGGCTTGGAAATATATTGTATCAAATTAAAATGTATCCATAAAAAGAGAAAAGAGCAGATGATACTAAATTAACTATTTGTTTTTAAACAAGATTATTAGGTGGATAGATTAGGGAAATATTATAAAGTAAGCCTACATCAGCAAAACATGACAAATTCTTATTGTAAAACATGGACAAAATGAAGGAATATATGGATTATATTATACTACAGTGAGATGGAATTATAATTGATGTAGTAATTAAACCCAAAAATTAGACAATAAGGTGGCTCAGTGGATCGAATGCTGGGTCTGGAGTTAGGAAGACCTGAGATTAAATGTGGCCTCAGATCTTTACAAGCTATGTGACCTTAGACAAATCATTTAACTCTGTTTGCCTCAGTTTCCTCATCTATAAAAATGAGCCGGAGAATAGAATGTCAAACTACTATACTATCTTCGTCAAGCAAACCCTAAATGAGGTCACAAAGATTCAGACAAAACTGAAAGAAGTAAACAACAACTATGGTGGAATTCTATAGAGAGCTATTCTTGGCCATGTATTTTTAGCATTTTTATCAGTGACTAAAGTTATGATTGATGAGCTCATAAAATTTGCACACGACAAGGTGGCCAAGCTGGATGGATTTTTAAAAATTATCTTGTTGAACTCCTTTATTTCTGTAAAGGAGAGATTTGCAGATCCAGAGAAATTAAGTTGTTTGCCACCAAGTATATGTTATGATTTGATTCCAAATTCAGCTCTTTTTCTATTATAATATGCCATCTCAAAGATGAAATAAGAGTGTGCTAAGATGAAATTTTAAAACTTTCATTTCACATTATCATATACAACCACATTTTTAAATGTGGCATAATACACAAGGTGTTTTGTTTTAAATCAACCCCTCAATCAACAAGCATTTATTAAGTACCTACTGTATTCCATATATAGATCTAAGCTCTAGAAAATACAAGAAAGGCAAATTGACAGTATCTGGTCTCAATGGTATAGTCAAATGGTATAGGATGAGGATACATGGCTATGTAACAATCCCTATAAAGGAAAGAAGACGGAGGGGTCTTAGTGGACTACAAACTCAATATGAATCAACTGTGTGATAATGGCAGCCAAAAAAACCTAATATGATCTTTAGAGATACAAAGGTTTTAGAACAAGAAAGGTGATAGTTCTGCTATATCCTGGATGGTCACAATACACCTGGGCATTCTATTTCATTCCTTAGTTTTGGGTATCATGACTTAGGAAGGATATTGGTAAACTAGAGGGCTTACAGAAGAGGATGTCTAGAAGGTTAGACACCATTCAAGAATTGAGGATTGAAAGAACCTGGGAAAACAGCTTGTAAAAGTGAAGTTTTCTGTGGGATACAATAGCCATCTTCAAGTATTTGAAAGAGTTTGTATAGAAGATCAAATCCTGTTAGCCTTCAATCCTGTTTTTGAACAATGGTCTTCACATCTCATAAAGGATTGGAACTACAGAGTAACTGAAAAGATGAAAACTTTTTCTTTTCTTCTCTTTTTTTGGGGGTAAGGGGTGTCAAATTCCAATGCATGTCATGGTTTATTTTTTGTGAAAAATATAAATTTTTATTGGAATCTTTTGTTTTTATATTATTTATATTTGCCACTATAGTTCTCCCCATCCACAAGTCATTCCTTTTAATAAAATAAGAAGGAAAGTTTAAAAAAATTATATAAAACTAAAAAGATGAAAACTTTCAAAGTTTTCACTGGGTTGTTCCATTTCACTCTGCTCAGTCACAGGAGCAGAGTGTTCTGGATGCATGCACACCAGCTCACTGTTCCCAAAGCCACATAGGACCTTTCATATTCTACTTTCCTACAAAGTATGCAACATCATTCCATCCATTCCCTCTCTCTCTCATCCCTCTGTCTCACTCCCAAAAGTCCCCTGCCCACATATTCCTACTATAATCCCTTTACCACACATTTGAATTAAGGTGTAAAGTCACTACATTTTGTAGTCTACCTCCTATTATATTTCAACTTCCTTTATCTTTTAGCAGGAACTATCATTATTAGTTTCTTCTTTCTGTCTTCTTTTTTCAGTCCATTCTAATACCAAAGAGAGATGTAAGTAGAAATGTTTACTCCCAGAGTGAGTAGCACCTCAGATCCTCAATTGGGGTAGGATGAGGAGGCAGGTTAGTGTTAGTGTTAGGCAGGTGAGGATAGTGCTAGGGAGTTAGGGGAAGGACTCAAGGTCATCTTTCTTGTTTTAACTAATTCTTGCTAACTAGATGGTGAGTTCTGTTTCCTTTACAATGCTGAAGGCTTGCAATTGCTTCCAGCATCCTTTAAATTTGATGCCTTGAGACAAAGTCTTACAGTTTATTAGAGCTTTAAAAAGCATTTTATATTATATGTTTTATTTTTATTGTAATCACTTGTGTCACATGATTTGTCATGAAGTTCACAAAATTTTGATACAATTATTTAATTCATCAGGAAATCTTATATTACATTGGATATTAAGTGCCCCCTTGATGAACACTTCATTTTTCCAAGTACAGCTTTCATTATATTCCATAGATTTTCAAAGGGCAATCAGGCAAGTTTCTAGATCACTGAAACATGTTAATTTCCATTTTTTCATAAATTTCTTAACCTTTTGTGATATGTGACATGGTACAAGACCATCTTGGAATATCAATCTCTCTTTAAGGATTTCCAGAATAATTCTCCTTCTTAAGTATAATAATAAGAGTTCATCTCACTGGAGACAGGGCTTGTTGGGCTATTGGAAATAAAATAAAAATACCTCAAACATTTTTTGAAATGGCTATTTTACAATCTAATGAAGACCAAATTCTGCACTTCTGGTAATAATTTAAGTATAGCTTTTGAATGGAAGGAAAAAACTTCATTGTTAAAAATTCCCTTTTTCCAAATTTCAATACTTTGATTTTTGTATTGTTTTGTTCACAACAAGCATTTTTTTTTAATAGCAAAGATGCTCAGTTTCCTAGATCTGGGTCTGCTCTGTCTGTCCCCAGGATTCAGAGAAGTATTCTGAGATATCTGAGCTTCTATTTCCTCTAATACCATGACTCTAGTTCCTACTGATGAAAGGGGAGGACATTAGGCATTTATATAGTGCCTACTATATGCCAGACACTATACTTTTTTAACTTTTTACAAATAGTATCTCATTTGATCCTCACAAATAACCTTCATTCAACAACCCTGGGAAGTGCTATAATTATCTCTGTTTTAAAGATGGTGAGACTAAATCAGAGAGTGGTTAAGTGACTTCTTCATAGCCACACAGCTAATAAGTACGTGAAGCTTGATTTGAACTCAAGACTTTTGAACTTCAGACTTAGCATTCTATCTACTGAGCCACCATCTGTTTCTGTCTATATTTCCCTGTCTCCACTCCAAGCATTGTTAATTGCTAATATTTAGTACCTCTGCTCCTTTTAACCACTTGATATCAATTAGGTTTTATATAGAGGTATTTACTTCAAAGATGTAGATATTCTCCAAGAGTATAATGAAATACAATGAAGTGAAGAAGGATGGAAATTTAGATGCTTCCACAGCAATCAGAAAGTCTCCTATTGCCAACTGGTTAGTGATTAATGACTGATATCTCTGCATGCACTGTGATCTCTCCTTGAACATCTAAAACACAGTATCTGAGAAGCTAACTCCTTTCGATGTCAAGAAGCTTGAACAACTGTGCAGGAATTAGTCACAAATTCTCTAGCTATCAGGTCTTGCTGAAGATCTTGTTTTCTGAGAATAATAAAACTGTTTTGCAGCAATAGTGTGTTAGTTCTTGACATACTATTTTCTTTTCAAACATACCTCCCTTTGTGCTTTGAGGAGCATGGTCCCTTTTAGCTTGATGATTCTATACCAATTAACCACTGTGATATATCTTGCAGTCACTGAAATGTCCTCTTTAAGAATTTTTTTAATTTAAAAATTTAAGAACTCTTTAAGAAGACAACTTTAAAAAAAAAGTCTGCTTGAAGTAATATCCATTCTTTAAAAGTACAGAATTAATGACACAGCAAAAGAGAACAATACAGCACAATATATAGTTAGGACACAAAATCCAGCACTTAATTGGCAGAGAACTAACTAAACATGGGTTAACCAACCCAAACCAGTTTCATCTGGTGGTCAGACTTCTGAGTCAGTCTAGTATCAGCAGAGGTGCACACATGACCCTTGCTTTCATAAAGTGAAACTAATTCTTACTTGTCCCAAGTAATTCACATACTTTGGAGACATTGGAAATATTAAAGTTTAGGGGAAGAGTCACTAGATCAGAGATATTAGACATATTGCCCTAGGTACAGAAGAACAAGATTAAAATGTAATTGGGAAATTTTTAATAAAATAAAAATACAGTAGAATATAGATAATGTTAATATGTGATTTTCTAAATCAATCTTTAGGGGTCCTTACATAGATTTAGTGTTGTGGATTTATACACTCTATTTCTAATGGAATTTGACATCACTGAGCTAGATAGAGAATCCTTTCCAACTCTGAGACTTATGAGCTTGAATTGTGATTCTCTTACTTACTGGTTGACCCTTGGAAAACCAATTAAATTCTTGAAGTATCCAACTCTATGACAGGAACAATGGTTGCACTGCTGACCTCAAGGCTGAGGTGAGAAGAGATCAAAAAATATCTTAAGTTATGCACCAAAAGGCTGCTGCTGAGGACTCCTCTGGTAGAGCATACATAGGGGCAGGACTAGGCCAGGGGGAGCTTCTCTGAGGAGCCACAAAAAAGGAAAGAGTGGTAGATGGCCATCAGGGAGCTTCCAGTTTTAGCTATTTTTGCCAACTAGGTGCTAAATTCAGTGATTTTTCTAGTTCTAATAGTGGACAAGTGCCATTGGTACCTTCTAAATTTTGGCATACTCATATCTCTTGAAAATGGAGGCAACAACACTCCGATTGTCCCATCTTAATTATGGCTCCAGAGAGAGACTACCTTAGGACCCAATGAGATTCATGTTCCTTTCCCACTGGCAGAAGAGATTGTCCCAGATTGAGTGCATCTCTATGCAAAAGTTGAGAAGATGGCAACGGGTGGAAAGAATAGCAAAGCTAAGGAAAAAGCATATAACTGTCAAAACCCTAACAATAAAAGGTAGAGAATGTTGAGGACAGAAATCTTGAAATCAGCACAAAATACGGAAATATCTTAGGAGGGCTACTCAGGGGAAGTTTTCAAAGGACCCATATGAAAATGAAGATAAAAAGGAGGTTGAGGTATCTACACACACATTAATGGCTGAGAAGGCTGATGTGCAAAGATTACTGAGACTTTTATTGATTATTCTGCAAATGCAGAAAATGGAGCAGGATCTTAGAGGTGAACTGAAAACTATTTGAATGCAAATAAACATTTGAGGATTAGGTACTAAAGAACATGGGAGACTCGAGTTAGCCAGATACTTATTAGTTCTGAGACATCATTGAGCTTCTATTTCCTCATTTGTAAAATTGGGGGGGAGGAGGAGGGACAGGGTTGGACTAGCAGGTCTCTAAAATCCTTTCTAGCTCTAAATCTGATCATAAGATCTGACAGGATCCTCAGAAAACTACAGAATCTAAGAGCTAGAAGGGACCACAGAAACTCTCTAGTCATCTCATTTTGCAGATGGGAAGACAGAGGTCCAGAGAGATGAAATCACTGAAGGACTTGGTCTAGAACTCAAGATCCTGACTCCTGTTCAAGGCTTTAGCACCATATGAACACATACTGTTTCCACCTTTTTCTCTATGCTTTGTAAAACAAGAGTTAATTTAATAGAGAAAGAGAGGAATTAAATTTAGGAATAATGAAGAGTTTCCTAACAAAGCTATGGAATTTCCTTCAAGTAGGAGAAATTCTTTTCCCCTTCTAATAATTCTACAGTTGTTGTTCAGCTGTTTCTCAATCATGTCCAATTCTTCATGACCCCATTTAAGATTTCCTTAGCAAGAGTTTATCATTTCCTTCTCCAGTTCATTTTATAGATGAGGAAACTGAGACAAACAGGGTTAAGTGACTTCTTCAGGGTCATGCATCTATTAAGTGTCTGAGGCTGGACTTAAACTCAGAAAGATAAGTCTTTCAAGCCCAGCATTTGATTCACTGTATACTTCCAACCCCCCAAATGGGTACAGATTAGTGCCTAGGGAGTTGCTAGATAACTTCCCAAGTTTTTCAGATTTATGGCCCTAAGATATGAACTTTATCAACGTACTTCCATAGACACCGAACAATTCATGAGCATCAATATCTGAAGGTCAGGGGTGTTAATTCAGGACCATGAGGTCAAAGTCAGAACAACTTAGGGTAGATAATGTTGACATCAATGGAATAGAGAAGTGGCTAATGATGACACTCTGCTGCCATAAGAAGTCACCCCTTCCAAAGTGGCCCTTCAGTGATATCCCCTAATGAGGTATTTGCTTGTAAGCACCTAAGTCTGGAAAAAAATAAGCATCAGCCATGGAAACTTTTTCTTGAAATACCTCTTTCTAATACTTCCATAAAAAATCAAACCCTTTTCTTTATGTGACGCTGGATTTTCCACAGAGTAAAATCAAGATAAATGATTTTTATTTGAAAAAAAAAAGATGTGGTTTCTAGATTCTCTTTGCCAGTTGTCAGAATGGATGCAAAGGTCACATGTCACTAGCACTGTCTATAAAAGTCACTGCCAGACAGAGGGGTCATCACAGCTCTAGCTTCAGAAAGCACTTTCTTTCCTCTACCAACTCATCAAGATCAGGATGGAGGTTGGAATAGGGATGGCTCTGTGGCTAAAGGGGATCATTCTTCTGACCTGCCTGGAACATGATGTCTCTTCTAGTCCTATCCAGAATGGGACCATGAAAGAAATCATTGTTCAGCTTCACAATCTAAAAACCCCCAAACAGGTGAGTGGCTGGGGTTGTGTAGAGGAGTCTGTCATCATCAGTAATCAGGGTGATATATGGGATATTTAGGATTTAGAATGTGTTCTATGATTCTGGGGTTTGGATAGGCACCTTGGATTGACATGTTTGGGTCACTGGGAGAAGAAACTCCACCAGGAATAGGGCCAGGTCTATATTAAATGAGTAAAATCACCTTTGGATAAAAAAGTGCCAACCTGAGACAAAGCCCCCACTACTGAGAATATTACTTTTAACATGTTAATTCTGCTGTAAGCAACTACTGCTTTTGCTCAATCAGCTGATCTAATAGAATTAAGCTTTAAACTTTGAAAAACTCAACTGGGGATTCATTAAGGTTCCCCAAACAAACTATAGCTACAACATATGAATATTTACTGATTTTTTAAGTTCCACTATTCACACTGGAAAAGACCAACTGACTGCCCTTGAGGCCTTCTGGGGGAGAGGTAGAGGGTATTTCTATGGGTTTGGAATGCGAAGACCAAAATCTTAGGTCCATAAGCTTTAGAGTGTGTCTTCTCTCATTTTACAGCTGAGGCAGCTAATGCCCCAAGGCAGGATGTGAGTTGCTCAAGATTATAGAGCTAGAGTAGCTCAGCCATGTCTTTCTGAGCTAGGTTTTCTGACTCCAAAGTTTAGGTAATTTCCATGGCAAGTTATGGAAGAGTAGGAAGAGCTCGATAGGGGTAATAGTGGGAGCACGGACATTAAGAGTAGTTAAACAGACAATAACAGACTAAATAAGAGTCATTTTCCCACTTCCCCTGACAAGGAGATCAATTGCATGAGTTGGAGTGAGGGTCAGTCACATTGCTGACATAGAATGCCACGGGGCTAGGGAGGCCGGGCCCTGTTCCAGGGCATCTCCCAATAGGAATTCTGTTTTATTTCCTCAGCTATCCTGCAATTCAAGTATGGTGTGGCAAGTCAACTTTGAAAAAGAAAAGGTAAGAAAAGCAGACTAAATGCTACCACCAGAGTATCCTTAGCCTGTTCCCCTTCCAGTATTTATAGTTTAGAAATATCATTTATCTGATGTCTTAACTCCTCTTATTGATCAGATCCCTTCTTCTGAGACTTTTGTTGTGATTCAGTCATTTTTTAATCTTGTCTAACTCTTTGTAACCCAATTTGGGGTTTTCTTGGCAAAAGAGTGGTTTGCTCTTTCCTTCTTCAGATTATTTAACAGATGAGGAAACTGAAACAAATAAAGTAAAGTCACTTTCCCAGGATCACACAGCTAGTAAGTTGCTGAGGCCAGTTTTGAACTCAGGAAGAGGAGATTTCCTGACCCCAAGCCTGGCACTCTACTCACTGCACTATCTAGCTGCCCGGTCTCCCAAGGCTACAAAACCCCATAGTGTATATCTCATCTGTCTTATCAAGGGAATCTTTGACAGAATCTCTCTCTACTCAACTCTTTGCTTTATATAAACCAAACTTTCCCTTGACTACTGTTATACCTAGCTGAGTCTGTGGGATTTAGGCCAGTTTTCAGTGACTCTGGAACACACGTCCCTCGTCTAAGTTCACTTAATGTTTGCAGACAGACTAGCTAATTTGTTACCAAGATCACCCCCTTAGCTTTTGCACCTATCTTTCTAAACCCTGCTCATTTGAGTCTCAAGCCTGGAGGGAATGAGGAGATAAAATCATCTAGCTAAGTTTGCAGATTTCCAGTAGCAATGGAGACATCCTATTAAATTAAATAGGATGTTAAATTAAACAAACATTGTGCAGGGCAAGTCCTGTGCCCGGGGTGGAAGTGAAGAGGGGTGGAAAGGCAGGGAGCTAGAAAGATAAATAAGGACTTAATTCTGGTAGTGAGAATAAAATATGAGCATCCTGGTGAAGTGCAGGGAGAACCTTGGGCCACATACAGAGCAGAATTCTTAGTTAGGGCCCATGTAATCAGTCAACAAATCAATCAATAAACATTTATTAAGCATCTACCATTTGCCAGGCATTGTGCTAAGCACTGGTAAAGAGATGAGAGAAACAAGACATATCAGGATAGCAATCAACCACTCTGGTCAAGTATGACTTCTTATATCTCTTCTCTCCCACATCAATTTCTTACTGAATTCTTTTTGAGTCAAGTAAGGAGAAAAACAGTAAGGGTCATAGACCCAGGATGACAGGGTATAAGAGGAGAGCAGAAAACCTTAAAAAGAATTATGATTCAACCACTTATAAAAAAAAAAAAGATAACAATTTTTTTATGCTGTTACCTAACTTGTTGCAATAGATATCTTCCTGTAGAGTTTCCTGAGACTGCAAAACCCTATATTGTATATCCCATCTATCTTACTAAGGGGATTCCTGGCAGATTCTCTCTCTCTCTCTCTCTCTCTCTCTCTTTCTCTGTCTCTGTCTCTGCCTCTCTCTCTCTTTCTGTCTCTCTCTTTCTCTGTGTCTCTGTTTCTGTCTGTCTCTGCATCTCTGTCTCTCTGTCTTTTTCTGTCTCTCTTTCTGTCTCTGTCTCTTTCCTCCTTTTCTTCTCCCCCCTCTCTCTCTCTCTGTATCTTTCTGTATCTCTGCTTCTCTCTGTCTCGCTTTCTCCCTCCTTCCCATCTCAACTCTTCTTTATAGACCAGGCTTTCCTTAGTCAGAAGAACTCAGAGCCATTCTCCTCCCACTTCCAAGGAAATGGGATGAAGTTGGTTGTCATGATGATACAGGAAGGTGATTGAGGGGAGGATTATGCCCTTTAGGAAGTTGGCATCTCCCCCCCCCCATGGTGTCCTCAGGGGTGTTCAAGAAAGCAAGGTCAAGAAACCAGTCTGAAGTTACCTGGGGCTCTTTCCTTCACAGCTCTGCGCAGCTTTGGAGGTCCTAAATAACGTTACCAACTGCCCGGAAATCGATCGGCTCAGGAGAAACATGAACCATCTCCTGGGCAACAGCACTAGGAATGTAAGTCTGCCCAGTGCCTGCTCTCATCTTGGGGTCTGCCTCCGGGCCTTGGGCTGCTCTCCAGTGTTCAATGGACACTTTGCTCTGGACTCCTGCCCAGGACCGAAGGGAGACTCCTTGCCCCCCCTCCCCACATGCCCAGTCTCTCCAGGAGGGGTCCACGTCACACAGGGAGGCTGGGAGGCTGGGAAGGGGAGGCTTCCAGGCCCCTCCAGATGGGAGGATGTCATTTCTGGGTTCTCACTAAAGGGAGATTCTTCTTTCTTTCAGGAAAACTGCCTCAAGGTTCAAGACACCAAGATCCAGCTGAGTAGGTTCCTGAAGGACCTACTCACTTTTTTGCAGAAGAGTAATAGAAATGAAGGAATATTAAAATCAAGTCTGGGAAACTTTACTAAAGGATGAGAGACCAAGCCCACTTTTGCAGATAGAAGCTAGGACTAGTCATCTAGATTAACTTTCACTTTAGGCACATTTGGGGGGGGGGAGGGGAAGGGAGATTTGCTTAGCTTAGCCTTCAACCTGCATCACCCCATCTCAGGAAAATTGAATTCAAATTACACCTCCCATTCAGGTTCCAAAGAGCTTCTTTCTTTGTTCCCAAAGAAGAGGCTCCTTGGAAGTTTATTGAGCCTTAGCCCTTGCTCCCCACTATCAGCTACGGCAGAGCCTCTAGGTGCTCTTACTTGAAGCTATTTGGAGCATTTAGGACTTGACAACCAAGGATCCTAGCTGGCTTGGAGGGGCTTAGACCTCTGACTTGGGGTAAGGGGAAAGGTTCATTCCTTGTTCAATTTGGCAACATTACCCAGCACTACCCTCTCCTAGCTGGGCAGTCCAGGAGGAGGGGATATTTTTCTGAGAGGATCCTGTTGCTTTTTAGGTCTAAGACAGAAAGCAACTTAATTACATTTCTTCATGTCTTATTTATTATTTTGTGTTATTTAAAGCAACTATTCTTTAATTTCTTGGAAACAGGGATTATTTTTGTAGGCCTAGACACAGAGGTGAAGACTCAGCATATAGGCACTAAAGCCAGTGGACATTTGTGGTCCCTGACAAATAAGTCTTTACAGTACTGTATTTCAAAACCTGCTACCTCACAGTGTCCTCTGGGTCAAGTGGGGACAATCAAAGCCAGGAGAAAGAGAAAGGGCGGAAGAAAAGGGTGATTAAATAGACTGTGACTGACTTTTCTGTCTCCCAAACTGTTATGTGACATTACTGCAAAATGATAATTTATTTTTCTTCCATGTATTTAAAATAAGTTTATTATTAATCTATATTACTGCAGAGATTATAATATATAGTGGAACACCCAAAACACAATTTGTAATATAAATAAGGGGTTTTAGTTAATCAGTTGTTTTATTGCCTGTGTGAAACTAGAAATAAAATAAACAAGTGGAATGAAACCTCAGGGAAAAAAAACCATCCTTTGCAAGGGTGTATTTTGTGTTTTATATGAGGGACTTTCACTCTGTGGTTAGCAGAGCTTTGAGGTCCTCACATGCTGAGAGGGGATACTGGGAAATGGGGAGGATGTAAGGGTGACCTAGAAAGGAGAGTCACCCTCAGAAACAACTTGCCCCCAAAATGAAAAGAAAAAAAATGAAAGGGGTTATCCAAAGAAGGAGGCATGGAAGTAGAAGGAGAAAAATCCAGGGGAAAAAGTCCTGAATGTAAGATCTTTAACACATCTTATCCAAGCAGGCTCTCTCTCTTTAAAAAAAAAAAATACCTCCCCCTATAATTTCATTCTTCATAAAAACAATCCTTTTGATAACATAAACCCTAGAAATAGATGACACAACCTTCCTATTACAAAGTTCTCCTCATAAAATAGCTATTTTATCACACATCTTTCAATAATATAACTCTCAAAAAAATATTTCCCAATGACAGTCCTCCTTATGGCACAGTTTTTTATATAATATCTACTAATAAAGTATTTGGAGTCAAGAAGATGTAGATTTCAAATTTCACCTCTGACATTCTCTAGCTGTATCACCCTGAACAAGTCACTTAAATTTTCTTAAAATTGGTTTCTTTATGTGTAAAATAAAGATAATACCTGTACTGCCTATATTGTAGGGTTGTGAGGATTAAATTATCTCCCTAATGGTATTACAAATGGAATGTGAAAAAAGAGAATACACGAGGAAAGAAATGAGAAGGAAACAGGAAGAACTTAATATTTTTATGTAATTGAGGAGAAAAAGTGGACATATAAAAGGTGTTGGGGAAAAGAATATCTCATGAATCTCCCTCATTTGAATGTGAAAGTGGATACAAGACAATATACTTCACCAATGTTAAACTATATAAATAATCAGCCATTATTATTTTCAATATTTCAGCTTCAATAGATCTGGGACCTCCTGGATGTTGGTTGTTTTATCCAGTAACAAAAACCAAGACTTATATATACCTTCTCATTCAGTGTGATTCTTGTCTATATCTTCCTTTCCCCTACATAGTGAAGATCTCCCTAATGATCACTGAATCATAGTATTTTAGAGTTGGAAGATATTTCAACAACTATCTAATTCACCTTCTGCTCTAAAAAGCATTATCACTTCAAAATACCTAATGAGCAGTAACACATTGTCTTCTGAAAGACCACCAGTGAGGGAAGGCTCAGCCAAGGCAACCAATCCATTCCACTTTCAAACTTTGATTATTGGGAAATTTTCCTGACACCAAACCTGAATTTATCTCTTTGTAGTTTCTATCCATTGTTCCTGTTTCCACCCAAACCTTAATTCAAATAATTTCTTCTATGGTGGCTCAGTTGTATCTCTTGAAGCACCTGTTTAGCCATCTGTCCAGAGCCAACGATTGGCCTTTTTTTTTAATGACAAAGCCTTTATTAAATACTTAGAATATTCCAGGAATTGTTCTAAGGGAAAGGAGGGAGAATCCAAAGACAAAAATGAGTCAATCCTTGTCCTCAATGAGCTTCTATTCTATTCTTTTCTTTTTAACACCCCCAAATTAACAAACTATCACTTTAAATGATTATTTTCACATACATAGGGGAACAGAAAAGGGTATGTTATACATGAAAGTGCACATCTTTTAATATGTATAGCTTGCCTTTCTTTTTAAATTCACAATAAATTCAAATTTGTCCTTATTGTCAGTGCTTCTTTCTGTTCTCTTCAATAGTATTTTATTTTTATAAATTCATGCAAATATAGTTTTCAACATTCATCTTTGCAAAAGTTTGTGTTCCAAATTTTACTCCCTCACTTTTCCCTTTCCTTCTTCCCAAGAGAGCAAGCAATCTGACATAGGTTAAATGTGTACAATTCTTTTAAATATATTTCCATATTTGTCATGCTGAGGAAGAAAAATCTTTGATCAAAAGGAAAAAAACCATGAGAAATTTTTTTAAAAACCAAGCAAGCATAACAATGACAACAATGCTTTTCCACATTCAGTCTTCATAGTTTCCTCTCTGGATGTGGATGGCATTTTACATTCCAAGTCTATTAGAATTGCCTTGAATTACCAAATTATTGAGAAGAGCCAAGTCCATCATAATTGATCATCACATAATCTTGTTGCTGTGTACAATATTCTCTTCACTCAGTATCAGTTCATCCAAGTTTTTCCAGGCTTTTCTGAAATCAACTTGCTCAACATTTCTTACAGAACAATAATATTTCATTATACTCATATACCACAATTTATTCAGCCACTCCCAAGCTCAGACTTGCTCTTTTGACTCATGCTAAGGAGGAGTTAAAAAAATAATCAAAACATACCTGCCACTATTCACAAAGTTGGTTCAATCTCCCTTCCTTTCAGACCACACTATTTCCCTAATGATATTAGAAATGGTCTGAGATGGAAAAGAATTATACCAGGAAAGAGACAGGAGGAATTTGTTATTTTTGCATAATTAGGGAGAAAAGTAGACAAAAATGGAAAAGAAGGTAGGGGAAACAATATCTCATGAATCTCATTCATTTGAGCCAGGTAGAATCTAACATACAAATGGAAAGAGTTTAATCTAAAAATACATTAAATTCAACCAACTATGGCAGATTTAAAAGTGAATGTAGGACCAGAGAGGAAAAGGTCATAAGCGATGATAAAGGAAGATAATAAGGAAAAAGAGACCCAGTGATAACTATTTAGAATAAGTTGAAGAGAGGAAAGGAGAAGAGTGCGATCAGACCACTTCAATTATAGATTTCCATTGTTGATCACATTCCTTTTCTTCCATCACTGTCTTCTGTGGGAGGGGAGGAAGAAATGAAAGAAATGTAAGAAGTTATGATAGAAACACAAAATTAACAATGATTACTGTGAATGTGAATGGGATGGGCTAACCTATAATACATAGAGAGGAAGTAGAATCCAACTCTAATTTTCAAGAAATTTATTTTTAACAAAAATGTAATAGAGAAATTTATTTTCATTTTTTTCTCTAGTTCATTTTCCATGTGTGGATTTGAGACAAACAGGGTTAAGTAACTTGTCTAGGTTCACACAACTAGTTAAGTGTCTAAGACTGGATTTAAGCTCAGGAAGATAAGTTTTTGTAACTTTAGACCTAGTGCTTATCCACCATGCCCTTGAGTTACACAAAATTAGAAGCTAGAACAAAAGTTATTATATTTCAAGCTAACTTTAAAAGTAGAATAGAAAGGGATCATTTATATTTCAATAGTAAAAAGCAAAAAAAAATAGGCATGGTTAAGAGAGGTAAACAGGAAAAATATATTGTGCTTAAAGACACTATATGTGATATTAATATTAATATTAACATATATGTTAAATGGTGTAGCATCTAAATACTTAAATGAAAAATAAAAGAAGTCATAACAAATTAAAAACAAATAAATGAAAATATCAGAAGCCATTTTGTCCAATTTTTCAAGCAAAGTGCTAATTTAATGGATTAACTAGATAAATACTTATAAAAAATTAAACAAAATTCAGGATTCAGAACAAGAAATAAATAATTTAAATAAAACAATCCCAGAAAAAGGAATTGAACAAATCACAAATGAACTTTCAAAAAAAAAGAAATCCCAGGACTATTAAAATTAAGAATGAATTCTACTAAATTGTGAACTCTTAGAGGGCAGGGATGTCTTTTACCTTTCTTTTTATCCATAGTATTTAGCACAAGGCCAATACATAATATGTGCCTAATAGATGCTTATTGACTGACTATCAAATATTTAGAGAACTATTAACTAAAATTTTACCTTAGATGTTAACAAATATGGAGAAATGTGACATTCTCTCAAATTTCTTGTATAAAGTCAATATAGTCCTACTACCTAAATATCAGGAAAAGTTAAAACTGCAAAAGAAAATTATAGATCAATATTAATGAATATTGATGAAAAATATTTAACAAAATCTTGGCTAAGACCTTATGTCAACATATTAAAAATATTTTACATTTTTATGCTGGAATTTGGATTGATTCAATATTAGGAAATAAAAAATATAATAGACTACGTTAATGATAAAATGACAAAATTACATAATAACATCAATAGAAGCAAAAACCATTTCTACAAAATATATCCATTTAGGTTAAAACCTCTAGAATTTAGATTGTACTTATGAAATTGAGGAAAATATCATAAATGTAATCTAAACAAAAACAAGAACTAGTATTTGCAATGAAAAAAAAAAGTTGGGAAGCAGGAGAGTAAACAGGTGCAATTCTCTGAAATTAAAAAAAGAGGTGTCTCATTCCCTCCTGCCCCTGCAAAATGTCTGTATTCAATCAAAGGAATAAGGAAATAATAATAGATTGATTAGTATAAGGCCAGTTTTCAAAAAAATATATACAATTATGAAAAAACTTTTTGTATCACTTTTCAGAGCTGACTAGGTTTTTGGTCAGCATAATCTAGGTCCTTAGTTAAAGGTGTCTACATAACGAGTAGAGGTGATCCAGTTTTAGGTAAACCAGGATTAGGTTCAAACAATGCAATAAAGTGTTTTCATAATTCCTGTAACTGAATAAAAATTTCTTATGAGAGAGAAATTAGAGTAGAACCATAATTGAATAGAAAGGGAATTGAGCTAGCTCCATAATTAAGTCACAATATAAAGTCTATGTGTTTCACTCAATCCCCACAATTCCCTCAATCCCAAAGAAATCAAAGATAGACATGAAGAAGATGCATCACACTGGAGAAAGGGAAGTTTGGGAAGAGGCTACTGCCTAAAAGAGGCTAGTACTCTGGAGTACTATATTCCACAAATAAAATTTTGTGGAAACCTTTCCAAAACCACTGAGCAGAGACTCCACGATCCTACTTCTATATCTCCTTTCTCCCTTAGGATTCTATCATAAAACCCTGAAACTTTTCCCTCTGGGCACAGGAATTGGTTTAGACAGTAATTTTGTCTTTATGAACAGCATTAACGTTTGCTAGTCTGGCTGTATTTATTGGAAACTCAGTTGAGAAAGAGGCAATTTGTGAGGGGGTGGGCATCCTCAGAAGGGAGTAAGAGAGGGGAGAAAGGAAGAGACAGAGAGAAATAGAATCAGGGAGAGACATGCAGAGAGAGACAGAAACAGAGACAGAGTTAGAGAAACAGAGAGACAATGAGAGAGAGAAAGAGAATCTAAAAAAGAGGTGTTTTACCTCAGAACCAAAAAAAAAAAAAAAAAAAAAAGATAGGGGAAATTACAAATCACTTGACAACTTCCCAAAGCAGAGGAGGATTTTTATACTGAGAAACCCAATTGGATAATGAGTCAGTCATAGGATAGGTTAGGTTTTAAATTATAGTAACTGAACAACCTCATTCACCACATCTTCCCACCACTGCAACAAAAGAAAAATATAATTAGGGCAAATCTCTGCTTTTGACAAAGCCACGTCTGGATAATTGAAGTCCTCTATGCCTCTGAGACAAACTGGTGATCTACCTATTCTGAACTCATTTGTTCTCTCTTTGTCCTGATGATTAGTTTGATCTGATAACAAAATTGCTTCTGTTTCTCCCTCTATTGATCTTCATGAAAATGTTTGCCCTAATGTTTTGGTTCTGGAATTTCCTCACAAGTCAATCTTTTAAGCATCCTGTGGAAATCAGAGACTCACTTAGGTTGTCTTTCTGTTATCCTTTATTCTCAATATGTCATTGAGAATCTTTTCATTTTCCAGTCATTAATTTCTTAGTTAGAAACTAAGAACATTTTTTTCGCCACAAAAGTCATCTATGGTAAAATGCTACAATTTATTTATACCTAAATTGTATCTTTCCTTTGCCCTTTGGGTCATCTGAAGTTTTGCTTCTTCAGAGACTGTGATGTTTCATACTTTGAAGCTATAGCTTCATTGAAAAAAATAGTGATATCAAAAAGGTTCTGTGGCTTGATTAATTTTAGTTTGGTCCAGATTTAATTTTTAGTCTAGGAACAGGTTTGAATTTTTTTTAAATCCTAAAATTTCCCAAATGCAGTTCAACCTATTCTCTGTCCAAAATTAATACATTAATGAATTAACTTAATGAACTGCTCATTTAACTGCATGTGATAGTCTGTATAATAAACATTGTTTATCCATTTGGTTTTTCATGAACGGATAATTAAGATGATCTTCTTTGAATTGTCATTCATTTTACTAAAGTCCAGTAGAATTCTATGAGCTTGATTTAATCAACACAATATTTTCTGCAAAAAAGATAATCTAGAGGATCCTACTATCTATAGGAAATCTTTTTTCCATTTGGACTGTACACACAATAGAAAAAATTTCATGAATATATATTTTCTATTTTATGTATAATATTCCTCTTTGGGTTCACAGTGGTTCTAACAAAATGGGTTCTCAGAGAAGGGATGCTGCAACTATAAGGTTCTGGGATACCCCTCTGGGTGGCTATTCTCCTAACATTAACTCATGAACTCCAATTGGTGTGTTTCCTCTTAACAATCAGCCAATAGACCCAATTTTGTTTTTGTTTTAGCAAAGGCATTTGTTCATTTTTAAATAGTATTTTATTTTTCCAAATATATGTAAAAATACTTCTCAACATATTTTTTGCTGAGGCAATTGAGTTTAAGTGACTTGGCCAGGGTCACACAGCAAGGAAGTGCCAAGTGTCTGAGACCACATTTGAACTCAGGTCCTCCTGCCTTCAGGGCTGGTGCTGTAGCCACTGCTTCAACATTCATTTTTGTAAAATTTTGTGTTCTCTTTCTTTTCCTTACCTCTATTTCCATATTTGTCATCTAAGGAATCCTAGTGAGTCTCAAGCATGCACTTTGTTTACCTTTTTGTGAGAACTTGAGGATATGCAAGTAGTTATCTGATAAAATGCCTAGAGGCACAGGAAGGGAAGGTCACTCTCCCGGTGTGTTGATTAAAGACCTTCTTTTATAGCTGACAGGTGGAAACCTGGCCAATTCTCCAGTAAAAACAGTCAAGTTAAAGAATGGATAAATTATTCTCCTTGGTGGAACCCTCAAAAGGCAGAAATGCCTCTGATCTGGAAGATTGCTCTGTCTGGAGAATCACATATCAAACAAAAACACTTTGCATCTGACAGTTTCCCCTTTACAATTCTTTATCTTTTAGCCCCTACCGACCATCAGCTTTTGCTGGTCTCTCTGAAGGACCCCTTCTTACATTTTCCTCATTTGATATTGATAGAGGATCATTATGTAAAGCTATTTCTGTGATCATATTTATCAGAGAACTGTATGATCTCAACAAGTGTACAGCAGCATGGCCTTCAGTCATTAACCTGCTGCCAAGGTTCCAGTTCTCAGACCTTTCTGTGTGGTTTGGGGCAAGTGCCTTAGTCTCTTGGTGCTCCAGATAACTTTCTAAGACTATAGATTGCAGAGAAGGTATTGTTAGAAGGAGTTTCCTTACTGGTAGTTCCTACATTGATGAAATCATAGGCTCAGCCTAAAAACAATATGAATAAAACATATGTCTAAGAGACACCTGCTGGACAAGAACTTTAAAGCATGTAAATGCTTTTATGTAATCAACAATAAACATAATGACATTTTATGTTCCTTCCATCTTTCAGTCCATTGACTAAAATTTCTCCCCTCAGGATTCTAGGGAGCAAGTCAGAGGAATTGGGGTTTTTAGTAATGTCACTCATGAGGTTCCATCCAGGATGAACTCCAATAATGATCAGCCAGTTAACATCCATTAACTCTTTCAAGAGAGTATATATTGAAAAGATATAATGAGAATAGGATTACAAAAGATCCCCTAAACTGTAGATCCATTTTCCCCTCTACATATACAAACACAAGCATGCACACATGCACATATACACATTCATATGCTCACACACTCACACAGCAGGTTAGTGATTGGAGGCCATTGAGATCATAACAGTTCCCTGATAGATGTGATCCCAGAGATGGCCCTATAGATGATCCTCTATCAATATCAAGCAAGGAATATGTGAGAAGGGGTACATCAGAGAGATTTCAGCAAAAGCTGAAGGTCCAGCAGGATGATTTCAGAGAGGCCTGGGGAGACTTGCATGAACTGATGCTGAGTGAAATGAGCAGAACCAGGAGATCATTATACACAGCAACAACAGTATTACATGTTGATCAATTCTGATGGACATGGCTCTCTGCAACAATGAAATGTTTCCAACCAGTTCCAATTGTTCAGTGAAGAAAGCCATATACACCCAGAGAGAGGCCTGTGGGATCTGAGTCTGGACCACAACATAGCATTTTCATGCTTTCTATTGATATTTGCTTGCATTATGTTTTCCTTCTCAGTTTTTTTTCCTGTACAGCAAAATAACTGTATAAATATGTATATACATATTCAATCTGTCAAGTATTTTAACATAATTAACATGTAGTAGACTTCCTGCCATCTAGGGGAGGGGGTGGGGAAAGGAGGGAAAAATTTATAACAGAAAGCTTTGCAAAGGTTAATGTTAAAAAATTACCTATGCATATGTTTTGCAAATAAAAAGCTTTAATAAAAATAAATAAATAATAAAAATTTTAAAAAAAACTGAAGGTCTTCAAGAACTAAAATATAAAGACAAAGACATACACAGAGGTTCTGAAGAGAACTGGCTTAAAAACAGAGTAGAGACATACATATTATAAAAGTTAGAAGCTTTTTTATAAAAAGTTTTATAAAAAATAGACCTTTTTTCCTCTCATGGAATTTGTGGTAAGTTTGCTTTAAGGTAATATTGGCAAAACATGAGTTACTTCCTTGCTCAGCTGAGCTGACTTTTTGTCAGTTGGCAGAGTCTCAGCTAACAGCTCATGCTGCTGTCAAGATAGATCAAGAAATTCTGAGTTAATATGTTGTGTCCTCATGGGTCTTGAGAGCTATGCTCCTGGCTATACCTGTTAGTTGGACCTCTGCTGACATTAATGGATCCCTTAGTTTCATGGATCACATACACACTCTTATCTCAGAATACTTATTCATGTAGGATCAGGAAAAAATTAAACACAAAATAGAGGTACCATGTACTCAAAGGTAAGGTAATTCACAGCATTTCTTGTTACTTTCACAAAGGAAAAACACCCAAAGTTATTAGAGGAGTAGATCAATATGCATGTGAACATATGTGTGCTAATTCAGTTCTGCCCCAGCACCTCCTTGGCAACAAGATCCTTCAGCTCACAGCCAACCGGGAGACCACCATTACCATGTAACACCAGCCTTTTTGTCACTTATGGCCAGAATTAGGTTCATGAAGCTTCCACACATAGTCATATTGGAAGCAGCTGTAAATAGCTGAACAAGCTGTATAGAACCCCCCAGGAAGAACAAATGCAAGCATGTTTTAAGGACTGAGCCTTCTTTGGACAGTCACTTCATTATATTATTAAAAAAAATTTTTGTGCTTAAAATTGATTGATTGATTTAAGATTATTATTACAAAAATTAGTTTTCTTAATTTGTTGAGTAAACCAAGATAATTATTTGTGTAGAATGTTTGATGAAAAAAGGGATTGGGACAATTTTTGTAAAAAAAAAAAAAGTTGGTCCTGCAACAATTTGCTGTTGTTGTTGAGTTATTCATTTATGTCTGTCACTCCATGACCTTATGGACCATAACATGAAAAGCCCTAAAGTTTGTAAAATCACTGATTTGTAGATCTTCCACAATAATAACTTGTATATATATATATAGAGAGAGAGAGAGAAAATATAGAAAATAGATACAATTAATATTTATGAAGCCTCTATTGTGTATCCTCTACTTCACTATGTTGTCAAGAATTTTTAAAAAGAGAAAATGTGGACTTTACATGGGAAAAAATTATGTAAATGAGAGGTGGTAGGACAGTGGATAGAGAAACAAACAAATCAGAGCAAACCTGGATTCAAGCCCTGCTTCTGATATATACTGACAAGATAATTCTGGGAAAGTTACTTAACTTTTTAGTAATATATTTTTTTTTAATTTTTTTTTATTAAAAGCTTTTTATTTACAAAACATATGAGTGATTTTTCTACATTGACCTTTGCAAAAACTTTTTTTTTCCCAA
>JAJPUD010003851.1:0-70465 GCA_023553655.1 Myrmecobius fasciatus | reverse complement strand
TGCATGGAAATATTCACAGAAAGCGTTAAAATGCTGTGTTGTGGTCCATACTCAGTTCCCATAGGCCTCTCTCTGGATGTATATGACTATCTTCATCGCTGAACAATAGGAACTGGTTTGAATCACATCATTGTTGAAGAGAACCATGTCCATCAGAATTGATCAACATGTAATACTGTTGTTGCTGTGTATAATGATCTCCTGGTTCTGCTCGTTTCACTCAGCATCAGTTCATGCAAGTCTCTCCAGGCCTCTCTAAAATCATCCTGCTGGTTGTTTCTCACAGAACAATAATATTCCATAACATTCATATACCATAATTTATTCAGCCATTCTCCAATTGATGGGCATCCTTTCAATTTCCAGTTTCTTGCCACTACAAAAAGGGCTGCCACAAACATTTTTGCACATGTGGGTCCCTTTCCTTCCTTTAAGATCTCTTGGGGATATAGACCCAGTAGAAACACTGCTGGGTCAAATGGTATGCACAGTTTAATAACTTTTTGAGCATAGTTCCAAATTGCTCTCTAGAATGGTTGGATCCGTTCACAGTATCTCAGAGTTGTCTTAATTTGCATTTCTCTGATCAATAGTGATTTGGAGAACCTTTTCATGTGACTAGAAATAGTTTCAATTTCTTCGTCTGAAAATTGTCTATTCATATCTTTTGACCATTTATCAATTGGAGAATGGCTTGAATTCTTATATATTTGAGTCAATTCTCCATATATTTTAGAAATGAGGCCTTTATCAGAACCTTTGGATGTAAAAATATTTTCCCAGTTTACTGCTACCCTTCTAATCTTGTCTGCATTCATTTTGTTTGTACAAAAACTTTTTAACTTGATATAGTTGAACTTATCTATTTTGTGATTAATGATGACCTCTGACTGGAGTCCAGTTTGTGTCTCTCTTTGGGGCTTTTTCTGGAGTTGCTTTACTTTTAGGAGCCTCAGGATTTGAGGTTTGTTCTTCCCTCTCTCTATAAAAGTTGTCTATGGTGAGAGCTCTTTTTGGTTTTTTATTCATTTTTTTTTTTTAAGGTATGAGGTCTGTTAAAGGCAAAGGTGGGACAGCTGCTTTAATTTGCCCTGGGGCAGTTCTGCTGATTGAATTATGTCAGGTGCTGGGCAGTTCTGCTTTAGTTCACCCTGGGGCAGTTCTGCTAATTGAATTATTTCAGGTACTGGGCAGTTCTGCTGATTGAATTATTTCAGGTGCTGATCAGTCCTACTGATTGATCGCCCTAGGGTGCTGTCTAATGGCAGCTAGGTCGATGCTCATCAAGGGTTCAGTGATTCACAATCTACCCCCCACAAAAGGGAGACCCTCCAAACCACCTGCCCACAATCAGGACAGATTGGCCCAAGAGGCCCGAAGAAGACTCCCAGGTGTGTGAAAAGCACAATGCTCCCACTCCTGTTTCAACTCCTGTTCCGACTCCTGTTCCAGCTCCCTGCTCCAGCTCCCTGCCCTGGTCTCCCTGTGCTGCAGTCTGGGTTCAGCAGACCGCCCCCTGCCCAATTAAGACAGACCTGTTTTGAAGTTCTTCCAGAGTATCTTCTTCTAGAACCGTGTTGTCCTCCAGATATTGTGGATTTTTTTGCTTCAAAATCAGTCTAGAGGCTTCATATGTTGTTGGTTTGAGGGAAGGTTAGAGGAGGTTACAGAGACTCCAGTCTGATCTCCACCATCTTGGCTCCACCCCCGGAAGTCTCCTCTACTATCTCCCACTTTTTAGTAATCTTGTTAATTCTCTATGATTATAAGTTGTAGAGATGTCAAATTGTATTAGTCAAGAGTATTTCCTTACCTGAAAGTTCCCTTTACCAGTGGAATCACAAGTCTGGATAGCAAGGGTGCTATTTATTCCCTATATAGGAAAGACAAAATAAAACAAGATAGCACATAATAAATTAAGCACTATATATGTGATATAAAAAGTAAGATGGGAATTGAATGTAAAAAAAAAAAAAAGATAAACATGGGCTGGTTCATTACTATTCTGGAGGAGTGATTCCCAGTTTAAGTTGAGATGATGCCTGCCTTTCCCACCAAATCAAATATTCTTTTGCTTGGAATATAATATGTGATATAGTGGGAAGTCATGAAATTTAGGTTCCAGTAAATAGCTGTGTGACCTCAACCACACCACTTAATTACTCTGGATTTATTTCCTCATCATCTGTAAAAAAGAGAAGACTGGATTAAATTATGCCTATGCATAACAGATAAAAGATGGTGAATCCACCAGCTCCTACAGCAGTCCATTCTGGTTTTGAACAGCTCCAATTGTTAGGTATACTGTTGACTAACATTGGTTCACTATTTGCTAATCTCCTAGGATTTTTCCACATAAAACTGTTGCTTATCATTATTACCTCCATGATTCTATAATTATTTAAAATTTTTTAATTAGTTAAAATTTTTAAATTTAATTTAAAGTTTTGTTAATGTCTTTTTATTATGATCACAATTTTAATATATTTCATACAATTGCAAGATGAATTCTAAGACTGCATAATATTACCATGCTTTTCTTTTTTAATCTGTCTGTTCCACTACTCCTTTCCTCAGCAAATTAAAAGGAAAAAAAAAAAAAAAGGAAAGAAAAAGAAAGCCCTGAAAACAGAGCCATAGGGGCAGCTAGGTGGCGCAGTGGTTAGAGCACCAGCCCTGAAGTTAGGAGGACCTGAGTTCAAATCTGGTCTCAGGCACTTAACATTCCCTAGCTGTGTGACCCTGGGCAAGTCACTTAACCCCAATTGCCTCAGCAAAAAAAAAAAAACAGAGCCATAACTTGGCAAAACACATTCTTACTTTTGCCATTTCTGAAAATGTATGTCTTTCTGTATTTTAAGTTCATCTTTTATGAAGAGATAGGAAACATGTTTTTTCTTCATCCTTTTAGACTCATGGTAAATCATTGCATTGGTCAGAGTTTTAATGTCTTTAAAAATAGTTTTATCTATAATGTTATTGTATTTTGTTTTATTTCTCTCTATTTTAGTGCATAGAGGTCTTCCCTCTGAAACTATGTTTCATAATTCTTATGGTACAATGTCCCATTATATTTATATGTCACTATTTATTTAACCATTCCTCAACAGGAGGACACTTCCTTAGTTTCTCATTCTTAATGCATTTTGTCTTTAACATTACAGTTATTTCCTGATATATGACATCTCTCCAATTGAACTCTCCTTCTTAACAAAGAGAAGCAATTAAAACTAATGGACACAGAAAAAACTGATAGAATAAGAAATATTGAGCACCCATATATACCTTATATTTCTACTAACAGAACAGTTATGTTGTCATCTGTTTTCTAGATGAAGATGTTCATTACAATTAGAATTTGGCTGCCTTTTAGCATTGTTTTCATTTACAGGATTGTATTCATTAAGTATATTGTTTATTCTGCATCAGTTCATAAAAATCTTCCCATGTTCCTTTGAATTCTTCACAATCGTTTCTCAGGAAGCTTCAATATTTTATTGCATTCAAATGGTGAATGTCATAGGACCAAGGACAGATCCCTAGGGCATTCCACAAGATACTTCCTTTTACAACGTTAGTTAGCATTGTTCTTTTACTAACTACAATTTAAGTTCAGTCATTCAATCAGTTCTGAATTGACAGAACTTTACTACTGCATTGTGGATGATGGCTGAGAAGAATTAACCCCCCCATACTAACAAATACCTCAATTAAGGTAATCACAGAATACCCAAATACCTTAATTGGATCAATCACTTGTTCAACAGAGTATAAAAATAATTAAAATATTAAAAATTTTACATATAGCACCATATGCAACAAAATATTTATAATGTCTTGCACATGCAATGCACCTAATAAATATTTGTTGAATTGAATTACATTGAAATAGTGACAGTTTTTGTTATAGCAAAGAATTGAAAACAAAGTTAGTGCTCATCAGTTGGGGAATGGCTAAACAAACAAATTGTGGCACATGAATGTAATGTAATATGACTATGCTTTAAGAAACAATGACTATGATGAATACAAAGAAACATGGGAAATCTTATGAACTGATTCACAATGAATACAATAGCATAAAGGAGAAACCAACAACAACAAAAATAGAAAATGAATGCTGCAAAAGTATAATGATCAAACTTGGCTTCAAAGGAGAGATATGAGCAGACAACTACTTTGGTTCTCCACAGGAGTGGGAGATCATGGGTGGAACACAGCACATAACATAAGACTATTTCAATATGTTGGTTAATTTTGGTTTTTTTTTTCTTATTTATTATATAAGTTTTATGAAGTCCAATCTAGTCCAATCTACAATAAAAGAAAAAGAGGTAGAGTTCCAAGTCAATAGCACTTTATAAAGGTCCATTGTCCCTATGAAGCAAACTTCAGCTTTTCTTCATAATTTGAGATGTCTTTCCTTAAGCTCTTAGTTTCATAGTGATCAGTTCCCAGAGGATACAGAACAGGCAAAGTAAGACACAATCTCATTGGTTGATACACCTCTATCTTGTCCTTTCAGGAGAATCTACAATTCATGCTTATTATAGATTAGCTGGTAGAGAATATCCAAATATAAAAGGAGCTCATGGTCTTTCATTGTCCTCATGTTGGACAATAGATGGGGGAATAGATTTGCAGGTGCTGTCAGATAGGGTTACTCATTGTTCATGTATTCATGGGACCTGTGGTCAAGTGCCATAGAACTGTTTCCCTAGTGAAGGGATGAAAATGGTGGAGGTACAAATCAAAACGAGCTAGAGTACTTTCTATGCTGTAGATTCATCTTCTTGCCATTTTGGTTGCTCACTTACTTAACAGGCATTGGTTAAGCAAGTGAATTTACTAGATTGACTTACTGTGAATCAATATACAAGTATAGCAGTAATAATTACAATTACAAGCCCTGTGAAATCAAAATCAATTAAATTAACCAGGAGGCAGCAACAGAAGCTAGTTTTAAAGTTCAGAAATCAGAAATAGAACTTGGAGGGAATACATAGAAAAGCAAAAATCAAACAAACAAACAAACAAAAAAAAAACCTCTGTGCCCTGAAGTTACTCTCATTCCAATGAAAAAGAATTATATGTAAACAGACAATTATGTACAAATAAGATTTATCAGGATAACTGGAGATAATCTCAGAAGGAATATGCTAAGTATCAGCTGCTAAGTATCAGAAAAAGATTCAAACTCACACCTTTCTAATTTCAAGTCTAATGTTCTATCTAAAGGTATTATGGGAGCATCCCAGGGGAATTTCCATGTGTTGTCTGTGGGATCATTCATATCCTTATCTACCTATAGTATCCCTATTTTTTAGGGAAAGCTTTTTCATAAGATCTGTGTTTTTAAAAGATTGTTTTAGCCTTTGTTATAAGAAAGTCTATATTACAAAGAGTCTATATTATACATAGAGCATTATTATAGGGAGAACTATATTATAAACATTGTCTAAATAAAAGAGGAGAAAAAAATAAAATAAAATAAAAAATTTTAAAAAATTAAAAAAATAAAAAAAAATAAAAGAGGAGTCTAAATTAATCATTTATCATATATGACTCTCTGGGAGGGGGTGGGAGAAGGGACAAAGTGAAAAATGTAAATAATATAAAAATGAAGGGTATGGGGGTAGCTAGGTGGCGCAGTGGATAGAGCACCAACCCTGAAGTCAGGAGGATCTGAGTTCAAATTTGATCTCAGACACTTAATACTTCCTAGCTGCGTGACCACAGTGTGGCCACTTAACCCCAATTGCCTCAGGAAAAAAAAAAAAAAGGGTATGAATAAAAATATGTATGTATACTTACATATTCATTTTCCCTATCAGTCTTTTCCATTAACTTACTCTGTTCCTTCTAAATAAGCTATATCTTCCCATAGCCATATTTGATTCTAATTCCCAACATGATTAAAACAATGAAGTTGTATTCACTTTTTTGAATTCACCTTGGAACATCCAACCACTCCTGCAGCTTTCTCCTCCTGGAATCTTCCTCCATAAGACCCATCCCCTCTTCCCAGTGGTGACTTCCTTCTGGGATCTCCATTCTGTTGTCCTCCCAAGCCAGCCTTCCTTCTCCTCCCAACCATGTTCTCGACTTCTAGACTTAAAAACTATTCATAGTTTTCCCTCCCCCATACTTTTCAGTTCTCTTTTATGTGTTGTCTTCAAAATATAAGCTCCTCCAGGGCAAACTATCTTTATTTTTGTTTGAATTTGTATCCCCAGGGCCCAAGACATAATAAACTTTTATTGAAAAAAAAGTTCTTCAAGGGAATATAGCATCTGACTAATAGGACACCAGAAAGACTCAGACGGGCCTTCCTGAGTTCCTCCTGAACAACGCCTCTACATTGACATGGTAGTGATAAGAGTATGTGGACAGAGTGTAGGTGGAGAGGCTTGCTGATGGTGGGAAGGCATCTGAGTCTTTCGCCTTTGATGTCTTTGTTGTGGTGACTTGGGGTTTTCACAAGGGACTGTCTTGTTTTGACAGGGTGTGACTTATGCTATCAGAGAGCCCACGCACAGCATGCACTGTGCCAGAATTGGAAGACTGGGTGATGCTGCTGCGGTAAGGTTCCGCTTCTAACCTAAGGCTGCCGATTCAGGATTTCAGTGGCTCCCTCTCATCCCAATCCTGAGGCACCATTTCTAGGATGGTAGTGCCCCGTGGCAGGGAGAGGAGACCTCCCATACTCTCTAACCTAACTGCCTTCAAAGTGATTACTTCCCAAATGTGCAATTCATACACAGATTTTCTCACTTTACAATGGCGCACAAATATTGTGGGACACACCTATTCAAAAACTCAAATGAATCTGTGATCTGGGCAACTCTTATGCAGGACTGTTCTGCAATGTTTTTCCTTGTAAAGGTCAAGAGAGCACTTGGACAGTCTACCTACCTGTTTTGTCTTTTTGTGCATCATAGGACCTGGAGTCAGGAAGATCTGAGTTCAAATCCCATCTCAGACACTTACTAGCTGTATGACCCTATACAAGTCATTTTGCTTCTGCTTGCCTCAGTTTCCTCATCTGTAAAATGGGAATGATGGTACCTACTGACTAGGGTTGTCATGAAGATGCAAGGAAATAACAATTGAAAAGAGTTTAGCCCAGTGCCTGACACAGCCAATGCTTTATAAATGTTAGATATTATAATTATTTCTTTGATAATATCTCTTGATCTTGCTCAACTTCAAACTTCCTCATTGGTTGGCTGTTGTATGTTACTCAAACTCTCTCCGTGCCTCTCCATTGCCTTCACTATTATATTCCTTGTTAATTCTTCAGAAACTTATAGTCCACATATAGTAAAACTTGTAGAACATTGGTTATTAAAAACATGGGCCTTTGTTTTCACAAGAAGCTTAGAACCTTTCATAAGTGGTGTTTGTATTGCCTCAGCCTTGGGTTCTCAGGCTCTGAGAGATCATAATGTACATCTGGAAATCAAGAGATCTCCAGATTCTCCAGAGTGACTGATTTGTGATGACAGAGGATGGGAAAATTACAAAAAGAGATTTACAGGGATGATCAAAATACCAGCAACAATGTTTTTCTATATTAATTGGAAAAACATAGTAGGATTGAGGACAAAGAAAGGCAGAAAGTTCTCTGTGGAGGCAGCAACTTATTACTTTGCAGGTTTTTTTCTCTCTAGAAATACTAGTAGATTTAAAGGGATGGAATATAAAGTCATAGCATCCTTGAAGCATTATGGCATTTCTTTTAATACTGTTTATCAGCTTACAGTTATATGCTCCATCAAAAGAATATGTTAGCAGTATGTAGGATAAGTGAAGAATAAGATACTATCCCTGCTGAGTAGGCTTAGAAATTCTCTGTGGAACTTGGGACAAGGTTACATAGCATTCTATTCTAGTTGGATTTACACATAGGAAAGAATTAACCATTTAGGTGTTTTTTTTTTAAATAACATTTTCATTTTATTTTTTCTGAATTATGTGTAAAAACAATGTTTAACACTTATTTTTAATAATTTGTGAGTTTCCCCATCTTTGAAAAGGCAAGCATTTTGATATAAATTATCCATGTTATAGGCATGAAAATTTCCATATTAGCCATGCTGTAAAAGAGAACACAGACCAAAGAAAAGAAAAAAATAGTATGTTTCAACCCACATTCAGACTTCAGTTCTTTCTTGGGAGATATATTTTTCATCTTAGATCCTCCAAAATTTGTCTTGGATCATTGTATTGCTGAAAATAGCTAAGTCATTCCCAGAAGATCATTTTACAATATTGCTGTTACTATGATCTCCTGGCTCTGCTCACTTCACTTTGTATCAATTCATACAAGTCTTCCTTTTTCTGAAACCATCCTGTTTATTTCTCATGGTATAATAGTATTCCATCACAATCATGTGCCACAGCTTGTCCAATAAATATTTATTAAGTGTCTACCATGCTCCTTACTAAAAGTATCTCATTTGATTTTCACATAACTTTGGGACATAAGGGCTGGTTATCATTAATCCCATTTCACATTTGAGAAAGCAAAGGCAAACAGAGATTAAAGACTTGCCTGGGAACATAACTAATCACCAGGTGCAAATTTGAACTCAGATCTTACTGACTCCAAGCCTAGTGCTCTAGCACTGTACCCCCTAGTGGCTTCTATTAACACTTCATTTATACTAGTTAGGAATGCAACTAAGTTAATTTTCCAAAGCTATTACCATCAGTTTATTTGTCCAGATGCAGAGGGTATTGAAAGCTCTATTTTTAATGAGTAATCATTTCAAAAGCTAGATCTAGTTGGCAGAGATTATAGCTCTCATTTTTTCTGTGACCACGGGGATGCAGCTATTAGGGGCCACAGCGGATGAGGAACAGTTGTTGTTTTTGTTTATCCTTCATTTCTGAAAAGGATCAATGACATCATAGAGTCTTAAATCATCATATACATGAGTCAACTCATCGGTGAATTGGATTCAAGTGGGGTAGAGTTGCACATAGACTTCAATCTCTCTTCCAAAGCCATCAACATCCAGTGGCAAGACAAAAGTCAACAGCAGGATGATTTCAGAGAGGCCTGGAGAGACTTGCATGAACTGATGCTGAGTGAAATCAGCAGAACCAGGAGAACATTATACACAGCAACAAGACTATACAATGATCAATTCTGATGGACATGGTTCTCTTCAACAATGATGTGATTCAAACCAGTTCCTATTGTTCAGCGATGAAGATAGTCATATACATCCAGAGAGAGGCCTGAGGGAACTGAGTGTGAATCAGAACACAGCATTTTAATGCTTTCTGTGAATATTTCCATGCATTTTGTTTTCCTTCTTAGGTTGTTTTTTTTCTTCTCTTTTTCTAGATATGATTTTTCTTGGGCAGTAAGATAACTGTATAGATACATATACATATATTGGATTTGTCATATAATATAACATATTTAGCATGTATTAGATTACCTGTCATCTAGGGGTGGGGGTGGGGGAAGGAGGGGAAAAGCTTGGAATAAAAAAAAGTTTTTGCAAAGGTCAATGTAAAAAAATCACTCATATGTTTTGTAAATAAAAAGCTTTTAATTAAAAAAAAGACAAAAGTCAAGAGTTATGAGCTGGGGTTCAGGAGATGATCACGTCTATCCAAGATGTAAGCACCCCACATCATCTGCAACAGCCTCCTTCATGGCTGTTGGAACAAATTGTTTGCATCTGCCCAGTCCACCTAGAGAAGTCTGCACATGCTTGGAGTAGACACACCCCAAATTCACTAACAGGTTTCTGCTGAGAAAGGGTATTGGGGTGTAGCTGCTGAGCATGCTTGGAGCCACAGATAATAGTTGGATGATAGGTGGACCTTAAAAGTGGATGAACAACTCTAAAAAGGGCTTGGCAAGTTCTCATACCAGAGGTGCTAGTTTCCCCTTAATATGTCATATATCCTTGAGAAGGAGTATCAACCAACCATTATGGAGAGCAATATGGAACTATGTCCAAAGGGCTATCAAACTGTTCAAACTCTTTGATCCAGCAGTGTTTCTACTGGGCTTATATCCCAAAGAGATCTTGAAGGAAAGGGCCCCACATATGCAAGAATGTTTGTGCCAGCCCTTTTTGTAGTGGCTAGAAACTGGAAACTGAATGGATGCCCATTAATTGGAGAGTGGCTGAATAAATTATGTATATGAATGTTATGGAATATTATTGTTCTGTAAAAAACATCCAGCAGGACGATTTCAGAGAGTCCTGGAGAGACTTGCATGAATTGATGCTGAGTGAAGTGAGCAGAACCAGGAGATCATTGTACACAGCAACAAGATTATGCAATGCTCCATTCCAGTGCTCTTTTCAATAGAAAGATGATTCAGGCCAGTTCCAATGGTCTCTGCACCCAGAGAATGGACTGTGGCGATTGAATGTGGATCACAACATAGTATTTTCACTTTTTTGTTATTTGCTTGCATTTTGTTTTCTTTCTCAATTTTTTCCCTTTTTGACCTGATTTTTCTTGTGCAGCCTGATAATTGTGGAAATATGTATAGAAGAATTGCATATGTTTAACATATATTGAATTATTTGCCATATAGGGGAGGAGGTGGAGGGAAGGGAAGAAGAAAAAATTTGGAACACAAGGTTTTGCAAGGATGAATGTTCAAAATTATCTATGCATATGTTTTGAAAATAAAAAGTTTTTTAAAAAGAGGAGTGATATCAAGAATATTAAGAAATACTGGAATGAACAGATTTAGCATCAGACTATTTCCCAGGTTAACAGTTCAGAACATGGTACAGTGACAATTAAATGAAAGACATAGTTTCTGGGTAATTTGATCATTTTATTAATAAGGTCAGCATGTTATTAATAAAAGGATGGTCATTTGGTCATTTCTCTTAGATCAAAGACAATCATGATGGTGTTATATGTTCTTTTCGAAAAGGAGGGGTGATCAACCCTGGTTAACACAATAGGAGATAGGCTATATTAAAATTAGGGGCTGAGAGTGACATATTCTCACCCTTGGACAAAGGAATATACTATACTTAGACCACCCCAGTTTTGGGATATCTAGACAAAAGGGATATCTGTTTCCACCCAACCCTGATTTGAATAGAATTCACCTGAGACTAGAGATTTCTTGTAGAGTTGGATTAGGTCAGATAGAAAAGTTTAGCTTGACCCTCAGAGACTGTCTTGAAAATGGAAAAGAAACAGGGAACTCTGTATCTCCCCAAATCATTAACTATTAATAATCATTTTTCTCAGTACCAATGGTTGGATTTTTTGAAATTTTGTCCTGTTTCAATTCCAAGCCTTCTTTTGATCTGGAAGGAACACTTCTTGTTCCCTTTTGAACCTTCTTTAGCTCCATCCTTGTTGAGAAAGCAGTATCTAAGATGCATAGCCATAAACTCTGTACCATTATAATTTTCAGCAAACACTAAATACAGCAGAGAAATGATAGCTCTCATTGGGACTGCCACCAATCAGCATCTTCCCTTAAAAAAGACATTCCAACAGTAGTTGAAGGCTCAAAAACCAAAACTTCATCATAAAACAAAGGAGAGCCTGCCATTCAGGGAAAACTAGTATTAGTATATATATATACACTAATAAGAGAAAAGCAGGAAAGAGCACTGATGGGGATCAATTCAGCCTTACAGTCCCACCCCTGTAGAAGTATTAGGTAATCCCACTTTACTGAATCCAATCAGAAAGTCAAGTTATGATATCACACTCCAGAGTTCAAATTTCCCCTATAGGGGGCAGCTAGGTGGCACAGTGGATAGAGCACCAGCCCTGAAGTCAGGAGGACCTGAGTTCAAATTTGGTCTCAGACACTTAACATTCCCTAGCTGTGTGACCCTGGGCAAGTCATTTAACCTCAATTGCCTCAGCAAAAAGTAAAAAATAAATAAATAAATAAATTTCCCCTATAAATCTGTCCATGGCCTAAGCCATTTTTTGCTGAATCCCTTTTGAGTTAGCCTGCCAGCATTGTCTTGAGGTGTCTTTCTTGCTATCTTTTCCCCATGCCTCGTGCTATTTTTCTCCTTCTTATAGCCAACTTACTCATTTAGGGTCCCAAACTTCTCTATAGATTTAGCCTATCAGTCAATGGCATACTCCCACTTCATGCTATATTTATTCCCTTTCTCCTGGTTAATTGTGAATTCCACTGGAGAAGTTGTTTTTTTTTCCATTGTTAATTCTTAAAAGCCCATTTCTTCTTGATTGTATGCTCTCCCAAATTTGTTTCATATAGTAATCCTGGTGTCTATTTTACCTTTTCCTTTTATATCTAACCTCTTCTCATAAATAAATAAACCTTATTGGCAAGGAAAAAGCCTTTATGCGGTCTTCACACGTGAATTTCTACCAAAAAAATGAAAAAAAGAGAGGTTTTTTTTGTTTGTTTGTTTTGTTTTGTTTTTGTTTTTTGCAGGGGTAGGACTAGAGTGAAGAAAAGTTTTGTTTTTGAAAGCAGTTAGTCCATCTCTTTCCAGGCAGAAGTGGATTGGAGAGATAAGACAGGAGGCACACTTTTTCTCCTCAATTCCAAAATAAACAATTAGTAATACATATCCTTTAAAAAGTGTATAACCCCATTCCCAAAATCCATTGGTAGGGATTCCCTCCTAATTTATGGAGATGAACCCCCTTACTCTGTCTGAGAGTTTGACTGAGCTCTAGAGAGAGGGGAGAAAGGAGAGAAGAGCTCTTTAATTCTCTTCCAAGATTTGAGTTTGGTATCTTCTGTCTTCCAGATTCCAGGGAGAGGATAGAAGATCCTTTTCAACAATTGCATTCTGCCTCTCAACTTTCATACAGGGCAGAGTATTCATCTCCACCAATAAGGAGAGAATTCCCTGTCAATGGTCTATGGGACTAAGATTACAGTCTATCAAGCTTATTCATATTGGCCTAAATGATAATTTTCTTTTTTTAAATCATCAAAATGTATATAAATGAGATTGAAATATAATTTTTAAACTTTATTTTTCTTGGTCTATTTTGATCTTTTAACAACATGACTAATATGGAAATACATTTTACATGACTACACATGTATAACATATCAAATTGCTGGCCCTCTCAATGAAGTGGTGGGGAGGGAGGGAGAGAATTTGGAATTCAATTTTAAAAATGAATGTTGAAAATTGTTTTTATATGTAATCTGGAAAATAAAATATGTATATAAATGATAATAGATTGAAAAGGAGTTTTACATGGTGACAATTACTATTCCATCCTGCCTAGCTCTCTGCTCCCTTATCCACCCAGCAAAAATACCATTTTATATAGTATTGCACATTTCTTATTTTAAGACAATATAAGGAAATTTGATTGGTACCTCATAAATTGTGTTGCTACCAATTTGTATCCTGTATTTTTAGAATGAAGTCACAAAAAACCACTTTATAATGTCATTTAAAAATTTTAAAAATAAGTATGCATAGCTCATATTCATCCTAGATGCATGATTATCTGCATTTAATAGAAGATTGGCTCTCTGTGCTAGAAAACCTGCTACTGTTGGGGAGGAGGTGAGGAAGAGTGGATGATAGGGAGGCAACTAGAGTCTATCCGAAAATGCAAAAGAAACCTTTTTTGGAGGAAAGAAATATGATATTCATTTATGTCTTTTAAAAAAAAAAAAAACAACTCCAGAGCATAGGAATAAATGGGCTATTCTTATTATGAGAAATTGTCTGTCCCCAAGAGCTAACTGTATTCATGTCTGGTCCCTGGACTCCATTTCCAATTCTGACACTCCATTGACCTCCCTGGGTCTCTGAGATGATTATCAAGTTGTTGCCATTTTCTAGACTCAGTCAGATTCTCACACTATTGTTTCCTAGCCATCTTTACTTCATCTTTCAGCTTACATCATGCTTCACTCCACTTTCATTTCTAGCTTGGGAAACAATAATGGAGAGGATATTTTCTTTCTTTTTTTCTTTAAGTAATACATGTACATTCATTTTTTATATATTTCCATTTAAGTCATGTTGGGAGAGAAAAATCAGAACAAAAAAGGAAAAACCAGGAGGAAAAAAACAGAAGGGGAAAAAAAGGTGAAAATAGTATGCATGTTTAAGCCTCTCTGTTTTGATAAGAGGGCTATTGAATGGTTCTTTCTCGATAATGCCTTACTTCTTGCTTCATTGTGCTTTGGAGGTGACCCTGCATTCTTGAAGGTTAAAGAGGATAGACTATGTCAATTTCTATCCTTCTGGAAAGGCCCCTGCAATAACAGACAAAATAAAAATTTGTCTATACGAAGCAAATTAATGGAGCTAAGAACCACAAAATATCTATAAACTTTCACCTGATTGTTGACTCGAAAGGAGAGGTTGTTGCTCAAAGATTAACAAATGGATATACTGCTGGAGGAATAAATCATGTCAATCAGAACATTCTGGCTTATCACTGCATTCAGAAGAAAGAAGGAAGTTGGAGGTGTGTGGGATATTCAGGCCCTCATCTGAATTATCAATACTTCAGAGGCATCTCAAGGTATAGAACAAAGGCTTTATTCAGGAACTGGACAGTACTGGGCTGTCCCACAATGGATCAAATAAATTGTACAGAATTGGGAGAGCCACTGTCCAGTAAATTCTTGTGATTTTTATATAGTCCAAAAAAAGAAAGTCCCAAGCCCACTCCCCCTTTTCCTTTATATACATTCTAATTGGTTATATATGCTTTACTTTCCTTATTTAGGAACTGGAATGTTGGCAGCTTATAAATCAAACTACTTTCTACTCCTCCTCCCTCCCCTACCCCAACCGAAACTTAGGCCCTCAGGCCTTGCTTAATCTAGTCAGTAGGGAGAGGTCTTCCCTTTGATTGTTACACTCAGTGGTAAATAAAAGGATGGCTCATAAATACTTCCTGGAGAGTCAAAACGTAAATTGGTGGAGTTGTTTTATTATACATCCAGAGGTCTTTTTTTTCATAAGATATTTGATCATCTCATATTGAATGCTAACATTTGCAAAAAGACCACACTAGCATATATGCAAAAAGAAAATACTAACATTATTGTGACTTCATTGTAAAAGTGGGAAAAAGTGAAAATAATGAGAAATTCATGGAAAAGTATGTTTAATTAAAAAGGAAATGCAATGGGGGCAGCTAGATGGCACAATGGATAGAACACCAGCCTTGGAGTAAGGAGGACTGGAGTTTAAATTTAGCCTCACACACAATACACTTCCTAGTCGTGTGACCCTAGGCAATTCAGTCAACCCCAAATGCCTATAAAAGAAAATACAATGGTCTAAGACTATGCAGAAGTTTCACACTTTTGTATCAAAAACATTTTCTTTGAGAAAAGAAGCCCTGGACATAATAAGCATCAAATAGTACTATAGCAATTAAGAGGATCATATTTTAACAGATAGAAAAAGACTTTTTAGTGAGGAGTTGTCCTTCAATATTTGTAGGTATTCATACTTCCAACTTGTCAGGACAAATCAATAAACAACCAAACATAAACATCTGCTATGTGCCAGGCATTGTGCTAAGTGCTAGGGATGCAAAAAGAGGCAAAAAATCAGAATTAGCAAAAAAGAAAGAAAGCAAGAAAAAAAAAAAAGAATGAGAAAAAGATATGTTGTACAATGAAAACTTAATCCTGAGCTACTTAAAGAAATAATAAGCAATGGGAAATGCATACTAAAAATGACATTAGCACCAATTATCACAATTTAATCAAAACAGGAACTGATCTGTCATTTTAGTAGTATAGGGAACTCCACTGTGAGAAAATTCCTTCTCTCAGTGCAGGTTGTTACCTCTATCCAATTTTATAGTCTTAGAGAGAATGGTGTAGAATAGGGGTTCTCAAACTTTTCCCACTTTAGACCCTTTTTTACCTGAGAAATTTTTATGTAATCTCAGGTACATATGTGTATAAAATAGGTAAACAAATCAAACATCTACTGATAACAAATCATGAGTTCACGACCCCCCACATTAAGTTACATGACCCATAGTTTAAGCAATTTGAGTTTAGAGCACTGAGATATTGATTTTTTTCAGGATCATATAAGTTATATAACAATGGAGGACTTGAATGCTGGTCTTTTGGGCTTTGAGGCCAGTTCTCTTCTATCTACTCTACTGCAATGCTTCTACAACAATTTCAATGCCAAGAATTCTGGGATGATGGTGGAGTAGGTAAGAAAATTCCAACCATTCTAGATTTCTCCTCAAAACAAATAAGATTTATGGCAGAACAGAGGTCCTCCAGGCCAGTTCCCCTGAAACAAGTGAGTCCTGGGGCTAGCTGGATTCTGAGGTAGCCTCAGGCTGAATTATAGGAACTTTCAATTCCCAGACTGCTTGAGGAGCCAGGGGTCTGAGTCCAGGGAAGACTGAAGGAACTTTTGCTGATTATGAACACCAGGCCCAGCTGTGCTGCTTGGATGCTTCTCTGGGCAAGAAGAAAGAATACTGGGTGAGTGCAGAAACAAAGGGGAAGAGAGGCTGCAGATTGTAGGCACTTGCATGAGAATAGAGTTCTTCATTTGGGGTTCCAGGTCAGAGCGGAGAACTGAAGGAAGACCTGAAGCCAGAGGCACCATCCACCCCCCCCATCCAGGGCTAGAAGTGATTAAATTAATAGTTCTTATTTTTTTTAAATGAGCAGGAGAAAAAGTAATAACAAAATTCACCTGGAAGAACAAAAAGTCAAGAATTCCAAGGGAATTAGTGGGGAGAAATGCAATTGAGGATGGCCTAATAGTACTAGACTTAAAACTATATTATGAAGCAACATCAACAAATGGTAATGGCTAAGAAATAGAATAATTGATTAATATTATAGGTTAAGTTCACAAGACACAATAATCAATGACTAGAGTAATCTAGTGTTTGATAAACCCCAAAACTCCAGCTTCTAAGATAAGAACTCACTATTTGACAAAAATTGCTGGGAAAATTGGAAAATAGTTTGGCAGAAACTAGAAATGGACCGATACCTAACACCCTATAACAAGATAAGGTTGCTTCTTCATGATTTAGAAATAAAAGGTAATACTAAAAGCAAATTAGTTGAACAAAGGATAGTCTACTGTTAGGTATAGTATCCAAGAGTCTTATCTCTATGTTAAGAGTCTCACCTCTTTGTTAAGAGCTTCAGTGCCGTGAGCATTCCGGCCCACTCAGAGTGTCTATTCAAAGGAGTGTCATGAGGAGCCAGAGGATAGATTATGGCAGTTCTTTATTCAGGCTTCATTGCCTCCACTGTCTCCGTAGTCTCCTTATTTCCCTTACAACCAGTATTGCTTATATCTTCCCTCCTCTCCTAGCCTCATCTCATCACCTGACCCCTCCTCCTTGCCTACCTTCCTTCCCCACTCTGTGATCACACCTTTTGTCCATATGCCCACACCCAATCTTCAGCAATTAAGTTTGTATTGAAAGGAGGTATTCAATTTTGGAGGGTCTCATTCTTCTTTCTATAACAGAGCACTTCCTCTAAGCAAGCTGTTTTCTAAGACCACTTTAAACAGCCATTATCATTATAATGAAACCATTACCAGCAATCATCTACCAGTTTCCAGTCTCAAGTTTCTCTAGGGAATCACAGACCACACCCTTTGATCCTCAATTCAAGGACAAACTTCTTTTACTGGGGTCCCAAAATCTCAGACCCTGACAGTCTTCCTCTCAGATCTGTGGAAAAGGAAGGAATTATGGCCAAAGAAAAACTAGAGAACATTATGAAATTTTAGGTGGATAATTTTGATTATATTAAATTTAAAAGTTTTTGTATAAACAAAATTAATGCAGCCAAGATTAAATGAGAAACAAAAAACTGGGAAAAAATTTTACATCCAAGGGTTCTGATAAAGGTCTCATTTCTAAAATATATAGAGAATTGACTCAAATTTATAAGAAATCAAACCATTCTCCAATTGATAAATGGTCAAAGGATATGAACAGACAATTTTCAGATGAAGAAATTGAAACTATTTCTAGTCATATGAAAAGGTATTCCAAATCACTATTGATGAGAGAAATGCAAATTAAGATTACTTTGAGATACCACTACATACCTCTCAGATTGGTTAAAATGACAGGGAAAGATAATGACGAATGTTGGAGGGGATATAGGAAAACTGGGACACTAATGCATTGTTGGTGAAGTTATGAACTGATCCAACCATTTTGTAGAGCAATTTAGAACTATGCCCAAATGGCTATACAGCTATGCATATCCTTTGATCCAGCAGTATCTCTACTGGGTCTGTATCCCAAAGAGATCATAAAAAAGGGAAAAGGACCCACATGTGCAAAAATGTTTGTAGCAGCCCTTTTTATAATGAGAAGGAACTGGAAACTGAGTGGATTCCCATCAGTTGAAGAATGGCTGAATAAGTTATGGTATATGAATATTATGGAATATTATTGTTCTATAAGAAACAATCAGGAGGATGATTTTAGAGAGGCCTGGAGAGACTTGTATAAATTGATGCTAAGTGAAGTATAGCAACAAGATAATGTGATGATCAATTGTGATTGAGTTGGCTCTTTTCAACAATGAGATGATTCAGGCTAATTCCAATAAATTTGTGATGGAGAGTCATCTGCATCCAGAAAGAGGATTATGGGGACTGAAAATGGATCATAAAATAGTATTTTTATTTTGGTGGTTGTTTGCTTGCTTTTTTTTTTCTTTCTCTTTTTTTCTTTTTTGATCTGATTTTCCTTATGCAGCATGATAAATGTTGAAATATGTTTAGAAGAATTGTTCATGTTTAACCCATATCAGATAATTTGCTATCTAGGGAAGGGGGTGAGGAGACAAGAGGGAGAAAAATTTAGAGCACAAGGTTTTGCAGGGGTGAATGTTGAAAACTTTCCTTGCATGTATTTTGAAAATAAAAAGTTATTATTAAAAATTTTTAAAGAAAAATAATTTTAAAATGAACAGAGAAAGGTGAAAGAACCAAGCATAGAAAATTACTATGGGAATAGGGAAGACTGGGATTCATCTTCAGAGGAGGATACTGAAGTAAAAAAGCCTTTCTTACTCCCCAAAGAGTGACATTAAATGGCTACCTAACCCCAAAGAACTCAAAAAAAAAAAAACCCAACTAAAAAAGAGTTTAAAAATCAAATGAGAAAAATTGGTATATGAAATTTTTGAAGGAGGGAAAGATACCAAAGGTGTAGAGAAAAATCTAGGACCTTTTTTATAGCCCAAAAAAAGTCAACTTAATAAAATACCAACAATTATTGACCTATGTGTATTCTTGACCATCTATGCAACATTTTAATGTTTTGTCATTTTATAGTTACATTTATATATTATATCTATATCTTAGATATGTTTTATAGATATTCTATACTATATATAGAATATATTTTACATTGTATTGTGCTATTATTTGTTGTATTTTAATGATATAGTATTACATGTCATTTATGCATGAATCAAGAGCATCCTCAATAAAAGTATTTGTAGGGAACAAGCAAACTTTCATAAGAAACATTTAATGGAAATATGTTAAAAATGATTGTACATGTACAGCCTATATTAGATTGCTTATTCTCTTAGGGAGGAGGAAAGTAAGGGAGGGAAGGAGAAAAAAAAGTTGGAACTCAAAATCTTACAAAAATAAATGTGGAAAACTATAAATGTAATAAAAAATAGAATACTATTCAATTTTTTTAAAAATGGAAAAAAAAAAACCCCGTGACATTTGATTATAAAGAACAGCTTTCACCAATTTCACAATTGGCTGAAAATATAGAGTAAGAATATTATATCTCATTATGATCTTAGTTTATACATGATGAAGAAACATTTGATTCATGGAACAAAGTGTTGTCTTACAAGTGAAAGTGTTTTTCATTCATATCTCAAAATCATTTCAGATTCCTTCAACAAAATCACTCTCTTATCTCCATTTAGAGAACATGTACATATGTTGGATTCAGTTCTTCAAAGTCAGGTTGTTTCTCTTTTTAGCTCCTCAGTACCCAGTCTCAGAAGCCCCAGGGGGAAATCTCTTAATGTTTTGGATGGGTTCATGTCAAGGGTCTCAAATGAGGGAGTAGAAAGATATTTCATGTATAATATCAATTAAGTAAAGGACAGCTATTTGCTTCCTCTTAAAAAAAATACTAAACAGAAAAGACTCATAAGTATCCATTGATGAGAATTAAGTAATCAATTACTTATAATAATTATCATACTCTAAGTGATTGAGACATGGAATAAAAATATGAAGAATTATTTCTTTCAGTCGGTCAACAAGCAAGTCTTTTTTTTTTTTTTTTGGGGGGGGGGGGGGGGGCCGAAAGCGAGGCTAAAGATTGTGTTCATCTTCCTACTAGTAATAATCTTCTTCAAGAAGTGTTCCAGGGGCAGCTAGGTGGAGGACCTGAGTTCAAATCTGGTCTCAGACACTTAACACTTCCTAGCTGTTACCTGTGTGACTTTATGCAAGTCACTTAACCCCAATTGCCTCAGCAAAAAAAAAAAAAAAAAAAAAAGCTCAAAAAATTCATAGGGACTCTTCCTAAAATGCAGCCAGTAAAAGGTTGAGTACAAAAAGACAAAAATTACCAAAAAAGTACAAAAATTAGTTCCAGTAATTAAGAATTTGTTGGTAAAGCTGGAGAGAATAAGTTTCATTGAATGAATAGGTTGGAGGCCAGATTGCAGAGTTTAGAAGACAGTGAGAGAAGAAAAGGCACTGAGTGCAGACAACTTTCATGAAGAGTTTAACCAAAAACTAGAAGAGATAGGTCTTTTTAATAGAGGGAAAAATAATTTCAGTGAAAGTAAGTTATTCTGGAAGGATGCTGAGTTGGAGAAAGGTTTAGTTAAGTTTCTCTTTGAAATAAGAGAATACTGAGGTGCTATCTCACACCTATGTGATTGGTTAATACAACACAAAAAGAAAATCTATGTTGGAGAAAATGTGGAAAAACTGGGACATTAATGTATTGTTGGTGGAGATGTGAGCCAATCCAACTATTCAGGAGAGCAATTTGGAACTATGCCCAAAGGGCTATAAAGCCATGTATATCCTTTGATCTAGCAATATCTTTGTCAAGTCTATATCCCAAAGACATCCAAAAAAAAAAAAAAAGAAAAGAAAAAAGGGAAAAGAACCTATTTATACAAAAATATTCATAGAAGTTATTTTTAAAAATAATAATAGCTTTTTATTTTTCAATATGCATGCAAAGATAGTTTTCACCATCCATCCCCCAAAATCTTGTGTTTCAAATTTTTCTCTCTCCCTTTCTTCCCCCTCCTTTAGATAGCAAGCAGTCCATTATAAGTTAAACACGTATCAGTCCTTTTTTGTGGTGGCTAAGAAATGGAAACCAAAGGGATGTTCATCCATTGAGAAATGGCTAAACAAACTGGGATATAGGATTGTAATGCAATATTATTGTGCTATAAGAAATAACAAAAAGGATGATTTAAAAAAAAAAAAACTGGAAAGGAGCAGCTAGATGGTGCAGTGAATAGAGCACCAGCTCTGAAGTCAGGAGGACCTGAGTTCAAATCTAGTCTCAGACACTTCATATTCCCTAGCTGTGTGACCCTGGGCAAGTCACTTAACCTCAATTGCCTTAGCAAAAAGCAAAAAAACAAAAACAAAACTGGAAAAACTTGACATGAAGTGATTCATAGTGAAGTGAATAGAACCAGGATAACATTATATACAGTAAAAAGCAATAATGTTCACAAAAGAATTATGAATGCCTTAGTTATTCTCAGCAAATACAATGATCCAAGACAATTCCAAAGGACTAATGATGAAGCATACTATCTGCCTTCAGAGAAAGAACTGGTATTGATTTAATAGAGACTGAAGCATGCTATTTTTTACTTTCTTTCTTTTTACTTTTATTCAAGTATTCTTGTACAAAATGACTAATGTAGAAATGTTTTACATAATTCCACATATATAATCTATGTCTGATTCCTTACCACCTCAGAGAAGGCAGAGGAAAGGAAAAGGAGGGATGGAAGAAGGGATAGAATTTGGAACTTAAAACTTTAAGTAAAAGTGGGGTTTTTTTTTAATTGGAGAAAAAAGAAATAAGAGAATGAACTTAAATTTAGATAAGTTTATTTTTGGATATGTGAAGCAGGAAGTTCAGATATTTCTCTTCCTGATATACGGATGGTCCTGACAGAAATCTATTTTTGCTTCTTTCTTTTTTCCAGATGTGGCCTATTAAGGCGGGCTTGTGGTGATGTGACAATGCACAAAGCATATATGAGGGAGATGTAACTTTGGATTGGTTAAGGTACTTCAAAGAAACTATTAAGAGAAAGAAACAGAGAAGGAGAAAGACTGTGAAGGAGAGAAAGTATGCCCTTTGAACAGCAAAAGACACATCAGAGCTGCCCACCTTGGGAAAGCACCTCAATATATTTTGATTCCCAGCACTTTTACACCCAGAGACTTCTAAGAACAGAATTCTTGGGTGAGATCATTTGCTCTTGAGTTGATGAAGGTATTCCATCTTCTAAACTAATCTGTAAAACTTTTTCAAATATCATTTGATTCTGTGATTTGATAAATACATTTGCTCACTATGCTTGATTATCATCTTCTGAGTGTCAAGTTTCTGAATAGAGGGAGCTAAGGCAGCCAAGAGTAAGCTAACCATTACCTGCCCCTCCCCCCAGTCTGGTGTGCCACCTAGAGCAACCAAGGAAAGTGGCTTTTAATCTGAATCTTCCAAAGAGCATCATATACCTAGATTACAAATATCTGATTTTAATAGATAGAAATAATTCTAGTTTAAAATTCTTCTTAATGATAGTATAATGGAATGAGTACTCTGCTGTTGTCCTCCTTCTGCTCCCCACCAATATAGAAATTATAGTCTCCCTAAAATCAGAACTCAAATCATAGCTATCTGAATATATCACTGAAACAGAGGCTGCCCTAGGTCACAGCATCTTTTTTCTTTCTATTATAAACACAGTATTTCATTCCTTCAGTTATTTCAGCTTAGTCTATTTTAAAGACTTTTTTCCTCCTCATCTCTGATCCCTTTCTCTCATTTTTACCCATTTATCTTTGGGGATTTTGCTTATTAGTTCCTTTTTCTTTCCTGCATTTATCTGGTTATATAATTCTTCTATCCTTTTTTCTCCTCAGTCAAGTAGGTTTCTCCTTCCTTTTGACTATTTCTCCATAAATTATTTTAAAATTTCTTTTTTGTGTGTGTACCCCTTTTTTAAAAGGACTTCTCTCATTCCCTTCATTATCTGTTCTCTCTGCCTTCTCTAGACCCTATTTCTCTGGTTCATTCCCATAATTATCTGTTTTCTCTATTTTCTGTATTTCTCATGCAATCAAAGCTTCCAAGGCATCTATTCTGAGCTTTCCCCTCTAGCAAGTGTCTTCCACTATCTTGTGTTCTAATGATCTCCTTTCCCATTGTGCCTCACTCTCAAAGCAATGTCAATTAATGCAGGTGTTAGAGAGAACATCACCCCATGGTAAACCCCATCAACATCTTTAATTAAATAATCCATCATTGATCTATCTCCTGCCCTGTTTTTTTTTTCTATTTGCCTCAAAAATCTTCTCCCTAATAATTTGTCCTTTCTCCCTTAATGCTCATTTTTTGACTCCCTCCACACTGAAGTGGTTTTCAAAGCATCTCAGCATCTTCATACATTAAGCAATTCAATTTTCACCAGCTTAGTTCTCTACCCCAAGTGACTTTAGGTGGACAAAACTGGCCAGTGATAGATGTTAAACTCTTTTCATCAGGCTTAGTGGAATGTCACATGAGGCCATTGTGTGGGATATTCAGGCCTTCATCTTAATAATCAATACTTCAGAGGCACATCAAGGTATAGAACAAAGGCTTTATTCAGGAACTCATGAGTACCAGGTGGTCCCACAATGGATCAAATAAGTAGTCCAAAGTTGGGAGAGCTGGGGGGGGGGGGGAGCAGTACATCCTTGTGACTTTTATACAATCCAGAACAAAGGAAGTCCCAAGCCCACCCCTCTTTTCCTTTCCATACATTCTAATTGGTTATATATGCTTTAACTTTCCTTATTCAGGAACTGGAATGTTGACAGCTTATAAATCAGACTACTTTCTACTTTCCCTTCCACCTTGGAAACCGAAACTTAGGCCCTCAGGCTTTGCTTAATTTAGTCTATAGTCCTGAGAGATCTTCACTCCAATTGTCACACTCACCATTGTTTCTGTTTTAAAAAGGTCATGAATATCAGAGAAAATATCTAGTCTGACACGTGATAAGATGGCACATAACCCTGAAGTATTCCAGTGCTCTTATTTTAGATAGTGCCCTATTTTAGCTGATATTTTCTTTAGACAATTTAGATGATACTTTCTGTTAGACAATTATTTTAGAGAGTAATACCAGGCAGTTTGAATGTGGCCAGCTGCCCAAATATAGGAGATAGAAGACAGTAGGTGAGAGAATGGATTATTCCTAGAGACTCCAAACCCAGAAGGAAATGGGAAATACAATATCCAGGAACTGAAGGAAGAGGATAAAAATAACAGTAAGGAAAAAGAGATAAAAACAGAGAGAGAGACAGACAGACAGACACAGAGAGAGACAGAGAGACAGAGATAAAGAGAGATAGAGACAGAGATAGAGACAAAGAGAGTAGGCAGGCATTTACCAAGCACTTAATATGAGGGGCAGGCACTGCTAGGAGCCAAGAATACAAATACAATTAAGCAAGACAACCTCTTCCCTCAAAGAGCATTTATCTTCTAATTGGGGAAGACATAAAAGAGAGGTGAAAAGAATGTGTGGCAGTCTATGGGTAAAATAGTTGGTTTGGAGATGGTGGTTGGAAAGTGAGTTGGAAGGCTGGCTCTAGGCAATTTAAGGTGAAAGCTCACCTGTCACACTCCAAGGTGGTTCCCAGATAAAGTTCAAGTTTTCAAGGGAGAAAAAGAATAAATTAAAGCTAGAGTAGAATCACCAGAAAGACACCTGTGTGAAGTCTTGGGATTGTGGTAGCCATTGAAAGCTTCAGAGCAACAGAGATATTTGGATCTAGAGGTATATTTTAAACTTATAAATCTCAAGAGGCATTGTGTCATAGTAAAACATTGAGAGGTCATGTTGCATAGTGGATAGTCTCAACCTCATGTTAGAAAGACTTAAGTTCAAGCCTAGAATGCCAGCTGAATATTCCCCAAGAAAGTGGAGTAGCTCAAGTAGTCACTTCACAATTAAATCACAGGTTTGGTGTTTTGTTCTATTTTTTTTTTTTTTTTTAATCCCACTGCAAGCTTATTTTCCCAGTGGGCTGGATTCAAGAATGTTGGCTGGTTCCCTGGTAAAGGGAATTAGTGCCATCTTCTGGGAGCTGTTGTGAACAGCAAAACTTCAGAGGAGGAGAAAGTTTCAGGACACAGATGAAGAAAGTAACAGAATAATAAACAGGTCTACAAGAAATGCATTTGCTAGAATTCTGCAGGAAATGAAGTTTCTAGAAAAAAGTGAAAAAGGTCTAAAGTAAAATGATCACTGCCTGCTGGGCATTGGGGAGGGTTGCAGGAAACAGTGGTAGAGAATAGGAAATGAATTAGTGATGGAAAACTATGACTGGTGGTATCTGTTGAGAGCATATAAAGTTAAGAAGTACCAAAAAGGAGTCAAGGACAAAGAGAAAGACATTGAAAGGCACTTTGAGACACTTTAGCAGCACTATTTGTAGCAGCAAAGAATTAGAAACAAAATAGATAACCACTGCTGGAGGCCATCTAAATCTTTTGTGAAGACATGATGATACATAGAAGCACAGGAAGATACATATGAACCCATGAAAAGTAAGTACAACCAAGTAAACAATGTGTGCAATGAATTTGACAATGTAAATGAAAAGAATAGCAACCACACCACTGAAACTGAAGGCTGTGAAATTATTTTGACCAAGTTTGACCACAGAGAAATGAGAAAACAACTCCCTCTCTTCTTTGTAGAAACAGAGGACTATGATAATGGAACACTGCAGATGTCAGACTTTTTATGTATTGGTTAATTTTGCTGAACAGGTTGGGACTTTTTTTCTTTTTTAAAAAAAATCTTTGTTAAATTAAATGACTCTGAGAAAAAGAGAAAGGAAAGCTACATTAGGAAATGCTAGTAATACAAAAACAAAAAGTATTTTTAAAAAGAACTGCTAGTGGCCATTCTTAGGTAGCTGGTGATGTTTTGTGCAGTGGAAGTACTCCTCTATAGCTGTAATGGGGACAGAAATAATCCCTCTCCTTTGGAAATGTTGTAAATAATTTTACTATACATAGTTTCAGACACACTTGTAAAAAAAAAAAATGGACCAGTGAATAAAGAGAATCTAAGGGATTATATAATGTGGAATTCCAAATGCTCTAAATAAATGTTACTGTTTTAGAAAAAAAAAAAAGAAGAACTGCTAGAAACAAGTAACTCAGTACAGGTCCACAGAAAAGCTATAGATGAGAGTACCAAGTACCAACATACAGGAGAGAATCCTAACCAGCCTTCAGCTAGAGTGCCACCCAGGACAATATTGTAAGTCATTGAGATACTTCTCTCTGGGAAGAGAGTTACTTTCCAGGTATTACTCTTACTTTCTTTGGGCTCAAATAAAATTTATTTGTTTCCATTAATTTGTAAACTAATTGTTGTTTAATCATTTTCAATATTTTCTGATTCTTTATGACCCCATTTGGGGTTTTCTTGGCAAAGATACTAGAGATGTTTGCCATTTCCCTCTCCAGCTCATTTTGTAGATGAGGAAACTGAGGTATACAAGGTTAAATGACTTGCCCAGAGTCATATAGTTAATAAGTGTCTGAAATCAAATCCTGACTCTAGGCCCAGAATTCTATCCACCGGACTACATAGCTACCCTAATTTGTAAATAGCTCTGTTCATATTTTGAAATGATGAATGTAAAAGGAACTGATCAAGCAGTAAGTTAACAAGCGTTTATCAAGAACCTGCTCTGTGTCAGGTACTGTACTACAGAGAAAGGCAAAAGACACTTTCCTGCTCTTATGAATTCACAGTTTTATACGTATATGTGTATATATATTTACATAAAAGTAGACATACATCCAAGCGTATATATGTATAAATACATATACATGTATATGGATATTTGTGTGTATATGTACATGATAAATTGAAGGAAATCTCAGATAAAGGTATTAGTATTAAGGTGGATCAGAAAGGGCTTTTTGTAAAAAGAAGAATTTTAGTTGAGATTGAAGGAAATCAGGGAAGCCAGAGAGATGAGGAAAAAGAACATTCCAGGCCTGGGGGATGGGCAATAGAAATGCTTAGAATCAAATCCAGAACTCAAAGTTTTGAAAACAAATGTAAAAAATTGCTTTATATGGAATTGGGAAAAATAAAAATGTTAAATATTAATTAAAAATAAAACTGCTCAGAATTATAAGACAGAGGGCCTTGTGTAATGAATAACAAAGAAGAGTGACAGCTAGGTGGTACAGTGAATAGAGCACCTGCCATGGAGTCAAGAGGATCTGAGTTTAAATCCAGCCTCTAATACTTACCAGCTATGTGACCTTGGACAAGTCACTTAATCCCAATTGCTACTCCCCCCCCCCCAAAATAAGAAATCCAGTGACACACTGGGTTATAAAGTATGGAAAGATAAGGTATAAAAAGACGAAAAAGATAGGAGGGTCAGGTTTTGAAGTACTTTGAATGTCAAAGAGAGAATTTTGTATTTAGTTTTGGAGGTAATAGGAAACCACTTGAGTTTGCCAAATAAGGTGATGACTCAATCAGACCTATGCCTCAGGAAGTTCACTTTGACAGTTGAGTTGAGAAGAGATTGAAATGAGGAGAGAATTAGGCAGGAAGACCAATGAGGAAACTATTACAATTGTCTAGGTGTTGGGAGGATGAGGCAAGGGGTATCAGGGTCAGAGGAGAGAAGGGGACACATATGAAAATGGAAATAATTGAACTTGGCTCCTGGTTAGGTATAGGGAAAGAAAATAAGGAATTGAGGGTTATAGGTTTTGAGCCCAAGTAGCAAGGAGAAAGATGGTACCCTCATAGGAAAATTTGAGGGAGAGAGTTTGAGGGGAAATTAAATTAGTTCCATTTTAGACATTTCAGGTTTAAAATATCTTTGAAACATCCATTTCAAAATGTGCAACAAGCAGTTGAAGATATAAAACTGGAGGTCAGAAAAGTTAAGGTTGGATTGACCTAGGAGTGATCAGCATAGAGATGATCATTGAGCTCATGGGAGCATGGGAATACCTGGGAGCAAAATAGTCTGGAGGGAGAAGAGAATTCAGGACAGAGCTCATGGTTAGCAGGTAACCTAGACAAAAATCCGGTAAAGGAGGCTGAGAAAGACATTCAGAGCACTAGGAGTAGCAACAGAAATGGGAAGAATCACAGAAACCTATAGAAAAGAGAGTACTAGGGAGAAGAGAGTGGTAAGAACTGAGAAAATGCCATCACATCTGACAATTAGGAGATCATCGGTGGTGCAGTGGATAAAGCACCAAACCCTGAAGTTAGGAAGGCCTGAGAACAAATCTGGTCTCAGACACTTAACACTTCCTAGCTCTGTGACCCTGGGTAAGTCTCTTAACCCTAATTGTTTCAGGAAAAGAAAGAGAGAGAAAGAGGGAGAAGGAGAGAGAGAGAGAAAGAGAGAGAGAGAGAGAGATCATTGGTAACTAAGGAGAGAAGTGGTTAAATGATGAAGTTAGAAGTCAGATTGTACAAAAAAAAGAGAATGAGAGGAAAGGAAATGGAGGTATCTGTTGTAGATGACTTTCTTAAGGAGGTTAACCTCAAAAGGGAGCAGAGATTCCAGTGGTTAGTGAACAAGGATGAACAAGTTGGTGAGCTCATTACTATTCCTTCAGAGGAAGGGGATCAGATCCTGAAATTTTCAGCTCATTTAATTGGGGAAAATGAACCAGAGGAATGGATGGTGCTGACAAAGAGTTCCAAGTATTCATCAGAAGGAACTTCTCACACAAGGGTATCATGGACCTGTAGCCTAAAAAGTAGCATTTCCTGCACTGATTCTTTCCATTCAGACCAGGTCTATCTGGTAAAGATCACAAAAAATAAAAACTCTGGGTTTTCATTACTGTTTTCACTTGCAAATAGCCTACACAGTCACTATTCACTGCTAAACTAAGAGGGTTTTTTTTTGGGGGGGGGGTACAGTTGGGATTAAGTGGCTTGCCCAGGGTCATACAGCTAAGAAGTGTTAAGTGTCTAAAGATGGATTTAAACTCCAAGGCTGTAAACTAAACTCCCTAAACTAAGGGTTTTGTCATACATTTTAAATTATCAGGCTTGCTCAAATACAAATAAACATATATACACTCAAATTTGGTTGTCACAAGCACCTGCCTGGGAGCTAATGCCTGTCCCTTATCCCATTTTGTTTTCCAGTACTTTCTTGACACAACTAATTTGTATGGCCTGGCCCCCAATGGCCCTAGAGAAAGATAGGAAATAGATGGCAGAGAAGGAAGTTCCTCATTCTGTGGAAAATGTTAAGCAAATGGGAACATCCTGGGCAGCTAAGTAATGCAATGGATAGAGTGCCAGACCTGAAGTTAAGAAGACATCTTTCTGAGTTCAAATCTGGCCTTAGCTGTGTGATCCTGAACAAGTCACTTAATCCTGTTTGCCTTAGTTTCCTCATCTATAAAATAAGCTGAAGAAAAAAATAGTAAACCACTCCAGTATCTTTGCCATGAAAGCCGCAAATTGTATCACAGAGTCAGATAAGACTGAAATGACCAAACAAAAAAGGAAGCATTCCATACATGAGGTGGATAATTAGGGAACATATAGACAATTCATTATAACTTGAGATACTCATTTAGGTAGCAAAAGTAGAAGGCAGCTTAAGATCCAGTATTAAAAGAATAAAAAGAGTAAATAGCCTGGAGCTATTCTGCCCTCCTCCCACGATCTCTGTTCTAATACTATCAGCACTTATTCTTAATTCAGCTCTGGAAGGACTTGTGTGACCTCTTCCAGAGAAAGAATAATGGTTACAGTACAAATAGCAAGAAAAACAATAGCCAGGACCCCCCTCCCCTAAGAGATGAAGGACTTATAACATTGTAGATCTTTCCTAATCCAGATGCTTAGAAGCTAGCAACATTTCTTAATGGAAAGAGAAACTGCATCTCTGCAAGGCAAGTCAAATAGCTACAAGATATAGTGAATCAGCAAGGCAATTCCAATAGACTTGGAATAGAAAATACCAATCATATTCAGAAAGAGAATTATTGAGACTAAATGTGGATCAAAGCTTAGTATTTTCATCTTTTTCTTTGTTTGTTTGTTTTCTTTTTCATAGCTTTTCCCCTTTTGGTCTGATTTTTCTTCTATATGACAAATATGTAAATATGTTTAAAAGGATTGTACATATTTAACTTATATCAGATTACTTGCTGTCTTGGGGAGGGGGGAGATAAGGGAAAGAGGGAGATAGAAAAAGTTTTGCAAAAATGAATGTTAAATACTATCTTTATATGTATTTGGAAAAATAAAATACTGTTGAAAAAAATCCCCCAAACTGGAAATCCCAAAGCTTAGAAAAAAAGATAAAGGGAATCAGGACGTTGGTGGTGAACAAGAAAAGGCAAAGCTGAAGAGACTAGTCAGGAAGGAAATCTATAATACTGAGTAAAGGGTAGTCAAAGCTAAGGCTGTAAATCACAAGGAAGAGAAATCACTATGGTGATCCAAAGGAGAGCAGGCTGTAGCTCCTCCTCTGGGGTCCTGTGAGTCATCAGAATATTATTAGTGTTTTGTGTGTAGAGAGAAAAGTGGACAATCTCCTCCCCAGAAGGTATAAATGTACTCATTAATAGCTTAGCGATGAATCCTTTCTATACGTTTTTGCTATGAAAAAAAAAAATCAGTCTATGATTGCATTATGAGATTGAGTGCTTTTATGGAGAAACTGTGGACACATGGAAAGGGAATGTTATCTACTGATATTCCTAGGAGACACCTGGGTGGGAATAGATAAACCAAAGAAATGAGAAATCCCAAAGTGATAACGTTCCTTTGGGTGAGAAAGAAACTTCTGATAGAGAGACTAAACAAGCATTAGGAGAGATTTCTACTATTTCCTGTATTTGATGGTGTCTCCTTCCCATTCCCCTGTCAGAAGCAGAGGAAAGTTAAGCAAAAGAAAGATGTATGTTTAAGTTTAAAATGATCATGAAAATGTTCATTATTGTTCTTATTAGTGGGTTGTCTTTAATGTCTAACTTGCACATCCCACTCCAAATTAAATTACAAACTAGCCAGAATAAATAAAGGGTTTTATTATTTAGTCATTCAATTCTTGATAACACAAGGAATTATAGCATCTAGCACTAGAAGGAAATTTTAAAATAATAATATCATAGACCCCATATATTTAGAGGGATCCTATAATTCCTCCAATTTTTAAAAAATTTTTTTCTCAATAGTATTATATTTTTCTAATAACAGGTAAAGGTAGTTTTTTTTTTTTTTTAACACTTATTCTTGTAAGATTTTGAGTTCCAAATTTTTCTCCCTCTCTCCCTCACCTCCCATTTCCCCAAGACAACAGCAATCTGTTATAGCCAGACTTTACAGATGAGGAGCCTAATCACTGCTCCAGGAAAATTAAGTGACTAGCCCAATGTCATGCAGAGAATTAATTGGTAGAGGTAGGTTCTTAGTAGAGGTAGGTCCTAATTTCATAGAGGTCTTTTCATTGAACCATGCTGCTTCTTCAAGAATTAGTTGCAAATTTACTTGTGAGTGTGACAATTGGAGTGAAGATCTCTCAGGACTACAGACTAAATTAGATAAAGCCTGAGGGCCTAAGTTTCGGTTTCCGGGGTGGAAGGGAAAGTAGAAAGTCTGATTTATAAGTTGTTAACATTCCAATCCCTAAATAAGGAAAGTAAAGCATATATAACCAATTAGAATGTATGGAAAGGAAAAGAGGGGTGGGCTTGGGATTTTCTTTGTTCTGGACTGTATAAAGTTCCCAGGGATGTACCAGACGGTGGCTCTCCCAACTCTGGACTACTTATTTGATCCATTGAATAAGCCTTTGTTCTATACCTTGAAATGCCTCTGAAGTATTGATTGTTAAGATGAGGGCCTGAATATCCCACAAACTTGCATAGAGCAAAAATTTAATAATGTTGAATTGAACTGAATTGAAAAATATATCCAGACCTTTTCTGGACTTTGTGGCAATGTCAGAAAAGACAGTGTCCTTGTTCTCAGAAAGCTTATGATCTTATTAGGAAAATGACACACATACTGATACAATGATCATGTACCAGGAAAAAAAAAAGTTACTTCATAAAGTAGTAATAAAAGCATGCATGCTCCAGGAAGTCAGGATGGAGAGAAATCAGCATCATTAGTGAAGAGTTCAGGGAGAAAGTAGAGGTTAAGTTCTGGCCACCACCCCCCCAAAAAAAAAATCTTTCAAAACTTTTTTCTTTCTATAGAGGGCACTACCATCCTTCCAGTCACCCAGCTGAGTAACCACAGTGTTATTCTCAACTGCTCAAGTCTTGTTGTTTCTACTTCTAAAGTATTTCCAGTATTCATTCCCTTCTCTTCTCTCATAAAACAGTTTTAGTCCATGTCCTCATCACCTCTGCCCCAGATGATTAAAAGAGCTTCCTAATTGTTCTTTGTCTTGGGTCTCTCCTCACTCCAGCCCATTCTTTACAAAGCTGCCCAAATGATTTTCCTTAAGGTCAGGTCTAACTGTATCACTTCTCTTTTCAATAAATTTCAGAGGTTTCATGTCACTTCCTGAGGCTCAAATACAAACTCCTGATTTTCCTCCTACCTCTCTGACTACTCCTTCTATGCCTGTTTTGTTTCTAACTGTAAATGTCCCTCAGGATTCTGTCCTGTACCCTGTTTCTTCCTCTATTATTACTTGAATTGCTGATCTTATCAATTCACTTGGGTTTAATTATCATCTCTCAAATCTACCTAGCCTGCCCTGCCCCAGTCTCTTTGCTGACCTTTAATCCCTCATTTTCAATTGTCTTTCAGACAGCTGGAACTGGATGTCCAGTAGATATCTTAAAATGACTTATGTCCAAAATGGAATTCATTATCTTTTCTCCTAAATCTTCCCTCCCCTATTACCATAGAAGGCAAAACCATCTTCCCAGTCCTTCAGGGTCACAATTAGGAGTCATCCTGGATTTCTGTCTCTCTTACTTTTCCCATATCCAATCTTTGTCAAGAATTGTTGATTGCATCTTTGCAATGTCTCTCAAATATTTCTCTCCTTTGCCATTGCTATCACTTTGATGGTAGTCCTCTTCACCTCACATCTTGATTAGTGCAACAGCCTGCTGTCACTCTGCTTGTCTCAAGTCTCTGCCCATTCCAATCTATTCTCCATTCCACCACTAAACTGATTTTCTAAAATATAAATCCAACCATATCACCCCAACTCAGTAATTTCAGTGATTTCCTATTGCCTCCAGGATTCAATACAAAAATGTTCTCTTTGGCATTTGAAGCCCTCATAACCTAGTCTCTTTCCACTTTTTCAGTCTTCTCACAAGCTATTTCCCAAACATAGTCTGATCAAGTGGCATGGCCTCCTGACTGTTCCACAAAGAAGACACTCTATCTTCTGGCTTCACACATTTTATCTGTCTCCCATGCCTAGAAATGCTCTCCATCCTCTGTACTGACCTTCCTGACTTCCTTTAGGTCTCAATTAAAGTCCTACCTTCTACAGGAAGCCTTTTCCAATCCTTCTTAATTCCAGTGCCTTCCCTGTGTTTATTATCTCCTATTATTTATATGTGTGTTACTATATACATATAATATGTGTGTATGTATATATATATATGGAGAGAGAAAGAATTTTGTACATATTGCAAATGTTGCCCCCATTAGACTATGTTCCTTGAGGGGAAGAAACAGTCTATTTGTCTTTTTTTGAATCCCTTGCACTTCTACAATCTAGGCCACTAGTTAGACTTATTTTTACCTTTTTCATGGCACTTCACTTCCCTTTCTTTGAACTAACTGGATCCTATGCCTGAAATACATTCCCTACTCACCTTTTTCTCTGTTTCCTTCAAGGCTTAATTCAATTTTGTACATTGATGCTCCCATCCTCTAGTGACTGTCTCCTAAAATTACCTTTAATCCAGTCAATGTATATTTTGCATATAACCATATATATACACACATATACATATTCTCCAACATAAATATCACTCCAGATGTAAGTTCCTACAGGACAAGAAGAATTTCACTTTTATCTGTGTTCCCAGTACACACAGTACCTGGCACTAAGTAGATAGAGAACAAATTCTTGTTGATTCTTTTGAATCCCAAAGAATGGGCAGGACATGTACAGGGATAAAGTAGATTGAATGGGAAAAAACTTGGACTCGACCTATGAATTGATTTCCCACCATGAGCAAAGTTTCACCATGAACAAAGCCACAGAATGTGGAAACAGAGTAGACAGAAAGTTCATATTGAAGAAATATGAGCCATTGAGTTGTGTTGGTAATGCCAAACACAGGAATTTTAATTTTATTCTGAATGTAATAAAGAGATACTGAAGATTTTGAGGAGGAAAATAATATAATAGAAGCAGAGTTTTAGGAACATTGATCCTATAAAAACTATTGGTGTATCTATTCTGCTGTTGCATAGTGCCTTTTGCATAGTAAGCACCTAATAAACATTTAATCAAACAAATTAATTAAGGAATGCAAACACTCTTTTGGAGAATCCTTGTACAGCAACACTTTTATTTTTCATTTCTTCCATTTCTAGAAGAGGGAGATCAATAATAATATTAAAAAAAAAAAAAAAAACTTAAACTCTGGCAACCAAGATCCATGTGGATCTTTCAGGAAATAAGGTTGAGAAAAGGAATAGTGGTAAATTTTTTTGCTCATCCAATATCCACCTTTTTCAGAGTGGGAGCTCAGATGGGAGAATGCTAAGGAGTAGGAAAAGAACATTAACTCTGAAGTTGGAGAATCTAGTGCAAATACCAGCTCTGACACTTATCAGTGCAATCTTAGGTTAGTCATTTTTCTTAGGACCTCAGTTTCTTTACCTGTTAAATTCAAGGATTGGACTACATCATCTCTAAGCTCATCTACTAGTCCTAAATTTTATGATTCTATGAAGGAAGACTAGAGCAGGTTATATTCTAAACCCAACCCACAACCCTTCCTTATCTTTCCACTAGATGTCCCTGGTTCCTCAGTCACTGGCTGGCAACATATTTAGCAAGAAAGTGAACTAATTAATAGAAAGGAAGCAAAGGCACCTTAAATTGGGGAAAAGGCATTCAACCAGCCCGAACACTCAATGTACCAAACTGAGGAAAGGATAGGATTCCTTCTGAGCTATGGAGCCCAGAGGTGGCTAGTGCCTGTACGGATACAGGTAGAAAGGAGAAACCAAGGCAATAGGATGCCTATGACAACTGATGGTATGATTCATGCCTTTGGTGGATTCTGTGGGAGTAGTCAGTGGGTGATGAATGAATGTAGTAGGAGTAATCTGTGGATCACAGAAGACTCTGGATGGAAAAATTCTTCATTCAGAGATTGGAGAGGAATATTCATTGGAGAATACCTATTCTCACTGGAGACACAAGGAGATTATGAGAAATGATAGTAATCAAAGTTGCTGTCATTTGCCTATTTGCAGAACAAATGAGTTGATGCTTTTCCATTCTTTTAAAAACATTTTCTTTTAATAAGTATTTCATGGCCAAAGAAGAAATAAGCATTTATTAAGGGTTTACTATTTCTCAAGCTCAAGTTCTGAAGAACATAAATACAGAAAAATGTGTATATTTTGCTTCCCGAGATACTTATATTTAATAGGAGGAAGCAGTTTAGAATGGTGGCCAGAGAGGGACATGTTGACCAAAAAGTTGTTAGAATGGAGAGTGGGGTCACTGGAGAGCTTATGACACACTTCTTCCAGGAATAATGGTAGAGCTAATTTGATCATAGTTCAGAACTGAAGAAAAGGGGCAGTGAGAGTAATAGAGATTTGATTTAACCATAAATTCTACAAATGCACAAAATACTTTGAGATTGATTTACATTTATTAACATTTTCTCTAAAACTTTATTAAGTTTAGCTAGTCAATAAAATAATAAATAAGCCCTGAGATATGTGTGAACAGATGTTCACACTGAAGATTTTACAGTGGCTCTCCAGAGCCAGTTGAAGCCAATTGTACATACATCCTCTGATAGGAGTGCAGCAATGAGATCAGAAGATGGGCAAATAAAGCATGACTGAGTTTTTCCTGAAAGAGTGGGCCAGCTGAGACAGTCACCAATGGAGGTGGGGTGGGGATCAGGACATACATTCTGGAAATAAAAGGGTTAAAACCTTTAGGCTATATTATGATCTCTGGAATCAAGAAGACAGCTCAGGGCAGGGAATGAAGTAAAACATGAAATTTTCTCAGGAGGAGAGTTCAAGCTTTGGAAAGATTTCTATAGACGTTTGGGTAGAATAGCTCAGATGTGTCTCTCTCCTGAAAGAAAAAGATAGTGTATAGCATGGTCCTAGAAAGTCAGCTCTACAATTTGGAACTATGCCCAAAAAGTTATCAAACTGTGCATACCCTTTGACCCAGCAGTGTTTCTACTGGGCCTATATCCCAAAGAGATGTTAGAGGAGGGAAAGGGACCCACATGTGCAAAATGTTTGTGGCAGCCCTTTTTGTAGTGGCTAGAAACTGGAAATTGAATGGATGCCCATCAATTGGAGAGTGGCTGAATAAATTATGGTATATGAATGTTATGGAATATTATTGTTCTGTAAGAAATGACCAACAGGATGATTTCAGAGAGGCCTGGAGAGACTTGAATGAACTGATGCTGAGTGAAATGAGCAGAACCAGGAGATCATTATACACGGCAACAACAATACTATATGATGATCAATTCTGATGGACATGGCTCTCTTCAACAATGAAATGTTTCAAACCAGTTCCAGTTGTTTAGTGATGAAGAAAGCCATATACACCCAGGGAGAGGCCCGTGGGATCTGAGTCTGGACCACAACATAGCATTTTCACACTCTCTATAGATGTTTGCTTGCATTATGTTTTCCTTCTCAGGTTTTTTTTTTTTTCCTGTGCAGCAAGATAACGGTATAAATACACACACACACACACACACACACACACACACACACACACGCAAAATAAATAAATAAATCTGGTAAGTGACTGAAAAAAAAAAAGTCAGCTCTATCCAGATCAATGGCTCCATCCCAGTGGCCTTGCAGCTGATAGACATCATATCAGCCAGGTGCAGGATCCTCTTTCAAATACAGCAAATTTAACTAGATCAGATAAAACTAAACATGGGCATTAACAGAATCCAAAGTGTTGCAGTCAGGTGCTCAATTCATAGATATTAACTAGTTACTCTATCTACACATCTCCCATCTACTAGACAAAAAGGGCCTGATCTAACCAGCCTGCATTACCTGGGTATTTTCTTCTGGTCCCACCTCCTGCTCAAGGCAAACCCTAGATGTGGTATGCATAGAAGTCAGAAGGAGAGCCCAGGATATGGATGAGGAAGAAAGATGGCAGTGGGAAGGTCAGGGAAGGGCATCTAAGGCTGCCCTGGGCAGCCTATACTGGAAGAAAAAGGTCTTGGGTGAGAAGCGAGAGGATGAGTGAATTTCCGGTGAACTCTTCACCAAACACCTTGTTTGCTGGCTCAGGCACTAGCAGTTTCAGAAAAAAAAAAAAAAAAAAAAGCTCTAAATAACATTGCCTCTGATTCTGTGGGCCAGCTACATTGAGTAGCTCAAAAAAAGAAAAAGAAAGAAAGAAAAGAACTCTTTAGAGGAGATCTCACACCCTGAGGCTCTTGTTTCTATCTGACTGAGTAGCACAAATAACGGTTAGTTTTCTGAAAATGGAGCTAAAATACTTATCAATTCTATCAGCTTATCATCATTCTGATCACTGGGGAAATTTTGTCACCCATTTGTCATGTTAAATATATTTTGTTAATTTTTGGCAAAAGACACATGGCAAAAATAGAAATTCCCTCATATTTTTAATTGATTCCCTGGCAAGAAAGACTCCTGCCTCTCCAGAGACAGGACATGGAAGAATTATGGCTCCTTAGCTAGTGAACAAATCACTAACTTCTTATCTATTCCTCGGTCTTTTGAGGACTTCTTTGTGAGTCAGGAAGGAGTTTAGTGTTTCTATTTCTTCTCTGCTTCTGATATGAAAAAAAAGTAGCTAAGTCTTTTATCTTGATCTCTTTTCTCCACTCAGAACCACAGGGAAAATGACCCAATCGCTTGTTGCTGGTTTTCCACAAACTGTCCCAGATTGACTGATTTCTCAGCAGTCAGACAGGACCCATGATGAAGATGCTTGAAATCCCAGAAGTAATTTTTTCTACTTACGACTTCATTTTCTGAGAGCTCTTTGTTTCCTTCCACTGCCTCCTGTTATGGAAAGTAATTCTCTCAAAAGTCTGTCAACTCCATCCCCCTCAATCTGCATCTTACACCTTCCCTCTACCCCATTATATGAAGTGATACATACACTAAGATTAAATTTAGCAACGATTCTGGCCTTGTCCACGATTATGGAACAAACCCAAAAGCCATCATCACTGATGTCTGAATCATCTGAGGCTAAATGTATTGGGTGCTGGATTATGACTCATTTAGGGTCCTGTTGGCACCCATGGCATTAAGATATCCTGATGAAGAAACAAAGCATGGACCCCTGCCTGAGAAGGTGGAAATCACCACAAGGAATGGACTAGAGGAAAAGGAAAGTTTTGACAAGATCACAATAGGGTTTATGGAGCACTACAAACAAATTTTTTACCCCTTGCCCTTCTTATCTGTTTTTCCTTCTTTTGGATTTCTTTATTTAGACCTTCAGACCTGAATATGAAGAGCTTTAGTCATCAGACTATGTGAAAATGATAGAGATAAAGCTAGGAATTGTGCCCCAAGATTTTATTTAATGTTGGAGAACTCTCAAGAAAGAGCTTAGTCTACAAATTAAGTCTTTTAAAATACATAAGTGTATGTTATATACACATGTTAGATAAACATATATATATCATCCCCTCCCAATTACATGTTAAACCACTTTTTAAACATTTGGTTGTTGTTTTTTTTTTTTAAGTTTTGAGTTCTAAACTCTGCCCCCTTTCTTCTCTCTCTTCCTCACTCCCTGGGATGGTAAGCAATCAGGTTATACATGTGCAATAGTGTAAAACATACACATTAAATCTTGAGAGAACTGCCTAGAACACTGAGAGATTTAGTGATTTGCCCAGGGATACAAGCCTGTATATATTAGAAGTGAGGCTTGAACTCTGGTTCTCCTTGTTCCAAGACTAGATTTTTTTTTTTTTTTTGCTGAGGCAATTGGGGTTAAATGACTTCCCCAAGGTCACACAGCTAGGAAGTATTGTCTGAGGTCACATTTGAACTCAGGTCCTCCTGACTTCAGTGCTCTATCCACCCCCAAGACTAGATTTTTACTATGCAAAACAGTTTCCCTCACAAATGAGTGACTTGCTCCTGGGGGAGATTTTCAAGTATCCTTCTGGCAAACCAATAGTCATATAGTGTCTAGGACTATAACCCAAATGTTTTATCTAATTATAGCTCTGGAACTAGAATATATCTCCTAGTATAATTCCCTTATTTACAAATGAGCAAATTAAGGCCCAGAAAGGTTACAGTCACAAATAGTGAGCATCAGATGTTGGATTTAAATCCTGGACTTCTCACATCACTGTACACATTTCCTTGTACCACTGTGCCTTTTAATAGGCTGCACTGTAGGGCAGGAAGGAAATAAATCTTTTGAAAAAGACAGCTTATCATTTATATGTATTATTTCAATGTTTTATTGAATGTATTATTTCAAAATACAGATTAATGTTCTCTCATCGCAGGTCAAAGGCTGTTACCATTTTATGTTAGGTCAGGACATGAGACAAGGCAAAAAAATTTCTCTTCTTATAAACAAGTGCGTAGATGTCTACAGAATGAGTTCTGATAGATTATGGTTATATCCTGCTGAAAGAATATAATCATCTCTGGATCAGGAGAGACTGTCAGGCTTCCTCTATTAACATAAGAATACCCATGTAGAGCACTGGGTATTGTGGAAAGGGGAGCATCAGTTAGGCCAGTGCTGATAAGACTGAGGCAAGCCATCTATGCTAATAAAATACACTAACTGATGATAGTGCAGTGGATTTTGTGGGAGTAGACTGGTGTGGAAAAATTCTTTATCTGGAGACTTGAAGGAAATACGGATAGTGGATGGGACATGAGAATATGGGTTGTAATTCAGTTGTTTAGTTGTGTCCAGCTGCTTGTAAATCCATGGATCATAGTATGTCAGTCCCTTTTGTCTTCCACTATTTCCTGAAGTCTGCCCAAGCTCATGTTCATTGCTTTCATGACACTATTTATTCATCCTATCCTGTGTCATTCTCTTCTCAAAAGGAGAAGAGACAAAAGATTTTTAATCTTTCCCAATATTAGGGTCTTTTCCAATAAGTTCTATCTTCTCACTATATGGCCAATGTATTTGAGCTTCAGCTTCAGTATTTGACCTTCCAAAAAATAGTCCCAATTAATTAACCATGATATATGGTAGAAATTCAAATGCTATGATTTGCCTATGCACAGAACAGATAGCTTTTATTTTTAAATTCCTTTAATAATATTTTCCTTTGATATGTTCATTAGAGCCAATGTGTTGACAAATGGAGAATTTATGACAATTCTTTTGCTGTTTGATGGAAAGGTTTTTATAGATTTCTGTATATAGATTTATAGTTGGGGAAATTTGAAAAATTAAAAACATTTGGGGCAGCTAGGTGGTGCAGTAGATAGAGCCCCAGCCTAAAGTCAGGAGTTCAAATCTGGTCTCCGACACTTAACACTTCCTAGCTGTGTGACCCTGGGCAAGTCACTTAACCCCAATTGCCTCAGCAAAAAAAACAAAACAAAAAAAAAAACAAAACATTCAGTATCCCTCTAAAAGGAAAGCAGGCAGTCAACTAGGATTTATTCATGGCCTGCTACATGTGTAGGACTATGCTGTGGATATGAAGAAATGCAAAATAAACAAAGAAAAACAGTCTCTTTTCTCAAAGAGCTGACAGCCTAAAAGACAACCTGGAAACAACTATGTATATATAAGATACAGACAGAATTAGTGGAATTAGAGGGAAGGCGTGAAGATTAAGGAACACTGGGAAAGACTTCTTGTGAAAGTGAGACTGAAGCTAGGGTCTAAAAGGAAGCAGGGAAGCCAGCATGCAGAGAAGAGGAGAGAGGGCATTTCAGACAATGGGGAATATGTCCAGAATTAGGAAATGGAGGGTCATGTACAAGGAACAATAAGGATACCACTGGCACTGGATTGTAGAACATATTGAGGAAGGGAGAGATAGAAGATTGGAAAGGCAGGAAGGGTCAGGTTATGAAGGACTTTGTACTCCAAACAGGGATCTTTGATTTTCTAAGTAATAGGGAGCCACTAGAGTTTTTTGAATAGGAGGAGGATGAGGAGATGATGTGGCCAGACTTGAAGATCAATGAGTGGAATATGGACTGAAGTGAGAAGAGACTTGAAGTAGTGGAACCAACTAGCAGGATATATCACAATAATGCAGTCATGAGGTAATAAGAACCTGAATCAAGGAGGAGAGAAGGGGACACATACAAAAACAAAAGTGGAAACAACTGGACTAGAAATTGCTGGGAGTTGAGGATGACTCCCAGCTTGAAGGACTGGGAGTATGGTGAAACCCCCAACAGTGATAATAAAGTTAGAAGGGAGGATTTAGGAAGAAAAATAATGAATTCAGTTTTGGTCAGGTTAATTTTAAGATGTTTAAGGGTTGTCCAATTTGAGATATTGATAGGTAGTTAAAGACGTGAAACTGGAGGTCAGGAAAAAGAGTTGGCTAAGTAGATTTGAGAATCATCTGCATAGAGATGATCATTGAAAGCATGGGAGCTGATGAGATCACCAAGAAAAATAGTATATAGAGAGAAGAGGGCCCAGTGTAGAGCTTTGGGGAAATCCCCATTGCTAACAGGTGTGATGTAGATGAAGGTCTAGCAAAGGAAATGAGAAGGAGTGGTCAGATAGGTAGGAGGAGAACCAGGAGAGAAGGGTGTTCTGAAACCCTAGAGGGAAGAAGTATGAAGGAGGAGAGAGTGATCAACAGTGTCAAAGGCTGCAGAGAATTCAAGGAGAATGAAGATTGTGGGAAAAGTCACTGGATTGGACATTCATTGGCAACTCTGGAGCTAAACTTAATACATTCTAGTTGATTGAGGAAAGGAAAGAGAAGACATTGGGTCTTTTCCCTAATTAACTTCATTCTTGGATTCCTTCCTCTGGTCTATTTCTTCACTTAATTTTTCTTCCTGTTTCCTCCTCCCCACATGGACTTTCCCTTCCTCTAGACTCATAGAAAATGATCTTTTTCTATGTCCAAGAACTAATCTGGTATATGGATAACACCCAAGATTGGGAGTCAAGGGACCTAGGTGCAAATTCTACCACCACTAAATTGGCTAAGTGATTTTGCGCAAGCCATTTTTCATTCTCTTTTCATCTATAAAATAGGGTTTCAAATCCTTGCTTTGCCTCTCAGGGTAGTTATGATGATTAAATGTGATTAAATGTGTTAAATATATCTATTTTTGCAAAGGAGTGCTATTCAAATAGGATTTGGTGGTATTACCTACTTTAAATTATTTTAAATTATTAAATTCCCTACTTTAAAATTACTGCTGCTCTCATTAACAAAGGGCCCAAGAATAGTGCCCCCCCTTTTTTAGCAAAACACGACTGAGAAAGAATAAATCAAAGTGGGAAAATTACTGAGCTAATAGGTCGGAAATGTGCTCTCTATAGGACCTGCATTGAAAATGCAGGAGCCAGCTTTCTGTGAACGTAAGAATATGACTTTTTCATGTTGGAAAAATTAGGGTAATCTTTCAAAGCACCAATTTTTAGAAGCTCAGAGTCTCATCTTGGTCCAAGAAAGAGAAGATGACAGAAATCCTTTTTTATATAACTATACTGATTTGGGGGCCAAACATTGCCTGCAGGAATATCTCATTCCTCAGAATTACAGAATGTCAGAACTAGAAGAGGCCATAGAGATCAGATGATCAGAGGGTCATAGATCTGGAGCTGGAGGAACTATGGAAACAACCTAGTTCAACCCTTTTATTTTGCAGATAAGAAAACTGAGACTCAGAGAAGTTACATATGTATGTGTGTGTATATATATATATATATTATTGCTCAATCATGTTATTAGTGTCAAAGATGAGACTCAAGTCCAGCACTCTATTCCCTATTCCATATGTTTCCTAATCACCAAAATGTGTCCATTTCATAGATAAAGAAAATGAGGTCTAGAAAAGTAGAAGTAATTGTCTATAGTGTTTAAAAAAAAAAAAACCAAGAAAAAAAAACTTCTGCTTTCAGCTTGTTTTCCCATCTATCAAATTACTGAGTTGGTCTACTGTCAGTTATGCTGATTCTTAGGCCCTTCCATTCTCTACTATAACTATACTTTTTTAGCAGACCTCTCACTAAAAACAGCTATCAGAGCTCTGCTTACTCAGTCTCTGAAGTCCAGACATCACTTTTAAGATTCTCTTGGACATCATTTACCAGAATGAGTAAACATCTTGTATGTGTTCATGAAGGTGTGCATGCACACACAGCCCTTGTGTGAGAGAGACAGAGACAGAGAGAGTAAGAGAGAGAGAGACAGACAAGCAGAGATAGAGAGAGGATAGGGCAGGAGGAGAAGATTGTATTTAAGGAGAGGGTGTCAAACTCTGCAAAGCTGAGCAAATCATGTATAAAAGCCAGATCCCAGGAATTAGGTAAAAAAAAATTCCTCCTAATCTAGTTATCTATAGTCAGAATTTAACTCAGACCAAATATGTTCCCTTTTCCATCAATTTTGGTAATGATTTTCTGTCTTACCCAAACCCTTTGATCTGTAATTGAACATTCCTTGTCCTATTTTTGGAGAGTGTCACTCATTTTTCAAATTTCTCTCCCTTAGACTAGAAGCTTCAATTATATTAATTGAAAAAAGGGACTCAAGTTCACTAGCCTTGAAATCTGAAAAGACGAGTGCAAATCCTGCTTCTGACAATCACTGTGGGACCACAAATAAGGTAACAAACCTTACTGTGCCTTAGTATCCTCCTCTTTAATATGAGGACAACAATACCTTAAGTTCCTACTTCTCAAGGATGTTGTGAAAATTAAATAAGATAAAAATATAAAGTGCTTTGGAAATTTTGAGTCTGTTATGCTAGAAATCTTTTTCTGTTTCTATAAAAATGTCTTGGAAAGAAACTACAAAACAGAATTTAAAATCAATGTCTATACTTCCTCAGGTGTGATACGGTAAAAAATGACCTATACTAAAAACTAGCTGAGCTTATGGGGAATAAAAACCCGGGTGACACCAGAAATGTCTCTGGGTTTCAACTGCTTTGGTCTGAAAGACCCAGTACCCAAATACCTTAAAAAGGATTGCCTACATCAAATACTAGGAATATTTCAGAATAAACATGTTAAATACAACACTGCTAAGCAATGTTTTGGCACCTAGCATGGTATAGGAGGGAGCTAGGTGGTTCAGTGGATAGAGTGCTAGGATTGGAGAAAGGAAGACTTGAATTCAAATATGTCCTTAGACATTGACTTAGAACTAAAGTTGTGTGATCCTGAGCAAGTCACTTTATCTTTGTTTGCTTTAACCAAATCATTGCAGTATCTTTGTCAGGAAAACTGCATGGCGTACTATGGTCCACAGAGTCCCAAAATTTTGGACACTACTGAATGGTGTTCTGCACACAGTTGGTAGTCAATTCAATAAACATTAAACATCAAGTACTGTGCTAAGTGTTAAGGATACTAACAGAGGTGAAAGAAAGTCCCTGCCTTCAAAAAAGTTTACAATTTAATGGAAGATACAACATGATTCATAAAGAAATGTGTATAAAAACAATGAATGCACATGTATAATCAGAAAAAGAAAAAAAATTAATGGAAGAAATAACATGTGAACAAGTATTACATAGGAATAAGAAATAATTAAAAGAGGGAAAGAACTGGAATAAAGAGGGGTGAGGGAAGACTTCCTATAGGAAGTGAGATTTTAGTTGGGCCAGACAGATCAAGAGTTGGAACAGAAGAGGGCCATGGTTGGTAATAGACATAGTTTGAATCTTAAATGAGTCATCCCACCTCTTTAGAACTCCCAGCAGCAATCCAGAGCCAAGCATGGAGAGTGTGTGGAACAGCTAGATCATCAATGTCTGACCTGGATGTCAATTGGATAATGGTTGAATGAATGAAGACTGATTCATTCCTCAGATTGCTGATGCCCGAAATCAGTGGTAATTTTAAAGCTAGAGCCCAGGCAGGATCCATTCAGTGCCAGGGAAGAAGTTCCTGGGAAACTGGGACAAATTGGGTGACAAAGTCCATGAATTCTTTATCTTTTGAAGTGTGAGAGGAAAGTCTCATTTGGGCTCCAGGAAGCTTATGGAGGTGCTCCCTCCATCAGTAATTCAGCATGGCTGAATGCTGTACAAGTCAAACTTTCCTGCTATTACTATGTAGTTTTTCTCAGGAGGTTACATAGTTGCACTGAAACAAATTTTGGACACTTGTGGCCTCCTCTTCCTCCTCTGCAAAGTGAAAAGCTGGTAGCAACCCCAAGCTGAGAAAAAAAGATTAATCTATAGAGCAGAATATGGTGCAATTTCCTACACTGGAACTTTGTTGTTGATTTTTAAAAGGTTTCATTTTCCTATTGGTCTGATTTCACAGGAAAATTTTACCTTTTTTCTATGAGACATTGTCTGTCCTGGAAGTGATGGATAATCAGATGCCGATGATTTTTAAATTACAAAATCACCTTCTTTCCTTTCATTTCAGCAATTTTGAATCTATAAATACAGACACCTCAGACTAGAGCCACACTGTTAGCTTCTCTTGGTAAATTAATGATCAACTGTGTGCCACTTTGTCGATAGAGATCTGAGCATGGGTCTCACATTCCAACTGATACCAACTTTATTCTGCCTGTTAACATGTACTAGTGGTGTTGTCCAAGGACAGAGAAGGAACTGCCGAAGCACTGTTAGAGAGATCATCCTCTCTGCTAGCTCTCTCACCACAAAAAAGGTACCTAGGCTATGGTTATTGGGCATCTGCTCTAATCGATGTCTGAGTAAAACACTGGTGATTCTGGTATTAGAAAAATCCAACGGCTTCTAGAGAAGACAATGGATACTTCTGGTGATAGAAAACAGTAAAAATATAAAAAGCTAAAAATTACTTTCTTTCACCTAACCAGACTAATTTTTTAAATGTTTTTTAAAGGAATAACTAGGGATTCCTGTAATTCAATTATTATTTCTCTGTAATACAATAACTTTCTCTTTCCCCTGCTAGTTTCTCTGCTCTGAGATGGAAGTGCTGGACATCTTTGAAGATACAAAGGTAAGACTACTGTATACTGGAGTTAAGAGTATCCAACAAAGAATCCCATGTAAAGATATGTAGTAAATGAATTATGAAAAATCTGCCTTCAGAAAAAAAGGTGATATTCTGACCTACTAAATAGAAATGTTGATGTTTATTTTGGGAAACGATTAGAGAAAGCCATAATAATTTTTATCAGACTCAAAGAAAGTACTAATAGAATATACTGGGTATGTTTCTGTCAACTTGCTCAATTTCTCAAAGACAAAATTCAACCAATAGAAACAGATATTTACAGGATTAAGAGAACTTTTTCTCTAGTTTAGTAGTTCAATGTAATAATAGAAATGTTGACAGAATCTCACTTTTCCTCTTTCTTCTCTGGTCATCTAAAATCCATTTGTATCAAGGCTGGCTTGAGAAGAGGAATCAGGGCTGTCTTAGCAAAACATTTTGAAGGCTTTATAGAAAAATAAAATCTTAAAAACCCATCATCCTAGCAGAGCAAAGTGGTCTCCTTAATCCCTCTTCTTCTGTAGTGGGAGGACACAGATTTAGCAGTTGATAGTGAATTTTCTCTGACAAACACTAAAGCTCTATCAATAGTTTTGTGCTCTTCAGTTCCTGTTTTCATGGAAACATGACCAAGACTGAAAGCCCAAAAGTCTCAACTTACCATTGTTTCTTATTTAACTGCTTTTCTATGCATTCCTGAATGATGGGCAGACTATTGAGAGTTCTGAGGCAGAACTGCCTCAATGCCGACACTTTATTCTCAACTTTAATTTGAAAGCATTACAGAATAACCCCATATATAGATAGATGACCCATAACTTGAGCTTAGGCTTTGGAGGAACATTTATTTTATTCGATGTCAGATAGATTGGGTTAAAATTCTGGTTCTGACATTTGCTAGATATGTGACCTTGGGGAAAGACTTACTTCCCTTATCTCAAAACAGAGATAGTTGTATTGCCTACTTCATAGTTACTATAAGAAAAATGTTGTATTTTATGACATCGATATCAAGTTTAATGCATAGCTCTTGTTTCCACTGAGCTTCTCTTGATCAGATCTCAATTGTATTTGGACCATGCAGGAGGAAAAAAAACTTGCTAAGACTAGGTCCTTCTACCCAGGTTTGGCAGCTGAAAGTTGTTTTATAAGTCTCTTTTCAACATTACAAAAAAAATAACAAAATTCTAGAACTTGCCTAATTAAAGGCAAGAGCATCCTCTCTGTAGCTTCCAGGGACTGAAGGAAACTTATGACAAATACTTGATTTAACCTCCTTTTACATGACAAGGTTGAAAACATATGATGGGAAGTGGCCTGGGTTAGAAATAAAACTACCTTGTTTGAATCTTAAGTTCTGCCATTAACCTGTAGCCTTTAATGAGTTGTGTCACCTCTTTTGTTTCTAAATGAAATCAGTCCTACTAAAGCACACGGAACATGGCATAACAACATCTGTAAAGATGCTTTGAAAAATGAGCAGTATCTTATGGGAGAACATACTCTCTTATATTGTTCTCAGTAGATACAGACTGAGGAGGCTTAAAAATTAGGCCAATTGAAACTATCTTGGGTACTCAAAAAAAAATTCTTTGAAGAAATAAAAATCAGGGAAAAATAAAGAAGCAAATGTGACAAAGTACCATAACTGAGGGGCAAAAGAATATTTTAGGATGGTACCATACAACTGTCAATATGGATATGTAACTCAAGTATGGCAGGCAGTGAACAGACTACATTCAAAAAAGGAAGCCATAATCTCTCCCTCTGATGGATTGTTAAATTTATGCAAATAAGTTATTTTCTAAGGAATTAAAATAAATAACAGTGAAAATTTAGGGCATTACCCCAAAATAGGGGAAATATATACATACATATGTGTGTATATATGTACATATATATGTGCATTTATTTGGTCCACTGTAAAGAGTAAAAACTCTCTTTACTCATATGGATCAGTCAATTGTCTATGACTTAATAGTCTGAGAGACCATTAAACCTGTCACTTAATAGTTTCGGGCGCTGCACAGTTAAGCAACTTGTCCATAGTCACATGTATCCAAGGAAAGACTTGAACACAGATCTTCCTGATCCCAGTCAGCCTTCTTACCACACCATCACCTGTAAACAGTGAGCCAAAGTTAACATCTTAAAGATTAAGAGCAGCAACACATTATTGTGCTTGAGCTCGCTTTGCTAAGAACCCCTTTTGTGTGCTCAGCATGCTTCCATTTCAATCCCTTGGCAAACTCCTTGTATATCTTATATACATAATTGGCTTATAAAACTGATACTTTTCAGCACAGTGATAATTTGTGCCTCTCATTTCTTCCATTAGAAGAGAAGCTCTTTTGCAGTAAGAACTATGTCTTCAAGTTTAATTTTGCATTCTTTTTTATCTGGAAATAGGACCTGACACAGTAAATATTTTTTTTTAAATGTCAGTGAAACAACTGTTAAATTATTCATGATTCTAAGTGGTTCCATATAAGCTTCTATAGCAGAGGTGTCCAACATGTAGCCTGTGAGCCACATGCAGTCCACTAAATTTCCCCATGCTGCCCAAACCAGGTTAAAATGGAATTGGGAAACATTTAACAAAATAAAAATACAATAAAATAAATTGTTAATATGTGATTTTCTTAAGTCAATATGCAATTCACAGGGATCCTTATGTGTGGTTTAATGGCTCCTGTTTCTTTTGACACTACTTTGTTTCTTTTCCAACTATCTATAAGAATTTATTGAGTTTGGTGGGTCCAGACACAGTGGCTGTAACTCATAACTCCTTCAACAAGTTCCCACTCTTGAATCTCAGTGTATTGTCCTCATTGTTTGGGATAGCCAATTTGGAGAGCCCTCTCTTTAACAGTCCCTAAGTTGTTGGATTTGTTCTAAAATAATTTCAGTGTATTCTTTCCTTCAGCCCTGTTTTATTTTCTTCTTTTAATTGGAATAATTTCTGGAATAAAAAGTTTATTTCAAGGAAAGCAAAATACCTATAATTGTGTCCAAGAAAGGCAGTATTTATAGAACAAAGTGTTTTTCTTAATATTCCTAAGTAATATCTTTAAATAATTCAACATAGTGGATTTTTGTGTGTGTGTGTGTGTGTGTGTGTATCAAGAATTCCAGTACTCCAAAGTTGTTACCTGAAGAGTCCTCATGTTCTCAGCTGGCCATGGTGAGTACAAGTGGCTCATGTGGATATAATCTCTGGTATAGAGCTACAGGTATTTGATTTTTATAGAAAGTGGTGATTTGCAAAGCACAGTATCTCATCCAATAAAACAAATAGGTAGAGAAATGGGTAGAAGATTGAACATTTAGTAAATGTTTATTATATGCTAGGCATTGTGCCAAATGTTGGGGATACAAAAATCCACAAGCAAGGCAGTTCTCTCAAGAAGACAACATATATATATATAGTTGTAACTGGGGAACCTTTGATGGTATGACACATAGAGGTCCAAGAAGTGACATGAAGGGCTACATCCTGGTAAAATAAGACAAAAGCTAACATATCAGAGCCTAGGAATCTTGGCACAGGTTAGGTTACCAGTGGGGAAGATGATTATAGTCTGAGTAGAGATGTTAAGTCCTTGATAAAATCCTAGCTTGCACTGGAAGCTTTTCCCCAAATCTCTCTTAGTTCTAATGCCTTCCTTCAGTCATATTTACCCTGTATATAGCTTATTCTTTTACTAGATGTCTCCCAAATCAGATTATGAACTGCTTGAGGGCAGGGACTGTCTATATTTTACCTTTCTTTTTATCTCCAGTATTTAACACAGTGCCTGGTTCACAGTAGGCACTTAATAACTGCTTACTGACTTGAGGACCAAGAAGTCATAGCCTTCCCTGGAATTCAAAAGAGGTGAAATAAGCAAATTAGAAAGCAGGTCGTGACTAAATTTGTGAAAAGGTGAATTTAGATCTGAGATAAGGGAAAACTGCTTAACATTAGAGCAATTCAAAAGAGGATTGTTTTGCTTTGGGGGATTCCCCTTATTGGAAATTTTCAGGAAAAGCTGGATGACCACTCATCAGGGATGTTATAGAAGGGATGCCTGTTCAAATGTAAAGTTAGACTAGGGGAGGTCACTTGATTCAGAGATTCTCACTCAATATACAGTGGGCTTTGTCATCAAACCTAACTAATACAAACATACTTTCAAGGGGATTCACAATGGAGAAACTCCAGTCCATCAAAGAACTCCTTTTTAAAACTCAAGAATATTTCTATTTGTTGAGCTGGCATCAATTTCACTGACAGAATGGCAGTGCTAAAGGAGCTTTAACAAAATCAGCAAATACAGATTTGAATTATTTTGGCTCTGAGACTGCAGGCACAATAAAAATATCAGGAGATAGCTAGGGTACAGTGGATGGAGCACCAGCCCTGAAGTCAAGAGGACCTGAGTTCAAATTTGACCTCAGACACAACACTTCTTAGCTATGTGACCCTAAGCAAGTCACTTAATCCCAATTGCTTCAGCAAAAAATAAATAAGTAAAAACAAAAATATCAGGACATATGACTAATATTGGACCCTATGGGCAGTTATATTTTATGCTGTCTGACCTATATTTAAAGCTGCTTTCCTTAACATAATTTGAAATAATATTCTTTAATGCTAATGTCTCCATGATGTGGCTATGATGAAGTTCTAAGACCCCTGTCTGCTAATTACAGAAACAGAAGGCTCCAGTTTTGTTCAAGAAAAGCTAAAGATCAAAGTGATCTTTGACTAATAGATATTTACACCATTCCACTAATATGACATGTACATCCTTGGGGGTAACATAAATATAACAATATTTAAGAGAAATAACCTTAAAGCATGTTTTCATTTTAACATATACAATCCTTTAGCTCTATTTTTATCCAAAAAACTTTTGATACTTCTCTTACACTTTTATATGAAAGATGGAGGCTTTAGGTAGTCAAAAATACTTGATATTTTAGATAAGCAAACTTTCATTCTCCACTTGTCCTCTTAGACAAGTATGAAATGTGGTCTGAATATAAAACCCTCCTAGAGAGTGGGAAAGGGGGAAGGAAGGAAGAAAAGGAGAGAGACAAAGGAGAAAGAGAGAGAGAGAAAGAGAGAGAGAGAGAGAGAGAGAGAGAGAGAGAGAAAGAGAAAGAGAGAGAGAGAGAGAGAGAGAGAGGAAGGGAGGGGGAAAGAAAGAGAGAGAGAGAGGGAGGGGGGGAGAGGGAGGAACAGAGACTTATGTGCTTCTATGACTACTGTTTCTCTTTCTAGACAGTGAATGACTTTGAAACATTATGCAGAGCTGTCACTGTGCTCCAACAGGCCTCCAACAGCTGTCCAAGACAAGAACTAAAGAAAATGTGTAGGAACCTAACATATTTAGTGAATCAGGTCAGTGATTGTTGCATGCAATTCTACTGCTCACCTTCATCATTCAATCTACTGCTCAATTCATCATTCAGTTGCTCACTATTTTCACAGAATCCATCTAAATATTTTTATACATTACTGTGACCCTAATTAGGCAAGCCATTTCTTTTATTACAGGTGAGTTATTTTGTGCAAAATTAGGAATTGGGGGTAGATGATCTCTAATGCCTCTTTTGCTCTTAAAATGTTTATGATCATACCACTGCTATTGCATAGGTCCTACCTACCCTCCATGCATTTTTCCTCAAACTTTTATAGGATAACAAAATAAACTACCCACATTCTCAATAGCATTTTTCTTGGAATATTAATGGAAGTAGCTATAAAGTAGCTATAAGAATGTGACAGAGATGTTTAAAGTTGCCATTCAAAATGTCATGCAAATGTGATTTTATCTTCCATTAGTAGACACAGTATGTTGTTAAATTATAGCCAGTCATCTGTTTTATATGTTTGATGTAAATATGAGAGTAATTTTCAACAGCCCAAAATTGTTGGTACAAAACATAAGCAAATAATCTCTTACTATTCCACTAGTAGACATAAGGTCCAATTAAAACAAACTCATAATAACCTAGAAAACATCTACTTTAAGTGAGATGCCATGGGGGTCCAAGAGTGAGGAGCTGAAAACAGATTTGTCCCCAAGAGATACAGAATAATGATGTGTAATGTTTCCCTTTACAGACCAAATGTCCTGTGAATGAAACCAAGATTACTAAATTGCAAGATTTCCTGAGCAAACTAAAAACCATCAATCAGAAGATATTTTCAAAAAGCCCAGTTTTAGAGAATAAATCTTAATTTATAATTTTTAATAGTTATATATTTTAAACAATATATTTATATATTTATAATGTATAATTAAATAAAATATATATTAAAATTGACATTTCATTTTAATCAGTATTATTTTTATTTCAAATGGAGTTAAGGGTTTCCATTTCTTTGAGAAATAAAGTACTTAATATGGCTCTAGAATTGGATTTGGAGCTATGATGGATCAAAAAAAAAAAAAATGCATATGACAGTCCCTGCCTTTAAGGAAGTTAAAATCCAGTTAAGGAAACAAAAGCAGATAAAATCAGGAAACTGTTTATAAGACAATATAACCATCAGAGTTTGGTATTGGAATCTCTGAAAAAGGCCTGATATCAATGAATTTAAGAGATGCCAAGTCATTACACACTTGTTTGTTTAAACACACTTTAGGAAAAAAAAAATCAGGTCTATTATCAGGGCTCTTTTATTCACCTTGAATTACATATAGTCTCCTATTTCACATACTCCCAGACCCACAAAGCCCAATTCAAAACTAATTTGTGACAGCTGCAACACACCAAGGTATAATTTTAAATAAAATGCCACCAGTGGAAGTGATAAAATCATAGTATTTTTTTTTTTTTTTTTTTGCTGAGGCAATTGGGGTTAAGTGACTTGCCCAGGGTCACACAGCTAGGAAGTGTTAAGTGTCTGAGACCAGATTTGAACTCAGGTCCTCCTGACTTCAGGGCTGGTGCTCTAACCACTGCACCACCTAGCTAGCTGCCCCAAAATCATAGTATTTTTTTAAAAAGGGGGAATCATTAATTCTCAAAAAATTAGGGGAAGGGGAAAAATAAAAAAAAAACTGAAACTAACACTTTAACCACAAAAGATCAGTCTAGAAAGTGATTATGCAACCAGGAATTGAGAAAGTCATTCTCTTAGGGCCAATGAAAAAGTTCACATGAAAGTGTTTTTGTCTTCTAATTTTTCAATTCATCTGTCAACCATTTAAGAATCAGTATAGATGGGGCAGTGGATAGAGCACCAGCCCTGAAGTCAGGAGGACCTAAGTTCAAATCTGGTCTCAGACACTTAATCATTGCCTAGCTGTGTGACCTTGGGCAAGTCACTTAACCCCAATTGCCTCAGCAAAAAGCAAAAAAAAAAGAATAAGAAGGGAAGGAAACAAGCTTTTAAGTACCTGATAGGTGCCAGGCATTGTGCTAAACACTTTACAAAGATTTTCTCAATTGAATCTTACAACAACCCTAGGAGGTGGATGCTCTTATTATCTATCTCTTTTACAATTGAAGAACCTGAGGCAGAAGTTGACTTGCCCAAGGCCACACAGCCAGTGTCTGAGGTCAGATTGAACTCATTCCTGACTTCAGACCTACTCTAACCACTGTACTACTTTAATTCATCCAGAGATTGCAGACTTGGGTCTTTATTAGGGTCTCCTAACCCAATCAGAAGCAGGGCTTATACTTGTTAGATGGAGAAAACACAAACAAGAATCTTATGTCATAAGGTATGGGAGGACTGCAATCTACACTAGTGAAGGGAATATCCATACCAATCAGTTAATTCTTTAGGACAACAAATTTAGTTGACAAGCTACCAGTAAGGTACTAAGTGAGATTAAAAAAAAAAAAGATAAGAATAAGTCTCTAACCTCAAGGAGTTTACAGTGAGTAACCACAGTAAAAAGGCAGAGCATAATGCCATAAAAGTTGAAAAATATTATGGTGATTCAAAGGAAGGGAAAGAGTACAGAGGGCAACCAGGGAAAACTTCAGGAAAGAGGTGGCTTTTACACTGCTATTAAATCAGTTTTAAACTAAAATCGATGAACTTGTTCTTTAAAAATATTTTTATAAACTATTTCAACAGATCTTAAGCCTGATTTCAACACTTCACCCTGACTGCTTGTCAAAAATCAAACATAAAAACATTATTCTGAGAAGGGTTTCATAGGCTTAAACTGATTGCCACAACATCCACAACACAAAAGAGTTTAAGAACACCTACTTTAAAAAATCAGTAGCATTTTATCTACCCAGCTAAGATACAGAGCGGGACAAGAGAACCCTTCTTGCAAAACTAACTGTGCACCAAGTACTGTACCATAGAGATGCAAATGGTGAAGTGTGGCAGCTTTCTCTGAAGGAGTCATTCTTGACGTGAGAGAAGACTATATATACACTGAGAAGGGTTCAACTGAAGAACAGATGGACAACCCAGGGGCTCCTGGGGGCAGTGGTAACATGACAAAGCCCAGGAGGTCTGATGGTACAATGGGTCAAGTGACAATACTAAGGGGTCCAGAATGCATAGCATCAGAGCCAATGTTAAGGCATGGTGGACCTTAGGGAGTGATGGCAAGATTCACCATCTTACCAGGATTGCATTGTGACTTTCGGTTCATCTAAGCAATGTGGATGGCCATGTCAGTCTGTTAACAAGCATTTATTAAGCACTTACTATATGCCAGGCATCATGCTAAATGATAGATGTTTAAAAAAAAAAAAAAAGGCAAAAAAATTTCTGCCCTCAAGAAGCATATAGTCTAGTTGGTTAAGAAAACCTCTAAATAGGTTTGTCCCCAGTGAATGACCACTGGGAAAGGGATGGACCCAAGGGCTATCCTCAGTGTGAACCCATATCAGGGACAGGGGGGTATTCAGTACCTAGAAGGACAAAGGCAATGGGGTTGGGATGTGGGAGAGGATAACACCACCTGAAAATTGTCTAGTGCTTCAAAGTTCACAAAGTACTTCTGTATACATTATCTCATTTGAGAAATTATTTCATTTTGAAAAGGCCGCCAACTGACTGAATTACAAAGTTTCAATAGGGGAAGATGTCACCAAAGGAACATCATGGATCCCCCGATCTTAAATTTAAGCAAGCAAACAGTATTTCCCCATTCAAATGGAGAACTTTAGGATGAATGCAAATGCTTTACCCACTTTCTCTAGTTTTTTACCTCTTTTGTTCCTATAAGCACATCTTTTTGTCTATTTTCTAGATGAGTCAAACTACTGTCCCACAATTTTGATAAACAAAAATATACTGATCACCTACCATGCTTTCAGCAATGCAGAATTACAGAAATATATTAAGACATGGTATTTGACGTCAGAAAATTTATGGTTTTGTTGGGGGAGACAAGCCAACTACAAATATAATGAAACACTAGATAGTTATGGTTTCAACTCCAAGTACTATAGAGGTTCAGAGAAAAATAATCAACTTTTGATTTATTATTTTGAATTTCACAGCATTTAGTTGTACTACCACAAACAACTTTTTGGGGTAGTGGGCTAATCATTACAGGCTCAACCCTCTCTTATCTACACTGAAATAGAAAGTGAAGTCCCCATGACTACTCTGTAATACAGCTTGTATTTTTCGGTTAGGCAATATCCTCTTGCTAAGATTTTTATCAAATCTGATAAACATTTTATTAGCTGTAAAGCCCCAGTTAAGCTTCTTTCTACATAAATGCAACTTGTCTCCAATTAAAGACTAAAATTTTCCCAACCTCCAAAAGTGGGAGTAACTGATCTTTATTAAAGAAATTCAAAGTTATACATGTTTTTAGTATGACAATATGATGTTCAGATAACATTGATAAAAGAAATGAAGATTGGGTCACAGGAAGCCCAGCAAATGCTAAGAGGAAACTAGCTTTTTTTGAAGTAGCCTTTTCAGATTCATTTTCCCACACATTCACTTATTTAGCTTCCAAAGCAGGACTGAATATCTGCCTTTGAGAATGGAACAACTTAGCAGTCATAAGTTCAAATAATTTTACCAAATGTATTAGCATAAAGTTTTTTTTTAAATTTTAGGTTTAGACCATCACCTCAACTGTGCTATATATTTATATATTTATAACTATAAATCACAGTTCACTTACTGTCTTGTATAAATTATGGCAATTCTTTGTGTTTCCAGATTCTAAGCCTACAGGAAATTTTATTTATGGTAGTAAGCATGAAAAAGTAGGATGAAGATCCAAGGGAATAAAATGGAAGGAAAACATGTGAATCAATAAGGCTTAGTGACTAGTTAGATGTGAAGTGTCAGGAGTGAGGAATCAAAGACAATGAGAGTAAGCAGGCCAATTTAAAATTTGAATTAATTAAATTGAATTAATTGAATTAAACATTCTTTAGATATTCAGGCTAATCTAAACCCTTACAATTACTTTACCAATCACTTGTGAGCATATCTATTTCTTAAAAGATGAAAAAAATCTGCATATGAATAACATCATGGGATATAAGAATCTATGAATGAAAAGATAACAATCTTGAAGAAAAATTCTCCCAAAGTACTGTTGTATGATAGAGCTATGGATGTAATGGGTATTTAAAAGTATAATTTTCTGAACAAAAAATAATTTTTTTTTTTTTTTGCTTTTTGCTGAGGCAATTGGGGTTAAGTGACTTGCCCAGGGTCACAAAGCTAGGGAATGTTAAATGTCTTGAGACCACATTTGAACTCAGGTCTTCCTGACTTCAGGGCTGGTGCTCTATCCAATGTGCCACCTAGCTGCCCCTGAACAAATTTTTTTTTGAAGTTCCACACCCTTCTTGATTTAAAATGAGTCAAGCCTCTTTCTCTAGAGCACTACTGGTGGAGTGGCAAGCATTGGGTCAGGAAGTATTGAGTTCAAAGTCAACCTGAGAAACTTAATAGTTTTATCATCCTGAGCAAGTAATTTAACTATTGTTTGCCTCAATTTCCTCAACTATAAAATCAGGATAATAATAGGACCTACCTCAAAGGGTTGTTGTGAGGCTCAAATGAAATATTTGTAAAGTACTTAGCACATTGCCTGGCACAGAGTAGATGCCTATAAAATATCCAAGAAGGGGAATAATATGCATTAAAAGAACTGAGAAGGATCAGATCCACATTAACCTTAAGATTTTTATTCATCAGGACGAACATGCTGTTATGTATACATACAATACTGGTATTTACAACATAAATAAACTTTTTACATAAAAATTAAACAAATAATTACCTTCAAAATTAATGAAATAATACAAATGAAGCTAACTGTACAATGTTTATTTAGGGCTCATACACAGCATTGTTGCTAAAAGTTTATGTTTAGACTACAGTGTAAATTCATCAAAGGCACTAAAGGAGATGATTTTCTAGCACTTTAGAACCAGGAATAATTAAATAACATTAAAGTATTAAACATACATTAAAACTTGACCAAACATCAGTAAGTTCTAATAAGAAACCAGATTTTTTCTTAACCCAGCCTTGGAGGGAAGATGGGGAGAAGAAGGAAAAGATCCTAAAATATGATTTTAGGGGAAAGAGAAATTATTAAAAAACAGATTATAAAGCAAAATAAAAAGGCCTAATAAATATTAAAACTAAAATGAGTGTTATAGGTAAAATGGATCACAGAAAAAGGAAAACATTCAAGGCTAAAAGGCTTTAATTAAACCTAATTTTTAAAGTATCAAATTTTTTTATTAAATAAAAATTATTCCCCCTCCACCCAAAAAGTTTTGACAGACATGTCAACTAACAACTGTGATTGAGAGAAATATACATCGTCTTGTGTGCATATTCAGAAAAGTCTTAGTAGTTAGTTAACTAGTATTTAATTTCATGAAGAATTATGTATGGTATGAAGAATACCACTGTATTTTAATACTCTAAAAAAAAGTTATGAAATCACAAACTATAAACTAGTAACCTTCACCCCTATCAATGTTGTCAATGCTACTTTTAATAAGTAATTCTTTTTACTTTTTAAATCAAAGGGAGAACAGAAGAAAATACTCGAGAGCCTAATTATATTTTAAACCAAGTTTATCTATATAGTGGATAAGTCCACTCATTTTAAGAATGTCTAAGTGTTGTGCACTTTCATGGAATTATCACTGAAGTCACTACAAACTCAGCCTGTGGATTTTTAAATGTAGTGAACCTTATGAGTTTATTTCACTTTAGCATACTAGTTATGTAAACTTATCATTATCATAACATATCATAACTACTGAATGGCCCAAAACTCAGTCCCTCCCTTCCTGGTCAATAAGTCTAATGTTAATGTCTTCTGAAACTAAAAATATGATGTTTATCTAGCATAAAGAACTCCAGCATAAACTTAATTTTTCTGTATCACTGAAAACACTATTTTGCTTTCATAGATATGAGTTGTCTTTTGAGGGAAAAAAAAGACATGGGAAGTAATGCTCTAGTGCAGTGATTTATATTATGAGTCAAATAGTTGGATTCAAATCCTGCCTCTGTATGACATTAGACAAAATACTACCTACCTCTCAATCTCAAATTTGTCATTGGTAAAATGGGGGTAATAATATGAATGCTCCCAACCTCAAAAGATTGTTGAGGACAAATGAAAATGTATATAAAGTGCCTTGGGAACATTAAATCACTTTATAAACGTAAGCTATTACATGTTATATACTCTTATATTCAAAGATACTTCCCTTATTAAAGCACACTATTTTCATTGATTACTTCATTGAATAAAAATAATGTATTCTCAAAAGGAAAAGAAAAATATTAACTATATTTCTATTGGACAAAAAAAGATTTCTCTGCAGATATTACTCCCATAATTAATAGGAACTTAGATTTAGAGCTAGAAAGATACCAGAGGGGCTACTTAATCCAACACCCTCATTTTATGGATGAGAAAATCAAGGCTCAGAGAGTTAACCACTTCTCTCAAGGTCATAAAGTGATTAGTCTCAGGCCTAGCTTTGAACCCACACCCTCTGATTCTAGATCTACTACTCTTTCCTCAGTGCCACTTGGCCTCTGGTGCAGGATAGGTCTCTGAAAAACATGTAATTTTTTTTTTCTTTTTTTTGGCTGAGGCAGGATAACACTAGTAGGAAATGTTAAGTGTCTGAGGCCAGATTTGAATTCAGGTCCTTGCCCCAAGTAGCTGACCCAAAACAGGTAAATTTTTAAGGAATATTACTGACACTGTTTTTCAGGACACAAATTCAATTAAAGTCTTCACAGTATTTTAGCCATAAATTCTAAATGAGGAAGTATTGAAGATTTTAAAATTTCTCACATACTACAAAGAGAGAACACAAATTATTCTCATCACACTCAGGGACCTCAGTACTCTTCCTTCTTGGAGGTAACTTACCAATTTTTCACCCCTTTAGTTTCAAAAATAATCATAAATAAACATCTAAAATGCTTACTGAGATCATATTAAGTCAACAAATACTGGTTTTTGAGGATTTAAGGCATTTAAAACCAAGGGGATTAGCATTAGCTAACAATGACTTTAAGTTTAAAAATTCACACAAAAAATTAAAATGCTAGTGGTTAATAGAAGTGCAATTTTCAAAAAAATAACTATCCATTTTGTAAGTGGCTGACCAACCATGTAAAGAATAATGAATGAGTTTCTAATAAAGTATTTTGTACATTTTAAAAATTATAACTAAAAAACAATCAGTTTTAAATAGGGAGATGACCTCACTTAAATGATTGTGTGAGAAGAGGTAAAGATGTATGCTCCACACTTCCGAAGCCAGGAAATCTGAAGAAGGGAAATAAAAGTCTTCAGCTTAAAGAATCGCTTGAGAAGGAAGTCGGTTTCCTCTAAACATCTTCCAGGTGAGTGCTTTTGTTTGGCTTCCAACTCAAAGGCAACAATAACTGCATCTGCAAAGCTCTCAACAGACTTCTTTTATCAACGGTTAATTTCTAAGTCTCCTTATTCATTAAGTGTGGGGGGTTTTCTGAAGAATGAGAATCTTCTTTCATGCCAAAAGTAAAGAAAAATTAAAATCAAATAAAGAGATACTATCAAAACATCAATTCACCTACCCATACATAAATAGGTCTCAGGCAAAGGCAATACAATGGCCATTTAAATTAGTAACTTATTTAATCTCTTTATGATTTCTCTAACTCTAGTTACCTGTTATAAAAAACGTGGCACCCTTAAATTAGCGACAATTCACTGAAAATATAAATCCACAGGCTTTGCTCTCTTTATTAGCCCAAACAAAAATGTATGTTTCATTTGAATTTAAATTAACAATAAGACAATGGGGATACGGGAAGATTGGAAAGGAGGAAGGAGTACATTGTCAGTGTACATTATTTGTTGACATGATAAAGATGTGTTCTGTTTTCTTTAGATGAGCTGCTTCATTTCATACATTAACTACAGCAAATACTACCAGTGCAATGAACAAATATTCAAATAGTGAGAGAGCCATATCATAAATAAAAGCTACCACATTCAAACACAACAGTACAACACAGGATACTTGAAGCTGCCAGTTTCTATGTGCAAGGCATGAAATGACATTTAGCTTTTTCATGTCTTAAAATTCAGTTTCTCTCTATGAAGGTACTCGGTAAATAGCTTGTGACTTTCCATATGCATCTAACACTGTCACTCTGTGCAATATGGTCTTTCAAATTTTCCTGCACAAAACAAATAGTAGTAGTGCACATTATGACAATTTAACAACTACTAGTTATGCTGTTTGAACACATTATATTACATAACATATACAGCATAATAGTATTTGGACAAAAGATAATTTCTAATTCTTACTCCAGAGTAAGGCATTATTTTATAGCCCTGGCTGTATCAAATTACAGAAAAATCCTCAATGTTCTCAGGTAAACTAAATAGCTAGGCCAACCATTAGAACATGTGCTAATTTTATTGTGATTTCAGATCTGTAAATGTTTACTGAAGCAAAGAATCAATCACAGTCTCAGGCTTCGAAGAACGCTTTCTGTTTTGAAGAGAAAACAAGAAAAAAATGAATGTTTTTTCAAAAGGCCAAAATGTGAGCATTTACACAGTGTGATACATATTTCATACTTCATAACAGATAATCTTTTTTTTTATTTGCAAAACATATGTATGGGTAATTCTTCAACATTAACCCTTACAAAGCTTTCCATTACAAATCCCCCCCCCAACTCCCCACTCCTCCCCTAGATGGCAGGATATCCATTACATGTTAATTATGTTAAAATACTTGACAAATTGAATATATATATACATATTTCCACACATCATTGTTGTGCAAGAAAAATCGTATCTACAAGAAAGAAAAATCAGATAAAGAAAACACAATGCAAGCAAACATCAATCGAGAACATGAAAATGCATAACAAATAATCTTTAAAATTATTATTTCTACCAAGCTGACTTCTCAGGCAGCAGAGTAAGGGGAAGAGTTTTAGAAGAAAAAGACTTGTCTATTACTTAGAAGCATCCAGTAAGATGAAGTCTAAAATATGTAAAAGTTAGTACTTCTTCAGCATGTATATATAACTAGCTTATCAAGTTCAATACTCAAGAAATGAAACTGTTATAAAGACACAACATCATCATGTTTATCCTTCAGAATACTGAAAAATCAAGCTCATCATTTCCTGTCCTGATAATATCATTACCAGATGTTAAAAACAAAACAAAGCACAGGATCATTTTGGACATGGAATTGGAGGGGGGAAAATGGAACAAATGAAAACTCAATGTGCTCCAACCTTTTCTTCATAAACTACTTATCTCTATTATGTCAATTGGCTGATGAATAATGTGGCTGCTAATATGACTTCCATTTGACATAAATGTGAAGTAGGTAGAAACTCAAAGAAGAAAACACATAGAAATGGAAAGGGACATTTCCCTAAATTGAGAGAAAACAGGAAGAAGTCTATCAGAGATGGTCTGTTAAGAAATACCTCTCTTGAAAAACTTATTTAGCAAAAGAGGCATCTTACCAGAAGAAATTATTGACAAATAGTTTTCATGACTCAAAAGATTTTGAGACTAAGACAATGCAGAAGGTTTCTGTAGTGTTTACAAAGAACAAAGGGAGACAGCACAGTCTTAGGTAAGTTAAGAGGGCTAGAATAATTCAAAGATACGCTAACATTCCTTTGATCAAATATATTATGGCTAGAAAAATTAATGCAATATTTCTTAATGAAAGTAATTTTCAAATGAGATCCTTAATGTCTCAACAAAGATCTTGGTTATATTAACAGAAATAAAAATAAAATGTGTGTCTTAATGACTAGAATAGCGTAAGCCCAGGATTTTCAATAATATTCTTACCTTCTTCCTGTTTTGGGCCTTGATTTTCCCTTTGAAGTGCGTGGTCTCTCTAATTTCATCAAAGATTGTCTTAGGCTTTCCTCAGTATAAGCTAAATACACATGGGAAAGGTCCACTTCAAAGGGCTAAGTAAAAGAAATAACATGGAACAATTTTAATTCCATTTCAATAAATGTACTCTTTTGAATATCAAATTCTGTGAAAGTCACAAAAAAAAATGCAATTCAAAAAGATGTTTTCTACACAGGTAACTGGACATTCTTATCCTAAGTCTAGTGAATAAAGAGTGATCACCAAATGCTGGAAGGGTAAAAAATAAAAAACTCTGATGTGCGACATATTTCTCTAGAAATAGAGATGACAAATCCTTCCTTCTATCACTGTTACATTTCCCTGTTGACCTAAAACCAAAGCAGCAATTAAAGAAATCATTATAGACATATTTCAGATTCCAAAACAGTCTGAGGATTTTCTATCTACAGATAAACATCAGAGGAATAGTCAAATCACTGAGCCACAAAGAGTTACCTGAGTATTCTCCCTACACAAATCACTAGAATATCCCTCTAAACAATACTTTTCTTAAAAGGCCTTCACCCATACATCCAGTAGAGAGTTGTTATCAACAGTGACAAATGCTTTCAGATGAAGGTTCCTTGCTGCTTTCTCCTAATGATTTATAGACTCAAGATAAAAATCCAGTAAAAACCCACTAAACTGTACTGGTAAAGGAACAGTGATTCATGTATGGGCCTAGTGGATCTTTTTTCATCATTCTTCCTGACATGTCTTTTGTTTTCAGAGTTTCTATTCTATTTTCCCTACAACAATCACTAGAATATCCCTTCAAACAATACTTTTCTTAAAAGGCCTTCATCCATAGGTAAAGGGCATTATGGCCATATGGCTATCTGAACAATGTAATAAATGACATTCTTAAAGCAATAGTAGTAGCAGCAAAAGTAATGAAACTCTTACATCTTTCTCTTTTTTATCAGGTACTGGTGTCTGCTTCCTCATATTATTTCCTGTGTAGGCAACACATTTCTTGAATAAAAAGAAAAAAATTAATTAGCAAACATGGGACTAACAGGTTATTCTAGTGTTAATGCTTGTAAAAGTATACTTACTAGCTGCCATTCTCCAATATCTTCATTCCAGTGAACATAATTTTCAATCATTTCCTTTGAAAAGATGTAAAGATATTCTGCTTAAAATGTTAAACAACATTTTTTTAAAAGTTTATAGGGAAAATGGGTTGGTTCCACCTGTATCTTTCATGAATATCTTCAAGAAACAGCCCTCAAAATACTTTTTTTCAATGCTTTCTTCAAAAATTGATATTTAAAAAATATGAAAAACATTAACATGATAAGAGGTCAGCCCTCAACAAATATAAGTTCTTGGTCTCACAGAGAACTATTACATCAGGGAAGTAATGTCATGACTTGCAAATAAATTGGATTTAATTAAGTACTCTGTGCAAGGAATTAGGAATATACAAATTTTAGTTAAAATAGGATCCTTGCTTTTTCTGACTTGAGAGTCTGTTATAGACAACTACCCAAACAGAACACAACAAAAAGAAATGGTGAATGCATCAAGAGCTACATGACAAGAAAGTAAATGTGATTGTGGATCTAGAGACTTTATGAAAAGTGGCAATATCTAGTAATCTAGTATTTAATCTGAGTATATCAGGGAAAGTTTCATGGAAAAGGCAATATTTGAGTTAGATTTTAAGGAATAATTAAAAATTTCAGCCAGAAATGATGTGGAAGGAGTCCATTCTGGCCATAGAGAACAGCATAAACAAAGGGAGAGAGGTGGGGAAGTGTTTTTGTTTGGGAGAGAGAATAATCTTGACTAGAGAGCATGGAAGAATGACAAAAGAGCGATGAAATACCAGATGATGTAAGGTCTTAAATTTCAGGCAGAGGAGCTTGAATTTTACTCAGAAGACATCAGGGAATCATGGAAGATTTTTAAGCAGAGGAGTGATGATACATAAAAAAGATTATCCTGTAGCAAAATGTACTTTGATGAAAATGACATCATTTATTTCTTTTAGAAGTTGGATTTTAGGTATGCTGTGCACTAGGATCTTATTCTCAGTTGCTGCTTAATTAGAACTATTATGGATTGATAAAGCAACTCAATTTTTTTACACAAGATTATTCTGCTCATTTGTATGAAGGTCAGATTAAAATGAAGTTAATATATATTTGTTAGGAGACTATTATAGTCCAAGCAGATGGCAGTGAGGTTAGTATTAAAATGGTTGCAGTGGGATTAGAAAGAAGGAAGAATGTGAGAAGTTGTTGGGGCAGAATCTGTAAGATTTGGTGGTACCTGATGGGAAGGAAATGAGGGAAGGAAGAACCAAATAAATGGTGCCTACATTTCAAAGATGGCACAATAATGTTGTCTAATGCAGAAATATGGTAAAATGTGGAAGCAGTCTTAGGGACAAAGAAACAAAGTTTTAGATTCTGAATTTGAGATGTCTTTGGAAAATCTTGGTAAAGATATATTGTAAGCAATTGGAGATGGGAAGCTAAATCCCAAAAGGAGAGACTAGATTGGAAGATTATACATTTGGTGAATCCTCTGCATTATAGTAGTAATTTAGTTAAAGCTGTGAGAGTAAAGAAATTTGCTAAGAGAGTACAGAGGAAGAAGTGAAGAATAACAAGGACAGACTTGGGGGAACTTAACCTGAGGTCCACATATGTCCCCCTGTAATATCAGAGGGTCCAGGAACTTAAAGGAAAAACATTTTTATTTCAATGTAGTTTGTTTCCTTTGCATATGTTATGAGAAGAGCATCATAAGCTTTACCAGGCTTTCAAATAAATCTATGAAACAAGAAAAGATGGGAAGACTCATACTAAATAAAGTATTACAAAAAATTAGAGAAGGAGAAATAAGAAGAAAACAAGCATTTATGTGTGTCCTATGTGGCAGGTACTGTACTAAATGCTTTACAAACATTATCTCATTTAAATTTTCACAATTCTGGGAGATAGGTGCTATGATAAGTGAGGAAACTAGGGCTCAGCAGGCTATATTTGAACTTAGGTCTTTCTGTTTTGTCACTTAGCTGCCTCCAAGAGAAAAACCAGAGGAGTATCCAGTAGGGAGGTGTTATCAACAGTGACAAATGCTTTCAGATGAAGGTTCCTTGCTCCTTTCTCCTAATGATTGATAGACTCAAGATAAAAATCCAGTAAAAATCCACTAAACTGTACTGGTAAAGGAGCAGTGATTCATGTGTGGGCCCAGTGGATCTTTATCATTCTTCCTGACATGTCTTTTGTTTTCAGAGTTTCTATCCTCAGGCAGAGTCAAGATGGTGGGGAGTAGACAGGACTTTGAGTTCTTCTTGGCTTCCCTCAGATCAACACCAGACCAAGTCTCTGGACAGATTTTAACCCACAAATTTTTGGAGTGTAACAAATTTCCAGCAGAAGTTATCTTGAAAAGACTTCAGGAAAGGTCTGTTTCAATTGGGTAGGTGTGGGGTGGAATGGGGGAGGAACCGTGCAGGCACAGCACAGGGAGGCCAGGACAGAGAGGCCTTGTGTGGGGAATCTAATGGGAAGCTCATAGCCAAAATACAACAGTGTTGGCTATCCTGTCTTGGTTCAGAAGGTCAAAGGATCAGCAGATTAGCTGTGAGACTGACAATGCAACTATAGAAGGTAAACAGGGAGCCCCTCAACTCCAGCATAAAAGGCAGGACTTGACCACACCCACCCAGCACAGTGGGAGAGCTGCAGCTGTGCAGCTCTGTGCAGCTGCTGCCACCTTCTAGACAAAGCTTGGGACAATTTCTCCTGTGCCCTAGGAGTAGACCTCAACTTTTAAAAATGAGCAAAAAAGCAAAAAGAGCTCTCACCATAGATAGCTATTATGGAGACAGGGAAGAACAGAACCTGAAAACATTAAAGGCAAAGCATTTCCAGATGGATATGAACTGGTTTCTAACTCAAAAGGCTCTCGGAAAAATTCAAAAAGGATTTTAAGAGAATTAGAAGAAAAATGGGGAAAAGAAATGAGAACTTTGCAAGAGAGTCTAGAAAAGGAAACAAAGAAATTAACTGAAGAAAACAACTCCTTAAAAAATACATTTGATGAAATACAAAAAATATATATACTAAAAAAACTATTTCTTAAAAAATAGATTTGGAGGGGCAGCTAGGTGGCGCAGTGGATAGAGCACCAACCCTGAAGTCAGGAGGACCTGAGTTCAAATCTGGTCTCAGACACTTAACTTTCCCTAACTGTGTGACCCTGGGCAAGTCATTTAACCTCAATTGCCTCAGAAGAAAGAAAGAAAGAAAGAAAGAAAGAAAGAAAGAAAGAAAGAAAGAAAGAAAGAAAGAAAGAAAGAAAGAAAGAAAGAAAGAAAGAAAGAAAGAAAGAAAGAAAGAAAGAAAGAAAGAAAGAAAGAAAGAAAGAAAGAAAGAAAGAAGATTTGGTGAAATGAAAAAAGAAAACAACTCCTTGAAAAATAGAACTAGTGAAATGGAAAAAATCCAATGAACAAAACAACTTCTTTAAAAGTACAATTGACCAAATGCAAAAGGAGGTTAAAAAAAAAGCTACCTAAAGAAAGTAATTCATTAAAAATTAGAACTGAACAAATAGAAACGAATGATTCAATGAGACATCAAGAATCAAACAAAAGGGAAAAAATGAAAAAATTTTTTAAAATGTAAAATACTTCATTGGAGAGTTTTTCAATCTAATCCTCAATAAATCTAGCTTGCTTTACTGTCTTGTTGAATATTCTATGTTTTCTTGTACTGGGGTTTGATATCTCCTAAACCCTGAGTCTGTGTTAAGACAACAGTTTGGAGTCACCCTTGTCTCTTCACTCTCCCTCAACCGATAACTAATTAGATGCCACATTATTTCTACCTCCACAACATTTCTTGCATTTATTACCTTTTCTCTACTTACAAGGTCACCAATGTGATTTAGGACTTCATCATCTCTTGCCTAGACCATTTTAATAGTTTCTTAATTGGTCTCTTTGCCCCCCAAATTTTTTGTCTTGTCCATTTCATCATCCATATCTGCCAAATATTCCTAAAGAAAAGGTCTGATCATGTCATTCTCCTGCTCAATAAACATAGATGGCTCCCTATTTTATCTAGGATTCTAAACAACCTTTGTGTCATAGTTAAAAGTTTTCAAAACCTGGCTTCAATCTAACTTTATAATTTCCTTTTCTATATTTTATGTTCTAATCAATTGTCATTCTTGCTATATCTCACAAATAACCTCTTTATACGGTTGTCCCCCATGCCCAGAATATACTCCCTATTCATCTGGGCTCTCTTCCAGAATGCCATTACTTCTGTCAAAGCTCATTACATGTAGTCTTATAATCTTGTTTATTTTGAATGTATTTTGTTAAATATTTATTTACATATACATCTCTCCTGAAAGATTGTATGTTACAATCTTTTGAGGGCAACGACTATTTCATTTTTGTCTTTGTATCCTCAGGGCCTGGGAGTGTCTTAACTACAAGTGCTTCATAAATGATGAGTGATTTCTATACTTAATAAAGTCTCTAATAGTTTTTCCTTGCATATTCTTTATAGTCCTCAAACTAAAGAGTAATACTGTACATATCATTTCTATCAAGACTGAACACTCTCCATTCCATTTTGATAAATGCCATCAACAGAATAAATATACCACAAACATGCAAAACTTACTGCTATAATATGAAAACACTACTAGGCTCACAAACTGACAAAACAGAAGGCCAAGCATTCCCTATGCACTTAGATGAAAGGGTATTATGAGTTGAAGTAGAGTAGCTATGGTGGTCAAACAAAGTTTATTTGCCCGGTCAGTATCTCAAAGAATATTGTGCTGAAATTTGAGCCTAAAAGAAGATCTAAAAAAATACCTGGTACATTCTCTTCTTGTATCCTCCCAATTATATCTTTTAATGTCCAATATCTTTTTAGATATTCAATGAAAAGTTTCATCTTTTTTCATTTTTATAATTAAAACACTTAAAATGCTAAACTTTTATTTTTATTCTTTGATAGTATATTTTGTCATATGGGAAAAAGACTTAAAATCTAACCATACTATGTGAAACTTTTCCTGGGTAGGAAAAGCTAATTAATGCTGGAAGATATGATCAGATACTAAATCAATCTGAAAAGTAATTCACAGAAAAGTTTTTAGTTCAAAATCCTTTGTCATTCAGAATTCACAAATAGGGGTTTCTGGAAGCTTTTTTGACTAGTATTACAATTAAAATCACTTATCGACTGCCTACTTCTCCAGGTATACAGGCATTGAGAATACAAAGTATTAAAGTCAGAAGCACTTTTTTTAGTCATGTTAGTATTAAGCATATTTGTATTGAATTCATCACATTCAGGGACTTCCCTACTTCAAAATATTACCTTAATTAAGTAGCTATTTCCCATGAGTATGAGTCAAATAATGCTCAAAAAGAACTTCTTTTTAGTTATTTATTTTTTTTAATTTTTGCTTTTTTTTTTTTTGCCGAGGCAATTAGGGTTAAGTGACTTGCCCAGGGTCACACAGCTAGGGAATGTTAAGTGTCTGAGGTCAGATTTGAACTCAGGTCCTCCTGACTTCAGGGCTGGTGCTCTATCCACTGTGCCACCTAGCTGCCCCTCAAAAAGAACTTCTTAAAAACAACTGAAATGGCTGGTATAGAGGTCATTAAAGAACTGACTGGTTGAGAAAGCTGATGATGGTACTAATTCATTTGATAAAGGACAATGGGAATGAAAGCTGTTAAAAAAAAAAGACTTGTAATGGAGAAGTTTTCTATGGAGGTCACTGATTATAATATTACTATATTTTTATATAAAAATTATTTGTAGGCCTAATAGGCTATGAAGTTCAAAATAACTAATTAATGTCTGAATTTTTTTGTCTTTTCCCAGTGCCTAACACAATGCTCTTCACAAAAGAGGTGGTTAATGAATGTTTTAAATGAACTAAAAATAAAATTAGATACCCTTACTATTTACCTGATAATCCTGAGGAATAAAGTTGTCAATAATAAGCATCTGAAGTCGAAGTTCCCTGCTAAGCTGTCTAATGTTTTCTAGAAGACCTTCAATTTCCCTCTGATGTTCCTGCTGAAGATCCGCCATCTACAGTCACAAAAATGTTGTAAACAAATTGTAATTTCAGTCCTATTTCATAGCAAAGAACAATTATTATTTTTTAAGGTCATCACTTTTATAAAAGCTTTTTTTCATAAAAATAAATCAAAGAAATGAGAATTAAACATTTTTAGACTAACAGAGAAGATAATCATATTTTAATAAGTAATTTATAAAAAATAAGTTAACTTCAACAATAAAAAGAATAAAATAAGTGATTTTGTTCCTTTAAGATTAAAGGAATACTTACACTTTCCACACAAATAAAATCAGACCTAGTCAACTGGAAAAACATTAAGTGCTCATGGGTAGGCCGAGCGAATATAATAAA
>JAJPUD010003850.1:202138-214699 GCA_023553655.1 Myrmecobius fasciatus | reverse complement strand
CTTCCTTCCTTCCTTCCTTCCTTCCTTCCTTCCTTCCTTCCTTCCTTTCTTTCTTTCTTTCTTTCTTTCTTTCTTTCTTTCTTTCTTTCTTTCTTTCTTTTTCTTTCTTCCTTCCCTTTCCCCTCTCTGCCTCCTTCTCTCTCTCTCTCACTTTCTCTCTCTCTCTCTCTCTCTCTCTCACTCTCTCTCCTTCCCTCCCTCCTTTCCCTCCCTCCCTTCCTCCCTTCCTCCCTCCCTTCCTCCCTTCCTCCCTCCCTTCCTTCCTTCCTTCCTTCCTTCCTTCCTTCCTTCCTTCCTTCCTTCCTTCCTTCCTTCCTTCCTTCCTTCCTTCCTTCTTTCCTTTCTTCCAGGCAATCAAGATTAAGTGATTTTTCCCAGGGTCACACTGATAGTAAATGATTTGATTTGATTTGCTAGTAAATGATTTGAACTCAAGGACCAGTGTTCTATCCACTGTGCACCTAGTTGCCCCCAAAACATTTATTTATTATATAATAGAATCCACTAAAGAGTGCTGAGTTTAGGGTTGCCAGATCTGCAAGTGAAGAAAATGAATTGGACAGTTATATGAAGTCATCACAATAATCTAGGTAAGAAAGAATGAGAACTTGGACTCTTGAGATTAAAGTGTTAACAGAGAGAATGGAACAGTTTTGAAAGATGTTAAGGAAGTAGAAATGACCATATATATATATATATATATATATATATATATATATATATTTTGCTGAGGCAATTAGGGTTAAGTGACTTGCCTAGGGTCACACAGCAATGACCAAATATATTGAGTGACTGGACATTGGAGATGAGAGAGAGGAGGAATCAAGGATAAAACTAAATTTATGAACTGGGAACTGCAGAGACTGAAAGGATGGTGAGGACTTTGACAAAAATAGGGAATTTTGGAAGAGAGGTGGCCTTAAAGGAAAGATAATGAGTTTTGCTTTGGACATATTGAGTTTGATATGTCTCCAAGAAATCCAGTTTGAAATATCAAATGGGTAATTAGTGATATGGAACTGAATATCAGAAGAGAGACTGGGTTGGATCTAGAGATCCAGAGTCATCAGCATAGATATGATAATCAAACCTAAGAGGATAAGATAATTAAAAGATAAAGTGGAGAAAGAGAATATGGCCTAGAGGAGAACTTAAAAATACTCACAATTAGGGGATATGATATCAATAACTATCAGCAAAGGATGTTAAAAAGAAGTTGTTGGACAGAAAAAGAACCTAGAGAGAGTCAGGCCATGAAAACAGAGAGAAGTGAGTACTCAGGAAGAGAAAATTATTAGGAGTTTTTAATGTGATGAAGAAGTAAAAAAGGATGAGATCTGAGAAAACAAAATAAATTGGTAGCTTGGACAGAGCAGTTTTAGTTGAGTGATGAGATGAGGTGACAGACTACAAAGGATTAAGAAGAGAATTAAGCAGAGTCTACCAATACGATAAATTTTTAGGAATTTAACTGAGAAAGGGAAGAGAAATATAAGGTGTTTGCTTATTTAGATAGGTAAAGTCTAGCAGATGATTTTTAAGAATGAAGACTTGGCCCCACATGTGCAAGAATGTTTGTGGCAGCCCTTTTTGTAGTGGCTAGAAACTGGAAATTGAATAGATGCCCTTCAATTGGAGAATGGCTGAATAAATTATGGTATATGAATATTATGGAATATTATTGTTCTGTAAGAAATGACCAGCAAGATGATTTCAGAAAGACCTGGAGAGACTTACATGAACTGATGCTGAGTGAAATGAGCAGAACCAGGAGATCATTATACACGGCAACAACAATACTATATGACGATCAATTCTGATGGACATGGCTCTCTTCAACAATGATATGTTTCAAACCACCTCCAATTGTTCACTGAAGAAAGCCATATACACCCAGAGAGAGGGATGTGAAATGTGGACCACAACATAACATTCTCATACTCCTTGATTGATGTTTGCTTACATTGTGTTTCCTTTATCTGATATATCATTTGTGTAGATAAGATATTTCTTGCACAACAATGATAAGTTTGGAAATATGTATACATATATTCGATTTGCCAATATTTTAACATAATTAACATGTAGTGGATATCCTGCCATCTAGGGGAGGGGTGGGGAAGTTGGGGGGAAAAATTTCTAACGGAAAGCTATGTAAGGGTTATTGTTGAAGAATTACCCACACATATGTTATGCAAATAAAATAAAATTAAAAAATAAATAAATAAATAAATAAATAAAAACTCAAGTATAAGCAAAAAATTCAAATTAAAAAAAAAGAATGAAGACTTGGACATGTTTGAAGATAGTAAAGGAAAAAAAAAGACTAGAATATTGAAAAAGATGAAAGGTTGGAGGAGATGATGGTGACTGAGGAAAATTTACTGTAGGAGACAGTAGGGGATGGGATCAAGAGTGCATGCAGAAAGGGCTGGTCTGTACAAGAAGAGCTACCTAATTAACAGAATGGAAGAAAGGAGATAGTGGGAGGTGATGTCAAGGTGTTTTGGGATGAATGCAAGGGGAGAAGAGGGAGTATATGTCAAATGCTTGTCTCTGTAAAGTAAGAGTCAAGGGCCTCAATTGAGAAGAGAAAAGGTGGGGAAGATGTAGGTTTGAGGAAAGAAGAAGTTCGCAAGTGTTTCTGTGGGAAATAAGGAATTAGAGAGGAATAAGATATCCTTGCTGCTTTGAAAGTCCACTTGAAATTATGTGACATTTGTCTGTACCATCTGAGTTCAAAGCATGGGCCAGTCACCTAGCTTTTGTTTGCTTCAGTTTCTTCAACTACACACACACACACACACACACACACACACCCACATATACACATATACATATGCATATATATAATTTTATAGCTGTATATAGTATATATATAATTTTGTAATATATATAGTTATATACATGTATATACATACATACATATATATATATATCAATCACCTATCTCCTAGGATTATCATAGGAATAAAATAAAGTAATATCTGGGTAAAACAAATTTTTGTTGTTGTAATTGTTGTTTTTTTCAAGGCAATTGGGGTTAAGTTACTTGCTCAGAGTCACTCAGTTAGTATAAAGTGTTTGGCTGCATTTGAACTCAGATACTCCTGACGTCAGGGATCCACCTACTGTGTCAGCTAATTGTTCCCAAGATAATTTCTGTAAGGTGATTTGCAATCCTTAAAGCACTGTATAAATGCTACCTAAATAAATAGTGTAGCAAACTGTGTTGTAGGAGGGGCAGCTAGGTGATGCAGTGGATAGAGTACCAGCCCTATTAGAAGGACCTAAGTTCAAATCTGACCTCAGCCATTTAATACTTCCTAGCTGTGTGACCCTGGGCAAGTCACTTAACTTGCAGAAAAATAAAAAATAAATTGTGTTGTAGGTAAGACTCTTGTCTTCTAGTCTTGTTAGTCTTGATAATCTCTGAAGTACTTCCTAATTTAAAATTTTTATAATTCTAGAAGTTATGTTCTTCCTATAAGCTTGGAGGAAATGGGGAGGAGCCAGGTACAATGAGCTGACATCCATACATAACTGAGGAGAATGGTTCATAGGACTGGGCCCCAAATTAATCAAGCATAGCCAAGAGAACATGTGTTCTGGGTTGTTTTATTAAAGTGTTCATAGGGGCACACATGTTCAGGTTAGCAAGCACTATGTAGGTAATTGAGAGGTGTGCCAGTGAAATCCTCCCTACCACCTGCACCCCAGTCCCCACCCCATTTCACTGCTGGCTGCTAGGATCTGATAATTAGCACATTCCTCACTGAAGAATTCCCAAAGGGGTGCTCATTACAACAGCATTAATGTGACTGTGCTAATGATAATTAATGCTCCTTTACCATAACTGCCCAAGAAATCAATAACAATTAGCTACATGTTCACATGACATAATCCCCATGCCTGGTACTGCCTAAAAGAGAAGAGTCCATTAAAAAATCTAGAAAGGTAAAGATATCATCAGAGAAAAGATGTTGCCTTACTTTAGGGGCAAGGAGATGCAAGGGAGTGGTAGTCAAGTAAACAGATGGGAGAGCTCTTGAATACATTTAAAGAAAAGATATGGATTACCCAAACCAGTAAAATGTCTCTTCTCATCCCACAAACTAAAAGTGGGACAATCCTGGGAACCAGGTAGACCCACACAATCTAGTTGCCATAACCCAGTCCCTTCTTGGGGATCTAAAGTGGCTCTCTGGACAACCTGGAACAGAGCCCTCATGTATCACTCTTCCTGTGGTCCACTGTCTGGAAATTAGCATCTTAGTCATGATCAGCAGCTGGCTTCAGAGATATAAATCAAGGACAAAGTAGTCCCCCCTCCCCCCCCAAAAAATCCTCCTTTTCAATTTAACTCAATAAATCCTACTGTGCAGCTACTATATGGGACAGACTGTGACAGGTGCTAGGTGGGTGAGATGGGAGAAGACTAAGGATTAGAACATCTTAGTATTGAAAATTTACAGTCTACAAAGTAGGGTGAGGGGGAAGATAAAACAAGTGTATAGATAACTCTAGAAAGCAAAATATGACAAATGACATGAGAGGTGCAAATAAAATGCTACTGGGGTGCATGAAAAAGTTAGCATTTGAATTAGGTCTTGAAAATTGACTACATTTTTAAGAGGTGGAATTTGATGGTTTGGGATGAGGGATGGAGTGATGGAATTACACAGAGAATAGCATGAGTGAAGTCCCAGAGGCAGGAAAGCAAGGGTTATCTTTTGGGAAAAAGTGGTCCAAGTGTAGTATAAATGTAGGCAAACAGTAAAATAATCTGGAAGGATGGGCTGAGGACAGAGGATAGAAGTCCTTCAAAACTATGATAAGGAATCTTCATTTGGCAGATGAGGGTAAATTAAAGATTTTTTTTTAAACAGAGAGGAACAAATTCAGGGATCTGTTTAGCAAGATTCACCTGGTCTCTAGTAGTATATATTTGTTCTCAATCTACTATTCTTCAAGCCTATTTTTTAAAATAGATTATTCAGTCAAGTTATATTGATTTGTTATTAATATATTGTCTGATATTAAAATTAACTAATAATTATCTACATTATTAATTATTAAGTCATGCAATAATAACTCCAGGAAGTATCTTCTAACATATGCTCTTTAGAACATAGGTATTAGGGCAGCTAAGTGGTGCAGAGGATAGAGCACCAGCCCTGAACTCAGGAAGACCTGAGTTCAAATCTGGTCTCAGACACTTAACACCTCCTAGCTGTGTGACCCTGGGCAACTCACTTAACCCCAATTGCCTCAGGAAAAAAAAATAGGTATTGTTCTTTACTGTATTACCTGATGCTTTTAACAAACATGCCAAAAATTTCCATCCAAGTGAAGCATAGTCCCATCAAATTAGTTCCCTTGAGAAACTGTATACCTATTCTGATTCTGTTGACACTGCCTTTAATGTTACTCATATTTCTCTTTTGGAGCAATATTCAGAAGCAGATCCTAAGCTATGTAAGTTAGTCCTATTTATTGTTTTATAACAAGACATTGTTGCTTAATGAAAACATTTGTCAGTTTGATCACTCACCTTTCATCAGAAGTGGCTCTGAATAAATTTTAGTTGTTTTCTAAATTAAACACAATTTTACAATATGAAGATTTATGGTACCCTCTATTTCAAACTGGGCTGTGATCTAAGATTTATCAACCACTGAGTAACTTCAAAGCAATGATTGTTTTATTTTTACATTTGTATTGTAGGCCTTAGCACACTACTCATTGCTTTATTGATTCAACATGCCACAGATTTACATGACAACCTTGAAAGAATTCTAAATATATATGAACAATAGCAGCATCACCAGAATAAGTATACCTTAATCTACCTCCCATAGTGTCTCCCTTTATGATAATTTATTATTTTTATATTTATTCTGTATATGGACTTATTCTAGTCATGACCTCAGTTAGAATAGAAGCTTCTTGTGGGCACGCATTGTTTCCTTTATTGTATTTGAACTTCTATTCCCTATTAAGTAGGCACTTAATCAATATATTTTAATTGACTGATTCCCTATGCACCCAGACATAGATGGATGTTCTCTGGAAAAGAAGTAGGTCAAATTTATATAATGTCAAACTATCAGGCACTAAAGTTACCGAGGATAGCAGTGTACTAGAATGGCCCATTAGAAATATGTTAGAAGAACAATAATCACCAAAAAACAATTAATTATTTTCAAAATGATTCTTTTAGATATATTATTTCATTAATACCCAATAATAGCCCTATTAGTTAGATAATGTATTACCATATTTTTTTTTCAATTAAAAAAAAGAGTCCTGGATAAATAAAGTCTTTTAGCTGCAACTCAAAATCATATCTTTTAACTAAATTAGTGCCTTTTCTTTTCTACTAAGCAAGTAGAGGATGGATCATTGAACTTAGGGGCAAAAAAGCTGGTTCTAATCCTGTTTCTACTATTTACTATTTGTGTGAGTTTAGTTAAATTGCTTAACTTTTCCTTCCTCTCCCCCACTCCTTCCCCCCAGGCTTACAGAATTGTTAAGGTCTTTCTAAGTTGTATATTCCATAAACTAGTTTTCCTTTGGTTATTCTTCAGGCAAATTCCCTATAGTTCTCTGGGCAAATTCAACCCTTATAAAAGTGTGCATTTATTGGCATGCTCAGTATGTATTGTGGACACATCATAACTGTAGACTGGAAAATATGCCCATGAGGGCATAAATATTATTGGGTGATAGATACTAGGCCACTCAACTTTATTTGCTGATAAAAGGCCAACAGTTTGATACTTTTCACACTTTAATCTTGCAGAATTTCATGGTGTCAAAGTGATATTCATTGATTTTTCTAGCATTATTTGTTAGTGACATTTTATTTCTGTGACGTTCTCAGCAATGGAGAGTTAATTAGTCATAAAATGTTATATACACAAAGTCGACTTCCTGAAGGACTTGAAGATAACTTGGTCAAGATTTAAAAGTTAGGATCATATTTATATGGCACCTCAAAGATTATTATCTATTTAAGTTTTACTTTGATATATGATGGGGATAGGAAGGTTATCTTACACTCTCAAAAGGTATGCCAGCAAAAATAAAGACTGTGGCAGATCCTACCAATTTGGAAAAGCACAGAATGCAAGCCTATTTTTGCTCTCAAAGAAACAATCTACCTAAGTCCAGATAAGAGAACCATCAGTTTGGCCATAAAGTTGAAATTTCCAGTCTTGATGATTCCTGATATTTATCTAACAAGCTATTTTATACCATAATTGATGGAGGAAGTGCACACTTAAATGAAGTTACAGGTCACTGAAGAAAGAATTAAAAGTTTAAAAGATACTTTCTTCATAATGAACCTAACAAATATGTTTTCCCCATCTTACAGAAAATGACACTGAGGCTCAAAAATTCAGCATCATATCCAGGGTCATATAGCTAATAAGTATCAGACAAGTATTTAAACCTTTGTCTCTCCTGATTCCAAGTTCAATATTCTTTTCACTACATTTTGAAAGTTCTTAACACATAGGAGGCAAGGATTTGCTGGTGGTGGTCATGGCACTGTTATTGTTGTTGTTCTAGAGAGATGTTTGTGAGACTCAATAACCCTGTCTCTCTCAGACTGAAAGTGTAATGGACACTCATTGATCCAATCCCATTACTTATCAGCATGGGAACTTGCTCCTTTTTCTGACCCTGGACAGTGTGCACCTCCATCAGTACTATACCAGTGCCAAATAGGACTTCAGCTTTGCCTTACGGCAGCTCAGAATTCCCAAGCCCAGGTGATCCACCAGCCTCAGACTCCACAGTAAGAGAGATTACAGGAATGCACCAATATGTCTAGTTAGAGAAGTTCTCCAAACATCTTTTTTCCTGACCTCTTAGAGCCCTATTTTAATACTTCATAATTCTCCCTTTTTCCATATAACAGTATTTCTCAGAGAACTAGCTTTGCTACCTTGTTAATGCCATATTAATAAAAGGTAGCTTAGTACCAAAATCTATTTCTCAGGCAGGCAATTGCATTGAATTTGATAATGGGAAAGTGAATCTGCCCTATCTCCATGCCCCACAAGCCCTAGGCATCTTTCCTGTCAAGATCTGGCAGAATATCAAGGGCAACAGATGTGTTACTGGCAGCAGCCCAGGAGAGCAGAACTCTGGGGATGAAATATGATGGCAGGACTAGGTTAAGAAATGTGAGCAGGTGAAGTTGTTTAAAAACAAAAACAACTAAAAACAAACAAACAAAAGTCAACTGTATGTAAAGACTGTACTTAGAAAGAAAAAATGTTTTCACAGCACAGCTATAAAATTCTCTTCCTGTTTCACAGATTGAACACTCAATATACTGGAAAGTTGCCTGATACAAGTGATCATATCTTCTAGACAGTGTTTCCGTAGGCAAAAATGCCAAAAGGATAATGAGACTGTATTTACCTTGTGTTTTTCTATTTCTTCATTACTGTCTAATTGCATTTACTAAGCATAGCCTTGCCCTTCCTTTATCACTTTAGCTCCCAGTTGCACACTAGGATAGAGTTATCAAAACATTTGACCCTCATTTGCAGCATAATTCTAATTAAAATAAACTCCAACTAAACCTTTGTTCCTTTTTAAATAGGTGGCTTTTAGTGGAGGACCTATAAACATTAAGGCAGAAGGGGCATCTTTTGCATCTTTCCCAGGCATCCATGTTTGTCTTCTCTCTCCTTTTTCTACATTCGACCTTCTCCTACTCCAATAACTTCCATCCTCTTAGCTTCAGTGCTCAAACAAAATCAGTTCCTAATTGGTCTCTCTGCTTTGTCTCTCATTACCCCAGCCTATTCTCCATACAATTGTCCAGGAACTTTTCCTTAAGCAGAGCTACGACTGTGTCACTCCTCTATTTAAAAAAAAAAAAAAAATTTCTAATGGCTCCCATCTTTTCTAGGATAAACTATAAACTCCTCCATTTACCTTTTAAGGCTTTTTAGCATCTAATTGTAATGTTTTCTTTAGTCTCTTTTTATATTCTTCACTCTTTTGTACTCTGAGATTCAGACAAATTGACATTTTCTCTGTTTCTCACATGGCACTCAGTCCCTGAACTGATCATCCCTCATGTCTAGAATCCTCATATTCTTGTCAAAAAATCCTTTGCTTCCTTCAAGATACAACTAAAATTCAGATACAACTAAAGTAACAGAACTGATCCCCTCAAATATGAATGTTTTCCCTCTGTAATTTGCTTATATTTATCTACTTTTTATTTGTTTTTATTCATTCTCTTTATACATATTGGAGCAAATGTATGGATGTTTATATGTGTACTTATTTTTCCCCTATTACTTATTGTGAATAAGATTTATTTCACTCATTTTATCTGTATCCTAGTACCTAGCAAAGTGCCTGATACACAACAATAGCTCACAGCTTAATAAGTGCTTCTTGAAGGTTGATTTATTGATATTCTGTACTACTACTACTACTATTAGACTATAGAGAACACAGAAAGACATACTACCGTGGTTAAGATCATCTGTAGCATAATATGCTTAGTCCTGGATATCACATTGAGACAAGGGGAATCCTATGGGAGGAATCTTATTGGGGTCTTCAGCCTGGAAAGATTAAATTAAAGACAATGGGATATGCAAAAAACATTTTTCCTTCCTTCCTTCCTTCCTTCCTTCCTTCCTTCCTTCCTTCCTTCCTTCCTTCCTTCCTTCCTTCCCTCCTTCCCTCCTTCTTTCCTTCTTTCCTCCCTTTCTTCTTTTCTTCCTTCCATTTTTCTTTAATGTTCCAAGAAAAGATATTCCTAGAAAGGGGGAAGGGAGGAGTTAGTAGTCTCAGATATTATCCTTTGGATAGATGGAGATATATCTTCAAGTAGAATTTCTAGAGAAATTACTCCTGGAAAAGATAAGTCTTTTCTTCACAATTTGTTTCTTCAAGAGGAATGACCAGAAAGTGATTCCTAGGTAATTATGTCTCTAGGGAATTTGTGTGAAAAAAATTCCATTAAACTCTACATATGGGTATGTCAAAATGTGATCAGAGATTGAAGGTAGGAGGCAGAAAGGATAAAAGTATTTGATCTGAAGTGATCCATTAGCCTTAGAGGATATTTATCTTTGGTCCCAGTAATAGATAGGCATCTCTAGGAAAATTCTTGATTTCTAATAAAGCAGACAAATATTTAGAAAACTTCTATCATTCTTATTGTCATCCCTGTGCCAATAAATCCAGTCTACTGAAGTACAAAACCTAATTTTCAGTCCTTGTTGTTCATTCTCCCATTTATTTCAACCTTCTGCCCCCTCCTCCAATACTTTTTCATATCTGCTTACCCCTCTTACTACGCCCTCTGGAACCTTTGTAGCATTCAAAGCCTTCTGTCTTCAAAAGGAATGCCTGTCTCTTGGGACGCTGTGTTTTCTTCAAGATTTTGCTTAAATATCATCTTCTACATGTAGCTTTTTCTAATTCCCAAGCTGCTAAATGCCTTCCCTCCCCAAACTCTTTTGTATTTATTATGTGTGTGTGTGTGTGTGTATGTGTGTGTACAGATAGATAGATAGAAAGACACAACACACACACACACTCACACTACACACATATATACACATATACTTTTATGTGTAAAGATTGTCTCATCTGATAGAATTTAAACTTTTTCAGGACAGGGATTTTCCTTTTTATCTTTGTACTTTCAGCCTTTCAAACTGTACCTATCACCTAGTTGTTGTTTAGTTAATGCTTATTAATTGATTTATTGACCGAACAGATAGGCAAACCCAAAAAGTATAACCTTTGATAAGGAAAGTTTTATCAGAATCCAGTTAGTGGAGTGAATAAAGATTTTAGAAATGGGTAGGGTAAAAGGATACATTTGTGGAATGCAGATTTGTTGAAAGAAAGTTATGATCCTCAGTGGATATCAATGTATCTACACAAGTATATATGTGTGTGTTGTATGTATACAAGTGTGTGTGTAGAGACAGAGACAAAGAGAGAGATAGAAACAGTGACAGAGATGCACAAAGAAAGACAGAGACACATAAAGAGAGAGAGAGAAACAGAGACAGAGATGACAGAGACAGGGAGAGATAGAGAGAAAAAGACACAGCCAGAGGGTGTGTCTAAAGTTACAATGAATAAGAAAGAAGAACATATACGATTTTCACATGTCCTAAGTGCTAGTTAGTGGTCACAGAAGCAAATAGATTATAGGCAAAAGGAACATATGGGGTTATCTCTGGTTATATAATGTTGTTTCTGTCTCATATCATGGTGCTAGTTTTGCTTCCAATCTCAGCCAGTATATAGAATTTAAAGGGAATTTCACCAACATGGGAACAAATAATAGCAAAACGTCATTCATCGAAACATTTCAAATTTTTGAAAAGGGCCCTTGATCATTAAAATTTTCAAGGGAAAGCCAGAGTCAGTTTATCTCACATGAATCTTTTTGTCCTTTTTTATTCACAAGAGGACAAAGTCCATGAACCCCAAGTGCACCCTCACAAAGGACTTAGTTAAAAGGAACATGTAATAATGTCTTTCTGCAGTCCTAAGTGGGGGTTATGATTCTGCTCTTTTTTTCTTTGTCAGGGGATCCCAGTTCTCTCTCCCTCTGTAGGTTTATGTTTCCATGGAAACATACGCTTTAATGTCTCTAAAATCACTTTGCATTTAAACCACTAACTCTTCCAACCAAAGCAGATCATAAAGAGAATTGACCATTTTGAGGTGGAAACTTATTTGCTTTCTATAGATGACCAAAATTCTCAAATAAATACTCTTGACATGTTGTCTCTATTTTTAACCACTATCTACATCATGATCTGATTCCTTTGCTTACTATCTACTGATAAAATGTTCTTTTTAACAAATTAAAAACCCCCAATCAAATACCAAACTTGAAATCCTAAAAATAAAAGGAGAGATTAGTAAAATTGAAAGTAAAAAAACTATTGAATTAATAAATAAAACTAAAAGTTGGTTTTATGAAAAAACCAACAAAATAGATAAACCTCTAGTTAATTTAATTAGAAAAAGGAAAGAGGAAAATCAAATTGTTAGTCTCAAGAATGAAAAGGGAGAACTTTCCACCAATGAAGAGGAAATTAGAGCAATAATCAGGAGTTACTTTGCCCAACTGTATGCCAATAAATTTGATAACCTAAGTGAAATGGAGGAATATCTACAAAAATATAGATTGCCCAGATTAACAGAAGAGGAAATAAATTACTTAAATAGTCCCATTTCAGAAAAAGAAATAGAACAAGTCATTAATCAACTCCCTAAGAAAAAATCCCCAGGACCAGATGGATTTACATGTGAATTCTACCAAACATTTAAAGAACAGTTAACTCCAATATTATATAAACTATTCGAAAAAATAGGAAATGAAGGACTCCTACCAAACTCTTTTTATGATACAGACAGGGTACTGATACCTAAACCAGGTAAAACAAAAACAGAGAAAGAAAATTATAGACCAATCTCCTTAATGAATATTGATGCAAAAATCTTAAATAAAATATTAGCAAAGAGATTACAGAAAATCATTCC
>JAJPUD010003850.1:117115-180855 GCA_023553655.1 Myrmecobius fasciatus | reverse complement strand
CTCCAAATCACTATTGATCAGAGAAATGCAAATCAAGACAACCCTGAGGTACCACTTCACACCTGTCAGATTGGCTAAAATGACAGGAAAAGTTAATGATGAATGTTGGAGGGGAGGTGGGAGGGCTGGTACACTGATGCATTGTTGGTGGAGCTGTTAATGGATACAGCCATTCTGGAAAACAATTTGGAGCTGTGCTCAAAAAGTTATCAAACTCTGCATACCCTTTGACCCAGCAGCATTTCTATTGGGCTTATATCCCAAAGAAATCATAAAGGAAGGAAAGGGCCCCACATGTGCAAGAATGTTTGTGGCAGCCCTTTTTGTAGTGGCTAGAAACTGGAAATTGAATAGATGCCCTTCAATTGGAGAATGGCTGAATAAATTATGGTATATGAATATTATGGAATATTATTGTTCTGTAAGAAATGACCAGCAAGATGATTTCAGAGAAACTTGGAGAGACTTGCATGAACTGATGCAGAGTGAAATGAGCAGAAACAGGAGATCATTATACCCGGCAACAACAGTACTATATGATGATCAATTCTGATAGACATGGCTCTCTTCAACAATGAAATGTTTCAAACCACCTCCAATTGTTCACTGAAGAAAGCCATATACACCCAGAGAGAGGGATGTGAAATGTGGACCACAACATAACATTCTCATACTCCTTGACTGATGTTTGCTTACATTATGTTTCCTTTATCTGATATATCTTTTGTGTAGATAAGGTTTTTCTTGCACAACAATGATAAGTTTGGAAATATGTATACATATGTTCGATTTGCCAATATTTTAACATAATTAACATGTAGTGGATATCCTGTCATCTAGGGGAGGGGTGGGGAGTTTGGGGGAAAAATTTGTAACAGAAAGCTATGTAAGGGTTATTGTTGAAGAATTACCCACACATATGTTATGCAAATAAAATTTACAAAAAATTTATTCTATTAATAAATCAATTTGCAGAAATAGAACAGTGAGGGTGATGCAATGAGCAAATGTATATGTAATGAGAAAATAAAGTATATATATGAAAAACACAAGATTAAAAATTGAAGCAGGGTAAAGGTAAGAATTTCAAGGAAAACTAAAAAGAAATGTGACAGCATCTTCCATCACATAGAACATATGGATAACTTGACTTAAATATGAGGTCACAGCATGCCATGCACACACATACACAATTGGAGGAAAGTTATTTTTCAGGACAGAAACAAATGTTAAATAAGTGTTAGAATATTCATATTAGCACTCTGATAGCACATAATTGTAAATTAAGTAGGCATGTAGTGACTTGGGAATGGCTAAAAAATAACACAAAAATAATGAAATATTTTATGATTGTAAAATATTATTATATGTTTGAGAATGTTAGAAGAAAAATTGGAAAAGAAGTGAAAGTTATGGAATAAAGACTTGAAAATAAGATTAACATTTTGGTTCATAAAGGGATGTGGAAGCTCACTAACATGGGATATTGTATTCATTGTTTGATGATAGAATCACAGGTTGGGACTGAAAGTGAGCAAAGATGTCTTCCATTCCAATTCCTTCATTTTATGGTTAAAGAAACTAGGGACTAGGGATAGCTAGATGACTCAGTGGATAGAGCAATGTCCTTGGAGTTAGGAGGACCTGAGTTCAAATCTGATGTCAATATGTGACTCTGGGCAAGTCACTTAATCCCAACTGCCTGAAAAAGAAAGAAATGAAGGAAGAAATACAAAGAAAGGAAGAAAGAAAGAAAGGAAGGAAGGAAGGAAGGAAGGAAGGAAGGAAGGAAGGAAGGAAGGAAGGAAGGAAGGAAGGAAGAAAGGAAGGAAGGAAGGAAGGAAGGAAGGAAGAAAAAGCTAGGGATCATAGAAATTAAGTCACAGGTAGCAAGAAGAATAGATAGGTAGGAGTTGAATCTGGATTTTCTGAATTCGAAATCATGACCTTTTTTATTGTTGTTACCATACAACAATGCATCTTAGTCATTGTGTTATTTTTTCATAAGAATAAATTTATTCTATAAAAATATGAAATGACTCTATTGCAAAGACAAAAGATATTAAATGGATTTTTAAAAGAGGTTATATAGTCTCAGGAGCTGATGAATTAATCCTTCAAGTACAAGTTTGTGTACTTGTTGGACTAGATGGCCAATGAGGCCTCTTCCATTTCTTGGAATCATGGAATCTCAGGGTCAGTCAATCAATAAGCATTTATTTAGTATTTTACTATATGCCAGACACTGTTAATGTTGGGTATACAAAAAGAGACAAAAATAAATACCTACTCTCCAAGAGCTCCCAGTCTAATGGGGGAAACCACATATAGACAACTGGGTACAAAGAAAACATAGACAATATATTTTAGGGGTAATCTCACTTACAAAGGATTAGAAAAGATTTCTTTTATACTCTTTTTTAAAACTATTTTTCTTTGGGGAGAAAGATCTATGCTTTCTTCAACAACATGATTTTTATGGAAATAGATTACATAACTTCAAATTTGTCTTCTTAATGGGAGTTGGGGTTAGGGAAGAAGAGAGAGAATCTGGACCTCACAATTTTAAAAACAAATGTAAAAAACATTTTCCATGTAACTGGGGAAAATAAAAGTATTAAATTTTGAATAAAAGAAAAGACTTTATCTAGAAGTTGAGATTTTATCTGGAAGAATGTCAGTGATGGCAAGAGAAGAAGATGCAATGGTAGAGAATTCCAGGTCAGGAGATCAACTAGTGAAAATGCCTAGAATTGAAAGATGGAGAATCTTAGGCAATGAAAACCAAGAAGGCCTGTTTTACTCTGTCGCAGAACACAACAGGATCTTCAGGTTTCTGCTTCTGACATGCTGTGGTAGAAAATTAAGAAATGGTTCTGAGAAGGCTTAACACAAAATAGTTTTAAAATTTTTGTCCACAAACTTCATTCTGTTTCTTTAACTAAATATAAGATCCTTGTCCAATGACCAACAAATGGGTGCATTGCAAAGGAAGCCAATCATATCAGTCTTGCCATTCTTTCTATATACAAAATCAGAACAAAGAAAGAAACTAGCTAAATAAAAGGATAACCCATGTACACTCCTTGGAGGGCAAAGAATGGAATTAATGAAGTGTATTTTATTGCAGACCCAGAGGCAGCAGAATTTGTTGTTATCAAGTTCTAATGATAAATATTGGCATTTAGATAGTCTGCCATAATTTTTTTTTGTATCCAACTCTTTGGGACCCCATTTAGATTTTCCTTGGCAAAGATACTGGAGTGATTTGCCATTTTCTTCTCCAGGTCACTTTATAGCTGAAAAGATGAAAATAATTGCAACTTATTTTTCAATATCTGTTGCTGAGGATGAAGTAGTTGAGAGACTCCATCAAGAGATAGATAAGGTTGGGGCAGCTAGGTGGCTCAATGGATAGAGCACCAGCACTGAAGTCAGGAGGACCTGAGTTCAAATCTGGCACTTAACACTGCCTAGCTGTGTGACCTTAGGCAAGTCACTTAATCCCAATTGCTTCAGGGGGAAAAAGAAAGAAATAGATAAGGTCTTTGAAATTAAATCATTGTATGTGCTGACATTTGAGGACTCCAATAAAAGGTAGAAAAAAGGTAAAGCTAAACAAAAAACACAATAGAAGAAAAATGAAAAAGTTACTGTGACAATTTTTTTCTAATCAGGGATAAGAGAGCCATTGCCCCTGGACTATAACATCACACTCACTCCCAGATATACTTATAAAGGAGGTAGAAATAGAAAAAATAAAGAAAGAAAAAAATGGCAAAAAAAAAAGAAAAAAAAAACAAATGAAATATTGCTGAAGGTGATACAATTGTGAAGGGATGGAAGGATATCTAAAAGAGTTGTGTACTTCAACATGGAAAAAATCTTGGACCTTATGAATATTAAAGATATGGGCTTAAAAATGTTAGTAACTATTCACCTATATGCCTACTCTCCTAAATTTAAAACATCTTTATAAATTCAGATAATGAAAGTATTAGGAAGAAACAAGCAGGTTTTCACAAGTAACATTCAAGAGTGAATCATTTCTTTAACATTTCACTATTAACTAAAAGATGTAGATTTTTTTACACTGAATCACGATTGAGAGATCTGTATTTTGTTAAACAACAATTTCTCTATTAGCCGATGTAACTCATGGTTACATGGATAGATGTATGGATGTAGTATAGATGATTCGACATATGACTTCCTGGTTGACATGTGATGTCTCTTTTCTTTCTCTCAGGACACACTGCTACTTAAGCTGACCTTTCTTGCCTGCCTGTTAGTGGCATATAGTTTTTGCTCCTGAAAACAACAATGATCTAAAGAACATCGTCCTTACTTCTAGCAGTCACCATCCTTTCAGCCAATAAGCACGTGCGTGCCAGGTACTTTGCTGAGTGCTGATGATATAAAATCAGACAAAAAAAGTTCTTGTTCTCAAGGAGCTCACAGTCTAATAGCAGAGATAGTATAAAAACATAGCACCTGTGGAAGGTTCCTTCTGGAACAGAATAGAGTGCTTATCTTACTTCTGCTTTAATATCCCTAAGATGACTGTTAGGGCTGTGTATTTTTTAATTACCATTGAGATGGAAAGGGATTGTAATGCCTTTCACTGATCTCAAAAAAAAAAAAAAAAAAAAAAAAGGAATGCATGTGATGTATCTGGGGGATTGTGCAGAAATTCCTACAATTAGAAGAAAGCTACAATAAATATTTAAATATTTGACTTGAGAATATATATTTTCAAAGTAAGCTTTCTCCCAATGAATTTAAAGCATGGGTCCCCAACTTTCTCATTTTTTTTGGCTTTCAAGTTTCAATGACAAGCTGAGATACAGCCCAGACCTAACTCTGCTTGTACCATTTCCTATAGCCACACTTCTCTGTAGGTAACCTCCCACATAATTATGGAACCTCAATCTATAGATTATAAGATGTAAAAACCACAAAACAAGTTGTTCAAAGATATAAATGCACACAGCATGTGTCCCTTGGCAATGTTACATGTAGCCAAGTTATTTTCTATTTTAAAAAAATGCCTCAAAATCCTATCAAATTTACCCTTGGATAAAATCATAAAGCTCCTGCAATGATTCCCTTTAGAAAAGTGGAACACCATAAATTCTAGTCACAATTTTTCTTCTGTGTAATAATGGAAACATTACTCAGAACTGTATATTATGGTGCAACCTGGTGTTGCTGAGGTTGCAATTCAAGCCCTAAACTTCACACAGAGAAGCTTGAGATGATGGAGAGCCAAAGGACATTGGATTTTTGTCTCACAAGTCACTTAGGTTAGTTTCAAAATAAAGAATTGACCGTTACAACAGATATGTAGAATGGGAGGAAAGGAAGCTTTGCATCAAATTTCTCTGATAAGGATTTAGTATCTAAGATTTACAGACAACTAATAGCTCTGTGTGTGTGTGTGTGTGTGTGTGTGTGTGTGTGTGTGTGTGTGTAAAACAAAAAGCCATTTTCCAGTAAAAATGAATGCATCTAGGATAATAAAGGAGGGGATCAACTGGAGAAAAAAAATTTGGTAGTGAATATTTCTCTTAAGGATTTGATATTCATAATATAGAAAATAAACACGCATATTTAAGGCCAAAAGGCAATTCCCATTAGACAAATGGGCTAAAGGATATGACCAAATAACTGAAAATTATTAATAACCATATTAAAGAATGATACAAATCACTAATAATGAAACTGGTAAAAATGACAAAAGATAGAGCAAACCATTTTAGATGTGTTATGAAAAAATTATTCATTTTTGGTACTCATTATTGCTAAAGCTGTGAGTTAGTATAACTGTGCAAAGTATTTTGGAATTAAGAAAATAAAGTGAGTGAAATGCTCATACTTTTTGATCCAGAGGTTCTAGTCCTATGTATATATCCTCAGGAGATCATTAATTAAAAAAAAAGTTTCCATATGCAACAAAATATAGCACCACTTTTTTGGAGCAACAAACCACAAAGTAGTTGACATCTATTGTAGAATTATTTTTCAAAAATGTGTACATGAATATAATAAAATATTACTATCGATAAGAAAAAATGTGAATAATGAATATAAAAAAGCAAAGAGGCATATGAATGGAAGCAGAGTAAAGTAAGCAAAAGCTAGAAAATAATATATACAATGACAAGAATATAATGGAAAGAATAACCATAATCAAATGAAAGTGAATTTTGTAAAATTAGAAAGAATAAACACAAGAAAATACCCCACCCAAACTCATTAACACTCCTTTTCTCTCATTCTCTCTTTTTTTCCCTCTTTCTTTCATTTCTAGTGGTACTTGCTGGGTTTTCCATTGTGCCACATTAGCCTGGCCAAGTCCTCCCTGTTGTGTAGGAGTTTGTTTCCTCTTCTAAGGCTGGAGGTCTCACAACTGGCCTGCTGAAATGCTGGCTCTCTGAGCTAAGATGAAGGGACACGAACTACTGGTCCTTACTTTGGCTAAATGCCTCATTAGATTCCCCACACCTCACCTGTGCTGGGCTGCATTCCCCCTGCCCAAGTGAGGCAGATCTTTTCTGAAATCTTTTTTTTTAGGATTAGATTACTTAGTTTTTAATTAATTTTTGGTCTATTTTTCCCCTGATTCTTTACTACATGTCTTTTTTATTGCATCATGATCTGATAAAGATGCATTTATCATTTCTACTTTTCTGTATCTGACTTTGAAGTTTTTATATCCCAATGCATGGTCAATTTTATGCAGGTTGCATGTATTTCCAAGAAAAAAAGTATATTCCTTTTGTACCCATTCAATATTCTCCAAAGGTCTATCATACTTAACTTTTTGAAAAATTCTATTTACCTCCTTAATTTCTTTCTTGTTTATTTTGTGGTTCAATTTATTTATTTCTGGTAGAGCAAGGTTGAGAGCCCACACTAGTATAGTTTTGCTGTTTATTTCTTTTTGCAGCCTTCTTAACTTCTCTAGGAAGTTGGATGCTATACTACTTGGTGCATATGAGTTTAGGTTAGTATTGATATTACTTCATTATCTATGGTATCCTTTAGCAAGGTATAGTTTCCTTCTTTATGTCTTTAAATTAGAACTTTTTGCTTTTGCTTTATCTGAGTAAAGACTGCTACACCTGCTATCTTTACTTCAACTGAAGCATAATTGATTCTGCTCCAGCCTTTTACCTTTGCATGCTCTCTCTCTCTCTCTCTCTCTCTCTCTCTCTCTCTCTCTCTCTCTCTCTCTTTTTCTCTCTCTCTCTCTCTCTTTCTATTTGTGTGTGTGTGTGTGTGTGTGTGTATCACTCTGATTTAAATGTTTCTTGTAAGCAACAAGGATTTAATCCAGTCTGCTATCTGCTTCTGTTTTATGGGAGAGTTCATCCCATTCACATTCACAAATAAAATGACTAAGTCTGTATTTCCTCCCATCTTATGTTCCTTGCGTTATATTTTTCTCCCTATAGGATGAGACAATTTTCTATATTAAACTAAATATGTCTGATATTCTGTCTTTGAGCCAAATCCAATGAAATTATAGTTCACACAATGCTCACATCCTTCCCTTATTTTCCTCAATTCGAATAGATCTTTTTTGCCTCTTCATGTGATGTAATTTATCTCATTTTACCTCACCTTCCCTATTCTTCCAGTACAGTCTCTCTTCCACCTCTAGTTTCCTTTTTATATCATCACAGTAAAGTCAAATTATACCTACATCATCTAAGTATATCCCTAACAAAGATATAGTTCTCAAAACTTAAACATATTATCTTCCAATGTAAAGATTTAAATATTCTAACCTTTAAAAATATAATTTTTTTCTTTATTTTATACCTTTTTATGCTTCTCCTGAATTTTGTATCTGAAGATCAAATTTTCTGTTCAGCTCTGGTCTTTTCATTAAAAATAAATGAAAATCCCCTACTTCATTGAATATCCATCTTTTCCTCTGAACAATAATCCTTACTTTTGCTGGATAGTTGATTCTTGGATGTAGTCCAAGTTCCTTTGCCCTCTGGAATAACATATTCTAGGCCCTTTGATCTTTTAAAGTGGAAGCTATTCGTCCAGCAGTAAGAGAGTACAAAGAGAAATTCTATTTAAAATAACTGTAGATAACATAAAATATTTGGGAGTCCACCTGCTAAAACAAAGTCAGGAATTATATAAACACAATTACAAAACACTTTCTACACAAATAAATTCGGATCTAAACAATTGGAAAAATATCAAGTGCTCAAGTGTAGGCTGAGCTAATATAGTAAAAATGACAATTCTACCTAAATTAATCTACTTAGTGTCATACCAATCAAACTGTCAAGAAACTACTTTACAAAGCTAGAAAAAAATTAACAAAGTTCATCTGGAAGAAGAAATGGTTAAGAATTTCAATGGGATTAATAAAAAATGCAAATAAAGGGGACATAGGTCTACCATATCTAAAACTATATTATAAAGCAGTGCTCATAAAAACCATTTGGCTAAGAAATAGAGTAACTGAGAAGTAGAATAGGTTAGGTTTACAAGATACAATAGTCAATGACCATAGTAATCTGGTGTTTGATAAACCCCAAAACCCCAATTTATGGGATAAGGACTCACTATTTGAACAAAATTTCTGGGAAAATTGGAAAACAGTACGGAAGAAACTAGTCATTGACCAACACTTAATGCCCTATATCAAGATAAGGTCCAAATGACATAAAAATAAATTTAGATATAAAGAGTGATAGAAGCAAATTAGAAGAACAATAGGTAGTCTATCTCTCAGATCTGTGGAGAAGAAAGAAATTTATGGCCAAACAAGAAATAGAATACAGTGTGAAATGCAAAATGGATAATTTTTATTGTATTAAACTTTAAAAGTTTTTTGTAAAAACAAAAACAATGGGACAGTTAGATGGTGCAGTGGATAGAGCACCAGTCCTGAAGTCAGGAGGACCTGAGTTCAAATCTGTTCTCAGACCCTTAACACTTCCTAGCTGTGTGACCCTGGGCAAATCACTTAACCTCAAGTGCCTCAGCAAAAAAATAAATAAATAAATAAAAAACAAACAAACAAACAAAAACCCAATGAAGACGATTAGAAGGGAAGCAGAAAACTGGGAAAAAATCATTACATCCCAGGGTTCTGATAAAGGTTTCATTTCCAGCATATATTGAGAATTGACTCAAATTTAGAAGAATGCAAGCCAATGTCCAACTGATACAAAGGATATGAACAGACAATTTTCAGATGAAGAAATTGAAACCATTTCTAGGCATATAAAAAGGTGCTTTTTATTGATCAAAGAAATTCAAATTAAAACAACTCTGAGTACCACTACACACCTCTCATGAAATGATAGAAAAAAATAACAATAAATGTTGTAGTGGATACCTTGTTAGTGGAGTTGTGAATTGATTCAGCCATTCTGGCAAGTAATTTGAAATCATGCACAAAAGGTTATTAAATGGTACATACCCTTGGATCCAGTAAGATTTCCACTGGATTTGTATATCAGATAAGAAAGAAGGGAAAGGGACCCACTTGTGCAAAAATGTTTGTGGCAGCCCTTTTTATAGTGGCTAGAAACTGGATGCCCATTAGATGGGAAATGACTGAGTAAGTTATGGTATATGAATGTTATAGAACACTGTTCTATAAGAAATGATCAACAGACTGAATTCAGAAGAGATTTACACGAACTGATGCTAAGTGAAGTGGGTATAACCAAGAGAATATTGTACATAGCAACAACAAAATTATATGATGATCAATTCTGATGGAAGTGGGTCTTTTCAACGATAAATTGATTCAAGCCAACTCTAAAAAAACTTGTAATAGACAGAGCCATCTACATCCAGAAAAGAGGACTATTGGGACTGAATAGAGATCACAATATTAGTTTTTTTCACCTTTTTGTTATTTGCTTGCTTTTTGTTTTTCTTTCTTATTTTTTTCTTCTTTGAGAGACTTACAAGGATTGATGCTAAATGAAGTGAGTAGAACCAAGAGATCTTTGTACATGGCAACAGCAAGATTATAAAATGATCAGCTCTTTTCAACAATGAGATGATTCAGGGGAGAAGTCCTACCAAATTTCTTTTATGACACATATATGGTGCTAATACCTAAACCAGGAAGAACCAAAACAGAAATAAAATTATAAACCAATTTCCCTATTGAATATTGATGCAAAAATCTTAAATAAAATAATAGCAAAGAGATTACAACAATTTATCACCAGGATAATACACTATGACTGAGTGGAATTTATACCAGGAATGCAGGACAGGCTCAGTAACAGGGCTGGTAAACTATCAGCATAATTGGTCACATCAATAACTAAACCAACAGAAATCATATGATTATCTCAATAGTTGTAAAAGAAGTATTTGACAAAATACAACACCTATTTATAAAGCCACTAGAGATAATAGGAATAAATGGAATTTTCCTTAAAATGATAAGATAAAAAGATAAGTTTCCTTAAAACAATCAGTAAGCATTATATGTAATGGGGTAAGCTAGAAGCATTCCCAGTAAAATCAGGAGAGAAATAAGGATGCCCATTATCACCACTATTATTCAATATTATTAAAGAAATGTTAGCTTTAGCAGTAAGAGAAGAAAACTAAAGTACCAAATTTAATAAACACATTTTAACAAAGTAATAGAGATAAAAGAGTAGAGTGGAAATCTGGATTAGGAATAAAAACACCTAGGTTCAAGAGCTAGCTCTGACATAAACCAGCTGCATCAGTACAGGAATGTCACTGAACTACAGTGAACTTCAATTTCTTCATTTATGAGATGTGAGAATATTTGTACTGCCATTCTAACAGGGATTTTGAGGGGTTCAAATGATAAATGAATATAAAGTGCTCTACATACTTTTAAGTGCCTATTACTATTGAAGTATGAACTGAGGGTCTCGAGCCTAGAAAATAGAAAATAGTTGTGTTCTAGTATTAAAGAGGTAGAAGAAGAAATAGATTTACTATGCTTGGTTTAACAGAAGAAAGATTTAAGCTTGATGTAAGCAAAAATTTCCTTAAGCATCTGAAACTTACATGGTATTTAAGATTTGTAAAATACTTTACGACTTTGGTTGGATATCACAATGGGCACTACAGAAATAATTTTATCCCCACTTTGAGGGTGAATAAACTGAGATGCAAAAAGGACAAGTCTCTTGTCCAAAGTATCACAGCTAGTATATGTTGGAGACAGGATTTAAATACAGGTTTTCTTGTCTCAAGGTCCAGCATTCATTCTATGTACTACTCTGTAATGTTTCTCCATTCCGTACTAGAACTACACAACAAAATAATAAACTGCCTCAGAGCTGATGAGTCCCTCACTCATTGGAATTTTTCAAATGGGATCCAAATGACCCTTGCCAGTGATTCTATAGAGGACATTATTGGTCAGCTCTTTGTTGGATTCAATGACCTCTGTGGTTCTGAGATTGCTATTGATAAATTATTAATACATGTATATTAACATATATGCATATATACACACAGGTACACAAACACATATGTATGTGTGTGTGTGTGTGTGTATCGATGCACACAAATTCAAATCTATTATTGGTACTGTTTACAATAGATGAACTATTAGCCTGGAAGGATTCTTTTTTATGAATATTCAGCAACTCAAAAAAAATTGAACTTAAAATCTGAAACACAATTCATTTAATACCCTACACACCAATTATTTCTCATAGGTACTTGAGCTCATTATTTACATTATAAAGAAGAAGAAATTGGCATGAATAGAGATTGTGACTTTCTCAGTGTCACAAAGATAATGTTTCTAAGGCAAGATTCAAACTCAATTCTTCCTGTCTCAAAGACCAGCTCTATCGATTCTGCCACCTAATAAAACAGTATTGTGTGTAAGAAATTATCCAAAAATTCAGTTTCAAAAGAAATTGGGAAGAGCTTTATGAACTAAGTAAAATTATTGTAATTTTTGCAATGACAGCATTGTCAAAAAATCCTTTTAAAGTCTTTCAAACTTAAATCAATGAAATGGGAAATAACAAATTTAGAAGACAGGAGATCAAACATCACCATTTCTATTCAGAGAGGTAATGGAATTAAAATTCAGAATAAGATATGTATATTTTGGACATGGCAAAGGAAGGGAATTTATTTTTCTGAACTATGAATATTTATTATGAGAATTTTCTTGTTTCTTTTCATTTTTTTGGTGCTCAACTGGAGTGGGCAGTAGAATAGTGAGATAAGTACATGTAAAAATAAGTGTTAAAAAAAAAAAAAAAAAAAAAAAAAAAAAAAAAACTGTGGCCCAACAAGTTAAGTGACTTGGCCAGGACCAATAGCTAGGAAATGTTTGAGGGCAAACTTGAACTGAGCTCTTCTGGACTCCAACTCCAGTGCTCTTTACACTGTACAACTGAGCTGCCACAGGGTCTATCACTCTAAGTTTAATGCTCTTTCTACTATATCCAGGATAGCAGCCATGCTCGGCTGTTTTGACATAGGGGACAACTCTTATCCATCATGATAGAAAATAATCTAGATAGAGGAACTAGCCATAAGCATACCACAAGGTAAATATGTAGTTATATTATCAAGTGTGCACAGTATTTAAATTGTGGAATAGTTCTCAATAAACTGTGTATATATACAACTGCATAGCTCTTCTATGAATGCACACAGCTGGTCCTTGGTTCATCCCTGGGAAGCTTTCCTCAGCATGACCACAGCTGCAGTTCATTTAACTGGCAAGAGGGCAGAGGGCCAGCAAGGCTCTGACAAGCATTAAATGGCAATTTCGTTTGGTTACTATAAGGAGAGAGAAGAATAAGGCAGCATGTCAAAATAGCAGCCTTGCTGAGCTCTCCTCACCTTCCTTCCCCTGACCCTTACCACTGCCCTCATCTCTCTCCCCTTACCTAGCTCACTTTCCCCCCATTCCACTTCCTTACCAAGAGGTCCAGATTGCTCTCTAGTTCCCCTGCAGTTGGCCCAAATTTTTACTTGAATACCTCCTCCATGACTGCTTTCAGAAACAAAGAAATTATTTATAAAGTATCTATTAAATAAAATGCAATGGAGAAAAAACAAAGAAAGGGAAGATTCAGGGTTATAAGATATCTTCACAGATAAAGTAACACAAATCAGAACTATGGTCAGTACCAAGCATTAAAAAAGTGGTATAAGATCAGATGAAGACAGTTAAATGTTTACTGACTGATAAGGACATAGTAATAAAAATAACAAAAATGACATTTATATTCAGTTTTTAAAGTTTACAAAACATTTTATGTATATAATCTCTTTGAATCACTCCTGGTTTAGAGATATCAAGTGGTATATGAAAGCTCACATAGACAGAGCATTTCTATGCATGGAGAATTATGTTATCAAAGACAGAAGAAGTTATCAAAGACAGCAGAAAGAACATTGGCATTATAACCAGAAGATTTGTATTCAAATTCCGATTTTTCTGCCAATCAATCTTGGGAAAGCAATTAGACTCTTCAGGCCACAATGAATACATCTGCAACATGGGAAAGTTGAACTCATTAAAAGTAGTTTGGCCGCCAAAAATTGTTTTGGTCGTGGTAACAATAGTGACAGACAAAATTAAATATGATTTATAAGACCTTTTCCAACTCTAAATCCTGTGATTCTGCATAATTTTTTTAAAGAATGAGATATATTCAGAGAAAGTAGAGAGCCATCTACTGTGGTTGGAATAGAGTACATAAAGCTGTAAAGCCAGGTTGAAGCCATTTTCTACAAGTCCTTGAGTATCAGATTAGAGAGATCTTATTTTATTGAATATGTAGTAAACATTGAAGGCTTTCAGCACTGAATTGATATGTGTATTACGAAGGTTAATCTGGTAATGAGTGTGATGGATGTAGAATGGATTAAAAAGGAAAGTGGTCTTATCAAAACTCCCAGGATCTTAGAAAGACATTCAGAGGAAAGCAGGCAAACTAAATTAATCCACATTTAAGTGTAACTCACTAATGGCTTAGTTCTTAATCCTCACAAAGGTGTTTATTTGCTAATCTTGTTAATCTCTATTTGTTGGAATTTCCTGCAATGGTGTGAGAAATATTTCTAGAGAGGTTTTTTTTTTCTTAGTTCATGTAAATCAGTGTACATTAGTCCCTAGGAGAAATTTAAGAACAGTTTGGATGACAGACTGTGTCCATTGTACAACAACCAGACAGGATAAGTATATAGAGGAATAGTACCATCATCCTTTCCTAAGAAACAAACAAAAATGAGAAGAGAGTTACTCATGCTCTAATTAAACCAAAGGATTACTGTCTTGAGCTGCTTCTCTAGGCAGTCCTTTGTCTCTTTATATTTCTCTAGGGTTGGTTCCTGTGCCTATCAATCACAGATATGCCTTTTAGTGGCCAGTTTTCTGCCTCTATTTTATTACTGTCAAATCAATGTAAAAAAAAATAAACATTAATTAACCATTTACTTTGTGCCAGGTGCTAAGTGCTAGAGATACAGAGAAAAAAAAGTTTATAATGTGAGCTCCTTGACGAGAGGGACTATGTACAGCAAGTTATGTGCAGGATACACTGGAAATAATCAACAGAGGGAAGGCACTAATATTAAGAGATCCAAGAAGGTGGGTTTTTCCAAGGATTTGAAGCACAGTTTGATCCACCTTCAAAACCAGCACTGTGTTCTGAAGCTATAATTCAGCTCTTGATAACCAAAGCTTTACCTGTTCATCTGCCTCTCTACTCCAAAGTTGTCTTTCTTTTTTAATTTTGACATTGCTTCTCAGGTTCAACATCTTATTTTTCCATTGAAGGATTTGCTGACTCTGCGTTAGGTAAGGACTCTTTTTAGCTTCAGATTTCAGGCTATATACTTAAGGGCTATTTTTAATAACATTTTAGAATTAGCTCTTTCAGATACCACTCAGGCCACAAGCCTGGGAGTTATAAACCACTTTTTTTAGACTCTCTTTTTTCGTCTACCTAACAGCTTCACCTAAGTAACATCCATGCAGGTCACTCAGGTGATTGCCTCAGAGAAAGTCCTCACTATTCTCCAAAGAAGATCTCTCTTTCTACCTTCTATCTTGGCTACGGTGATCCATTTCCTTTTATGTATCTCAGGAGCACCATCCAAGCTTCACACTGATTTATCTAAAGCTATTGATAAATTCACCTACATTTCTATGTTGGTCCTTTTCATTCCATGATATTCTATCAAAGAAATGTTTCTGGAACTTTGATAAGTTTGGGACCTCAAGGGGGCACAAAAGCAGTTTACAGAGGCAGAACCAGGATCTCAGAATGACATTCAGAGGAAAGCAGGCAAACTAAATTAATCCACATTAAAGTAACTCACTAATGGTTTGGTTCTTAATCCTCACAAAGGTGTTTACTTGCTAATCTTGTTAATCTCTATTTGTTGGACAAATAGACAGAACCATCAATTATATTCTATAATCTTTCTCTGCCTCATCATCCCCTCCTCAGAATTCTAGTTGGAGGAGACCCTTCACAAATCTATTATTTCATGACATTCTCAATACATACATTCCTTGATATGTCTCCATGTTCCCCTCTCCCCTTGCCACATCATCATATGTTCACAAATAGTGGGTGCCTCCTCCTTAAGGGACAACATCCATTCAGTGATTAAGGGTAGGTAAGAAATAAGGCAATTAATTTCCATTTCAAAAAAGCCTATATAATAAATATTTCACACTGTGTTTAGAACTGTCCATCTTTCCATCTTTCATTTCCTTCTTTTTAGATTTTCTTTTGTTTTCTGCTGTGCATTTTTAATTTATTTTTTTCCTCCTCCTCCCTTGTGCCCCCCCCAAAGGCTCCAGTTAAGCATAGACACACACACGAAGAGAAATATATGTACATAGATATCTACTACATTCATTCACATATATACACATATATATTTATATATGTTTTTATATATGGGTAAAACATGCTATGCTTATTTCCACTTCTCTGTTTTTATGAAGAAGGATAGAATCTTCATGAGTCCATCTTTTCATATTTTTCTAAATCCACAAGCTCATCATTTTCTACATCACAGCAATATTTCAACCTTGTACTCTATAGTTATTTTACAAATGGCTGATATCTTGAATAATTTCCCTATTTTTCTTTTGATTAAATCTATTTTAACTTTAACTTTGTCTGAGATCATGATTACTATTCCTGCTTTTTTACATAATAAATTGTACTTCTGAGCTTTATTTTAGGTTTGTATATATCTCTCATTTTTATAATATTTCCTGAAAGAAATATATTATTGAATTTAAAGTTTTATACCATTGTTTCCATTGTATGGCTGAATCCATCCAATTAATATTCTAAGTTATAATTACTTGTTGTTTATTTCCCTACTTATTTTCCTCACTATCCTTCTCATATGATTCCTATCTCTGCTTTCTCCTCTGCTTTGCTTGTATTCCTTTCCTAGCCCTCCTGACTTTTTTATTTTACTTCTAACCACTATTTTGCCCTCCTATTATTTGACCAAGGCCCTTTCAATAATATCTTCCATATCCTTTCCCCATTACCATATCTCTTTGCCCTCTTATTGCTATTTGAATTTAGGAGACTTTTATACCCTTGTAAATATAAACATGGGTCCCTCTCTATCCCATTCCCAGAAATCTACACACCCTTCTATACTACCCCCATTATTCTATTCCCTTATTCTCTTATTTATTTATAAATTTAAAAGACTTTTATTCCCTTCTAACTGTATATATTGTTCTCTCATTAACTCAGATTTGATTTGAGTAGGGTTTCCTTTAAAAATCCCTTCCTTATCCTCTATCTTCTCCCTATTCCCTAACTCCTTTATTTTTTTCTGAATTTAGTAGACTTTTATATCTTTTAGATATATCCCCCCCCCTTAACCCATTCCCAGTGAAAGTAGGATTCTAGAACTATCAACCCTCTTTCTACCATTTAATTCTGCTCTACCACTTCTTACTCTTATATACATACATTTATATATATACATATATATACAATATATATACTATATATATACATACAATTAGTTTTTCAAACCTTTTCCTCTACAATTTTGCTTTTTAATCTCATTATACTCAGCTCTACCCCAATCTTTCTTTGGAACTACCTAATTACTAATGACATTTTTAGACATATAGTTTACATTTCCATTTATAAAAAGTAGATAATTTGTTTTTACTGAATTCCATGTAATTAGTCTTTAATGTTTGCCTGATGTTTCTTTTGCACTCATATGGCAAATTTTCAATTAAGTTCAGGTCTGATAAAATGCTGAAAGTCTTACAATTCATTGAATGTCCTTTTTGTTGTTATTGTTCAAGACTGTGTTTAATTTTGTGTATATTTTTGGTCACAACCCCAGTTCTTTTATGTGTAGCCTTTTATGCAGTCTTTTAGTGTAGCCACTGCTAGGTTTTGTGGGAATCTAATTGTAGCTCTGCCATATTTGAACTGGCTTTCTCTCATGCTTATTGCTTATAATATGTTCTTCTTATTTCAGGATTTGGCTGTGATATTCCTGTAGGTTTTCCTTTGGAATTTCTTTCAGTTGGTAATCATTGTGATTTATTTTCCTATATCCACTTTCTCTTCTTGTTCTAACACTTCAGAACAATTTTATTTAATTATTTCTTCTATTATTTTATCATAACTTATAGTCTAATTATTTCTTTGTTTTCTATTCTTCATTTGTTCCCCAAATGAGCTGTTTTTTTTGTGAGATGTTTAACATTTTCTTCTATTTATTTTTTCTTCTTCATATTTTGCTTTGTTATTTCCTGGTTTCATAATTTTGTTGCTGGCTTCCCCTTGCTCAATTCTAATTCTCAAGGAAAATTCTTGATCTCCTTTTCCAGTTGGTTGATTTTATTCATAATCTTGTCTCCTTGGATTGGTTCTTTTCTTTTCTTTATTAGGTTTTTCCTCAATCTCTTTCATTTGATCTTTAAAGTCTTTTTTTGAGACAATTCTTTTTTGGACAAATAAACATTTTGCATTATTCTTGCAGATAAGAGAAGCTTTTTTGCTTCAGTAGTCTCCTTTGAAAATGAATCCCAGTCTTTGTTCCCAAGGCAATGGTTTCTTTCTGTTTTTTCTGCTCCAGTATTAGGTCTTTTTTTAGTGTTTATATATCTATACACACACACACACACACACACACACACACACACACACACACACACATATATATATGTAGTTTTTTCCTCAAGTTGCCCTGCATTCCCTCCAAGCCACAACTAAGGCCCCCTGGCACATTGTGCTGGAAATGCCCTTGCTTTCTAAGAAACCTCCCATGGCCATTACCTTCGGTTCTCTCCTCTGGCCTGGAACTAAAACCAAAAGCACTGCCCCCAGCCAGTGGGCTTTACTGTTTCTGTGCCTATCCTAATTTGAAAATGTGCTGATTTCTTCTCACCTATTGTTGGTAGCATAGCTGTGTCTGCAATCCCTTTTTAGCAGAGGCTCCCTCAATCTTCTCCCAGTGAGATGCCTGACCCCCTACATGTCCAGGGGAATATTCCTGTGGCTGAGGCAGAGGTTCCCTCCCAGTCCAGCTACTCGAAGAGCTCATCTCCTGTCTCATCAGAGCTAGTTTGGTTGTGTTCACACTTCACTTGAGCCAAAATTTTCATCCTGGTATCTTTCTTTGGATCTTCTCTAGTAGTCTCAGGATAACCACAGCTCTGTCCCAAATCATATTTATTTTATCTGTTCATTTATTTACCAATAGGTTCTATTTTGTCTTGTTTGTGGAAGAACCCAGGAAAGCTTAGAATTTCTTGTTCTACTCTACTGCCTTTCCAGAATCCTCTCACCTAGTAATTTTTTATCATATAATTGCAAACTCTCATCTAAAATGGTTGAATTAATTAACAATTCCAACATCTCTTCAAACAATGATTATTTTCTCCAGAAAATTTAAATTCTGGGCCAATCAAGCTTTCATTCATTACTGACTCTTTAGTGAGTCCCCACCATTCTATTTGGTTCCATACAAATGTCAATGAATCTGTCCCACCAGTATCTCCTATAAATTCAAGTTAATCAACACTTAACATTAAACTATCATGTGCAGAACCAATTACTAGGCACTGGGAGAGACAAAAATTTAGATAAGAATGAATTCTTTTCCACATGGAACTTAGAATCTAATAGAAAAATAAGATACCTATGCAAAAGATTATAATCATTACAATATAATAGATGCATTAGAGAAGTACAAGACAAAATATTACTTGAGACCAAAGTGGGAAGGTTATTTACCAAAGAACATTGGATATACTCAAATATAAGTGTTGTTATTACTAACCTGCACCATCTTGAACAAGTCTTATAATATCTCTGAGACTCGGTTTTCTTGTCTTCAAAAGAATATTTGAACTAGATAATATCTTAGATCCCTTTCAAACATAAATCTATCATTCCATAAGAATGGAAAGAGGGGGTGTATAAAGAAGTAGAGGGATGCTTTGTGGAAAAGCCAAAATTTGAGATATACTCTGAAGGATATATAGGAATCAAATAGTCAAGGAGGAAGAAGTATATTACAGGCATAGGAAATATTGTAATGAAATATATACAGTTAGGAATTAATAGTTATTTTGAGAAAACTGGAAAATAGTACAATTTGACTGAATATAGAGTGATATAATAATAGGATTATGTGCTTCCAAAATGTTAGGTACATCTTAACTTCATTGTATATATTATAGGTAACCACTACAAATTTTTAGGCAAAGGAGCTAATTTTTTGGAACATCTTAATAATCAGTGGTATAAACCCTCAAGAGTAGTTTCAAAAGCACTAAAATTCAAAATGAATTGCTACTGAAGAAGAATGGTAAAAACAAAAAAAATGGCTATTTTCTTTTTTAGCTATTTTGGGGAAAAGAAGAGGTCAAAGAAGACATGGGATTACTATTTAGAGAGGAGACAATGGAGAAGGCATAATTACTCGATTCCCAATCTCCAAATCAAGGTCTTTTTCTCAATGCTTATTTTCTTGATAAATTTTGCCCAGTCTTGGATAATGATGACCATGTACTCCTTAATTCAGTAAATCAATAAATATTTATTATTACCTGCTATTTACTAGCTAATGTGCTAAGTGCTGATGATAAAAAGAAAGACTAACAACAATCTTCATTCTTAAGGGGCTCATATTGTAAATAACTAGAAAACATGCAAACAATATATATATATACATATATATATATATGAATATGTGGCACAGTGGATAGAATATTGGTTTGGAATCAGGAAGTCGTCTTTATTAGTTCAAATCCAGTCTCAATTATTTACTAATTGTGTAACCCCTTGCAAGTCACTTAAACCTATTTAACTCTGTTCTTCATCTGTAAAATGAGCTAGAGAAGAAAATAGCTTATTACTCCAGTATCTTTGCCAAGAAAACTTGGAAAAAAATCAGTAATGGGTAAAAGAATGGATATTGTCATGTATTAACATTGCTTCATTAATATAATTGTTACTAAGCAACAACTAAGAAGGTCAAAAGAACCTAGAATCTGATCAGGTAAAGAGCACTCAATAACTACTCAAAGTAGAAAAATATGACAGTCAATGGCAATAATAGTTAAATATATAACTTGTTTCAAAAATACTATCAATTATCATGTTAAAATACCAAAAAGTGATAAAGGAGAGGCTTCTAATTAAAAAAGAAAAGCAATATGGAAGTTTTTAGGTGAGTTTGACTCTCCTTAGAAACACCCTTGCAAAGGGTGGTACCAGATGAAATAATAAATAATTAAATCAGTCAGAAACACCAGTAAGCTTCTTTAAATCAGTATTGCTGAAGAAGACAATAACAACTCTGTAAACAGTCTTTTGCTTTTGAACAAACAAAATCAATGCATTTAGCATGAGAAGGGATACAGTCAACCAGGGGAAAATGTTTGAATCAAATGTCATTCATAAGGTCTTCATATCCAAAGCATTTAGGAAATTAATAGAAATCTGTAAGAAAAACAAAAGACTCTCCCAAATAGATAAATAGGCAAAGAATATAAATGAACAAATTTTTAAATATTTACAAACTATTAACAATAGGAAAAAATGTGAAAATCACTAAACATATGAGAAGTGAAAATCAAAATAATGAGCTTTCACTTTATTTTCAGTAACTTGACACAAATAAAAAAAATGATAGTTAATGTTAAGATTGGTTGTGGCAAATTGGAAAAGGATATATACCTAAATATTAAAGTACATACCAAAAATGTTTTGAAGAGAATCAAAGCTCTCACATCTGTGGATAAGAGATGAATTCTGTTGATGAGCAGTTTTGTAAAGATATGAAATGATCCAACTATTCTGTTAAGCAATTTGGAATTATTTTAAGAAAGTGACTAAAATGTCTATATGCTTTGACCAAGATGTTTTTCTGCTAGACATATACCCAAAGAGCTTGATGAGAAAAAGTAAGGCACATGCACACCAAAATATTTACAGCAATACTTTTTGTTGTAACAAAGAACTGAAAATAAAATGTTTCCATATATGCATAGTGACTTCAGCAATATAAACTGAAAAAAAAAACATACTTCTCCTCTGTATGGCTAGTATGTATATATCCATATCCATATCCATATATCCATACTATAATATAACACTACAATTAATCCAATTTTTCAATTTTTGGTTATAAGGAATAGCTGTCTTGCAGAGAGGAAGACAGAAATGTAGATGATATTTAAAAAAAAACAAAGCATATCAATAACAATTATTTTAAAAATATAAGTTCATGACCATAGTTTAGAATAACAAATATATAAACAATTGCAATCACACATAATATCCATTAAAATTAATGACAAATGCTACATTTAAACAACTGACCTAGTATACAGGTTGAGGAGAAATAAATTAAGAATCATTAGATTTATTAGAAATCATGGCTAAGCAAAAGTAAAAATAATAATTAGATACTATTTTTCAAGGAAGCATGAAGATGCCCAGATTTACTGAACCAAAAGACAAAGTAAAAAATTAATAATTCAAATTAGAAGCACTCAAAAATGTAATAATAGAAATCTAATATTTCCAGGTCAGTGGGGAAAAGACCTGAAAAAATAATTGTTAAGAAATAATTTAAGTACCAAGCATCTATTTTCAGGATCATACAAGATTATTTTATAATTACTTAAAAAGAGGGAAAATCTTGGAGCACAATAAACCAAAAACAAAAGAAAAATGGCCTACAATGAAGAATAACTGATTCTGCAAAACTGAATATAATCCTAAAGGGGATGCATCTGTAAAGGAACAGAAGGCTTTCTGTTCAACAGGAAACATTCCTGTTGAAAATATAGAATTAGGAAAAAGCAACCTGCCACTTCTGAGAGCCAAGATGACAGAGTAAGCAGTGAATTCCATAACTCTCCTATATTCATCTCCGGGAACCATAAAATAGTGTCTCAAAACGGTTGTGAAACAGCAAAATCAGCAAAGAGATGAGATGAAAAACATTCTTTCAGCCCAGGAAACTTGGAAGATTGAGAAGGGATGGTGGTGGTGGTATGTCTCACTCAGGTAAAGGGGAAGGGCTGACAAAGTCCAGGACAAGAAGCTTTCCAGTGAACCAGCAGCAAACCCCACCTCAGCAAACCAGCAGGAGATCCTGAGTCCCAGTGTGGTGAAGTGGGCAGCCAATACTAGGGTCCCCCAACATGCCTGAGCATAGCCAGGGGAGCCAGTAGACTCCTGTTCTGGGAACCATCACATAACTTTGTGGAGTCTTAGACAAAAAGACATCCTCCCGCAGCCAGAACACCACATGCTTCAGCACAGCTCTAGGAAAATAGGCATCCTTCCCTGACCATATCACCACATGTTTCAGTGTAGTTCCAAGAAAATGAAGAAAACCCCCCACCAGGTTTCAGCACATGCCAGACACCACCACTAGGACCATAGCTCAATATCGGACTGCCTCTAGCCTCCAGCAATACCAGCCATTGCCCAAGTCACCCCCTCAATGCAGCACCAAACATGAAAATGCCCTATGAGCTTCAGTGCAACGTCAGAGCAATACCACATGAACAGGCAAGGCTTGAAGTCACTGAAACAAGAAGTCTGAGACAGTACACCTCCCAACCTGGGAGCAGAGGTCATTAAAAGAAAGGGAGAAGGACCTATAAAGGAGGAAAAAAAATCAACAACAAAATAATCTAACCATATAGAATGGTTATGATGCCAGGGAATACCAAGATAAACTTGGAAGAAGACAACAATGTCAAAACACCTATGGGCAAATCTCCAAGGAAAAACAGGAAGTGGTCTCAAGCCCAGAAAAAATGACATAAAGAACTCAAAAAAAAAAAAAAAAAAAAAAAGAGCTTTAAAGTCATATGAAAGAGCCAGAAGAAAAATTGGGGAAAGAAATGAGAGTGATATAAGAGAATTATGAAAAAGAGTAAACAGCTTGGAAAACTGATTAAAAAGTAGAATTGGGCAAATGGAAAAGGAAATAGAAAAATCCACTAAAGAAAAGAACTCCATAAATAGTGCAATTGGCCAAATGGGGAGAGGGAAAGCATAAAAACTGATTGAGGGAAATAATAATACTTTAAAAGTATGAATTGGGCAAGGGAAAGCTTATGACTCTATGAGACATTAAGAATCAATCAAGTAAATTCAAAAGAATGAAAAAAAATGTAAAAATTGGGAAATACCTCACAGGAAAAAACAACTGCTCTGAAAAACAGATCCAAGAGAGACAATATCAAAATAACTGGATTGCCTGAATGCCATAATTAAAAAAGGAAGACTTGACAACATCTTTAAGAAATTATCAAAGAAAACTATATTGATGCATTGAACCAAAGGACAAAATAGGCATTGAAAGAATCCACTGATCATCTCAGGAAAGAGATCTCAAAATAAAAACTTCAAAAAAACATTATAGCTAAATTTCAGAATTATCAGATCAAGGAAAAAAATACTACAAGTTACTAGAATGAAACAATCCAAATATCAGGGAGTCACAATCAGGATTACATAGTATTGAAAGTTACAATATTAAAGGATCAAAGAGCAGGGAGCATGATAACCCAGAAGGCAAAGGACTGAGGACTATAACCAGTAATCACTTATCCAGCAAAATTAAGCAAAATACATCAAGGGAGGAATGATCATTCAATGAAATAGAACATTTTCAAGCTTTCATAAGGAAAAGCACTAAACCAAAGATTTGACCTCCAGTATCAAGATTCAAGAGAAAAACATAAACAACCTTGTTCTCATCAATATTGGCTCATAAAGGGAATAATATAACCTATCAATTGAATATAGAAGTCCAGCTTACCCTACAGGGAAGTAGAAGAGGAGGTGATCAAGTAAAGGGGGAGGTGAGTATTAACAGAAGGCAGGGCAATACAAGGTAGGTAGAAGACAGAAGCAAAACAGTAGTGAAGAGGGAAAAGGTGGAAGGAAAGAGGACAAACAGGAGGAAGAATAGGATGGAGGGAAATACACAGGTAGTAATCATAACTGTGAATGTGAATAGAATTAACTCTCCCATAAAATGGAAACATAACAAAGTACATAAAAAACAGAATTCTACATATATTATTGAACTAGGGAGACACAACACAGTGTAAAAGTATGAGTCTGGAACAGAATCTATTTTGCTTCAACCTAAGTAAAAAGAAAAACAGGGATAGCAATCCTGATCTCAGAGAAAGCAAATGCAAAAACAGACCAAGTTTAAAAAAAATTAAAGAAGGAAACTGCATCTTGCTAAAAGGTACCATAGATAATGAGGTAATTACTAAAATGTGTGTGTGGATACATATGTGTATATGTACATACATACATACATACATATACTAAGTGCTATAACATAAAAATTCTTAAAGGAAAAATTAAGTGAATTGTAGGAAAAAATAGATAGTAAAACTATATTAAGAGAAAAATTTGATAAATCAGAAAATCAGAAAAAACAGATGAATCAGATATCAGAACTTGATAAATCCAATCAAAAAATAAACTAAGGAAGAAAATAGAATATAGTAAAGTTAAATAAGATAGACCTTTAGAGAAAACTGAATGGGAACAGAAAAGAATATACATTTACCTCAGCAAAATATGGCACCTACAAAAATAAGTAGTATTTTGTAATATGACATAAAACCTCAAAATAAAATGTAAAAAAACAGAAATATTAAATATCTCCTTTTGATCATAATTTAATAAAAACATTCAACAAAATGGAAAGACAGATTAAAATTGATCATAAATTAAATAATCAAATATTAAAGAATAAGTGGATCAAAGAGCAAATATAGTAACAATCAATTTCAGTGGGAATAACAACGAGACAACATTAAAATTTATGGGATGCAATCAAAGCAGTAGTTAGGGAAAAATTTATTTGTCTAAATTCTTATATCAACAAAAATAGGAACATAACATCAATAAATTGGACATGCAACTAAAAAAACTTGAAAAAGACAAATTAAAAATCTCAAATGAGCCATAAATTTTGAAAAATCAAGGGTGAAATGAAAAAGACTGAAAGTTTTTTTTAATGACCTAATAAATAAATCTAGGCCATGGTTTGATGAAAAAAAAAACCAATAAGATAGATAAGTTATTGATTAATTCAATTAAAAAAAAGAAAGAAAACCAAATATCCAGTATTAAAAGTAAAAAGGTTGAAATCACTATCAATGAAGAAGAAATTAAAGTGATCATTAGGAAAATTTGCCCAATTATGTGTTAATAAATCTAACAATCTAAGCAAAATTGAGGAATATTTGCTAAGAGAGAAATTAATAGGTCAGGAAGTAAAAAGCCTAAATAACACCACCTTAGAAAAATATTTTTTCTTTCTTCTAAGAAAGTCATTAATGAATTACTTAGGGGAAAATCCCCAGGACCAGATAGATTCAAGAGTGAATTCTACCAAATAGATTATATAAACTATTTTTAAAAATAGAAAAAGAAGATCTACCAAACTCCCTTTATGAAACAAATATGGCACTGATATCTAAATCAGAAAGAGCTAAAACAGAGAAAGAAAAATATAGGCCAAGTTTTCTAATAAATAGTTATGCAAAAACTTTTTAAATAAAAAAAATTGCATGGCAATTACAGCAATATATTACAAGAATTATACATTATTACCAGATAGAATTTATCCTAGGAATGCAGGGTTGGTTCAATGTTAGGAAAACTACCAACTTAATTGACCACATCAATAACAAGACCAACAGAAATCATATGATTATTTCAATAAATGCTGAAAAAGATTTTGACAAAACACAATCCCTATTAAAAACACTAGAAAGCACAGGAATAAAGGAAACTATTTTGAAAATGATGAACAGTATCTTTCTATAATGATCAATCAGTACTATCTGTAATGGAGAAGATAGAAGCCTTCCTAATACAATCAGGAGTGAAGCAAGTCTATTATCAACTCTATTATTTAATATTGAAGTAGAAATGTTAGCTACAGCAATGAGAAAAAAAATTAAAGGTATTAGAATAGGCAATGAGGAAATAAAACTATTATTCTTTGCAAATGATATGATGGTATGCTTAGAGAACCCTAGAGCATCAATTGAAATTTTATTTGAAATCATACTTCAACAACTTCAGGAAAATTGCAGAATTATACAATAAACCCACATAAATTATCATTTTATATGACCATCAAAACCCAGCAGTGAGAAAGGAAAATAAATTCCATTTAAGATAATTGGAAACAATATAAAATACTTAGAAGTCTTCCTGCCAAAACAAACCCAGGAACTATATGAACATGATTGCAAAACACTTTTCACACAAATAAAGTCAGATCTAACAACTAGGAAAGTATCAATTGCTTATGGGTGGGCTGCAATATAATAAAATTGACAATTCTTCATAAACTAATCTACTTATTCACTTCCATACCAATCAAATTATTAAAATATATATATATATATATATATATATATATATATATATATCTGATAGAACCAGAAGAAAATAACAAAGTTCATTGAGAAGAAAAAAGTGTCAAGAATATAAATGGGATTGAATGGGGGGGATACAAAAGAAGGTGGTCTGGCAATATCAGATCTCAAACTATATTGTAAAGCCATAATCATCAAAAGTATATGGTACTGGCTAAGAAATACAGTGTCAGATCAGTAGAATAGATCTAATATCAAAACACAGTAGTCAATGACTCTAGAAACCTAATGTTTGACAAATAGAAAGACCCCAGTTTTTGGCATAAAAATTCACTATTTGGGAAAAACTGGCAATGTTTCCCACATTACATATTATATATGAATATAATGGAATACCATTGTACAATAAGAAATGATGAACAGACAGATTTCAGAAAAACCTGAAAAGACTTGTACAAACTGATGCAAAGTAAAATGAACAGAGCCAGGAAAACATTTTACACAGTATTAGCAACATTGTATAATGATCAACTATAAATGACTTAGTTCTTAATAACTCAGTGATCTAAGACAAGTAAAAAAGGACTCACAAAGGAAAATGTTAATCTATATCCAGAGAAAGAATTGGTGGACTAAATGCAGAACAAGCATTTTTTTTCACTTTATTTTTCTCATGCTTTTTTCTCCCTTTTGATCTGTTTCTACTTTCACAACTATGACTACTTTGGAAATATGTTTTACATGTCATAACATGTATTAACTGCCTACCATCTTTGGAAGAGGGATAGGAAGAAAGAGAAGGGAAAAAATGGAACTCAAAATCTTGCAGAAGTGAATGCTAAAACTTTTCTTGATATATAACTGGAGAAAAATAAAATGTTATTTAAAAAAGAAAAGAAAATGCATAGCTGGATTGAATCTTCAACCAAGGATATAAGAGAAACTCAGAGCAGTAAATACATTTGAATGACTAGAAAGGCGTAAATAATTATCAAGTGCTTATATTCTAACAGAGTGAAAAGAAGTTAATATTCCTTTAGAATCCCACCACTTTCAAAGATCAAAGTGGGAACAAAGAAAGATAAATTTAGAACTCAGGTCAGCTTTTGTTCTGTTTTGTTGGTTTTAAGAAAGAAAAGAAAAGAGGGAAAGGAGTATATTAGGGAAGAAATGAGGGGGAAAGGTGAGAACTTTATTATTTCTCATAATTAGCATCTGCCAGAAGAAACATATATGAATATGCAGAAAGAGGTGAGCATAACATATCTCATGAATTTTATTCTTATCTGAATCAGGCAAAAAAAGGATTAAACACACAATTTGGAGTCAGAAATACAACTAATTCAACAAAGAAATACATGAAGAGTGTTTGATTAAATAGGAGAGTTAAAGAGGAAGCTTCCTTTCAGGGAATAGAGTTGAGTAATAGTCAAACTTCAACTTATGAAAACAATAATTGTAACTTCAACTTTGAAGAATAGATTATAAAGGTATTATTGAAAGGAAAGAAACAAAGTATAAGTACTAGTGATCAGGATCTGAGTTTGGTAAAAAGAGAAGGGGTAAAGAAAGGTACAACTTCAGTTATATAATAGTTTACTACTTACTATGAATGATCCTATTCTTTTTCCTGCCTTTTCTTCCCCCTTTATAAAGAAAAAGGTAATGGAAAAAGAAAGAAAAACTCAAAAAATGATATGGCCTACAAAATAAAAAACACAATTAGTGATCAAAATATGAATGGGAATGGGAAAAGTTCATCTATAAAGTGGAAGAGAATAGGAAAATTAATTAGAAAGCAGAATCCAACAATATGTTATTTATAAAGAAAATATCTGAAACAGAGTTATAATTAAAATAAAGAGCTGGAGCAGAATTTATTGTGCTTCTGTAAAATTCAAAATGGAATGCCAATCATGATTTAAGACATCACAAGGTAAAAATATATATGATTAAAAGAAATAAACAAGAAAATTGCATTATACCTAAAAGATTGATAGTGAGTGAAATAATATCCATACTTTACATGTATATATCAAATGTCATAATATCTAAAGACTTAAATGAAAAAAAAAACTAGTTGAACTACAAGAATAAATTATAAAAGTTGGGGATCAGAATGTGGTCCCTTTAGACAGAAAAAAAAGAAAACTCAAGAAGTCATGGAGGAAACATCAAATTTATAGAAAGGTATGGATGAGATTCAATAAAGACAAATCAACTTGACAACAATTAAGCATGAAGTTGAGAATATAGAAAACATAAAAATACTTGTCCATTTTTTAAAGCAAATTATTTTTTTCCTTCGATGGCAGGGAAGCTAACATCATAGTCCCCAATGTGATATTTGAGGAAAGAAAAGTAGAACTAAAGAAGAAAAGATGGGAATTTCAGCTATACTTGTCCTGATGAAATACCCCAACCTGCAAGGAATCAAAATGGCATGTTGCCTAAAGGACAATGGTGAAATGAATTGTATACAAAAGGTATACAATAATATGCCTTTGCAATAATATGTAAATAATAGCATCCAAAAATATATGTGAATGGTAACAGAAATGCTCATCTGTGTAATCAGTGAATAATAACAAATACAGTAAGCTTGCTACATTGGTACTCAAAAAAATTAAAAACAGAGAATCACAGAGCCTCAGAAACTATGTAGTTTAATGTATACTCAAAATACAATCCCCAGAAATTTGGATCCACCTTCTACCTGTTACTCATAAAGGAAATGAATGAATCACAGGAAAAGAAAGAATTTTGGGGTTGTGATTTCACAATATGAGCATATAGGATAATAATTTGAAATTATGCACGAAAAGTGGTTAAACTGTCAAAACCCTTTTGACTCAGCAATCCCAGTAATGGATTTATAACCCTAAGTAATTTATATACGGGGGGGGGTGTTTGATATAAGCGAAAATATTCATAGCAGTACTCTTTTGGATAGTAAATGATCAGAGAGAAAAAAAAAGAAATGAGTACTAATAAAGTAGAGAGTGGTTGGGGAAAAAACACTATGGTATATGACAGACAGTACACTGTGCTAAGCAGAGATCTAACCTTGGAATCAGGAAATCATACCTGAATTTTAGTCTCACCTCTGAAGCACACTGGCTGTGTGCAGGGAACTTAATTTCTCAGTGCTCTAGATAATTCTCTTAGACCAAAAGACATAAGGAAGGTTCTGATCTGCATTAAGAATGAAAGTTTCCTCTCCTATGAGTTCCCCATACCAATGAAATCACAATTCCAGTCCTTATCCCTATATGATTATAATGATATGTCAATGCCCTAAGAAATGACAAATACAATAATTTTGTAGAAACATGCATGATAGAAGTATTTAGGAATTATCCTAAACGATCTAACAAGAAATTTCCTAATAATTTGAGAATATAATAGTATTGGGCTATTATTAGTTCAGAGTAGGTCAAATTGAAGAAGTTCTTCAAGCAGCCTAATGGGATTATAGAGCATTAGTCACTGAATGAAGACAACTTCTAGAAATTGGCTACCTCTATGGAGAGGTCATTCTTCACCTTTTCCTTTGTGTTGCTTAGAAAATGCATTAAACTATAAGGAATTGGTATGGGCCTCTTTTAATAAAAGTTGGCAATATGTTGTGGAATAGGGTCAATCTAGGAAGTCAAATTCATTTAAACTGAATTGGTGAGGGTTTTGAGAATTTACTGTCTGGGGATAGTATTCAGCAGCTGGAAGGCCCCAAAGATAAGACTCTTAGTGGTCTAAAAGTAGGTGTCTCAGTTCTTTCCAAAGTGTGTCAGTGTCCTGAGCAGCTAGGTGATACACTGATAAGAGTCTGGGGGCTTGAATTAAGAGGGCAGCTAGGTGGTGCAATGGATAGAGCACCAGCTCTTTAGTCAGGAGGACCTGAGTTCAAATCTCAGCTCAGACACTTAACACTTCCTAGCTGAGTGATCCTGGGCAAGTCACCCCACTTGCCTCAGCAAAAAAAAAAGAATCTGAATTTAAATCCAACTTCAAACACATACTGGCTAAATGACTGGACAAATTACAAGTTTCTTTTCCTCAACTGTAAAATAGGGTAATATTTATCTCTAAGGTTATTGTTGTGAGGATCAAATGAGGTTTTTGTAAAGCACTTAGTATAGTGGCTGGCACAAAGTATTTAATAAATGCTTGTTTCCTTCCTTCATTAGGTCAGGATTTCAGTTGAGACTGTTAGAGATAGTTAAGACTATAATCAATAAACAATCACAAGCCTCTTTCAAGATCAGACTCAGTAGAAATGTTTTGTCCATTGAAAAATCAAAATGATGGGGATGGATCCAAGAGGGTGGAATAAAGGCAGGGACGTGCATCAGCTCTCCCTCAAATTTCTCCAAATACCTTTAAATAAGGAGTCCAAACTTTTAAAGTGGCAGAGCCCAAAATTTTTTCTAGCCAAAGAAACTTAGAAGATGAACAGGAAAGATCTGCTACATCAGAGAAAGAAATGCAATCCAGCACAGGCCTAACAAACCAGGAGCAGGTCTGGGAGTGACTGAATAAGTGGCAGCAATGGTGTTTTCCAGGTTTCTCAGGCCACAGATGGTAAAGGGATCAAGCAATGGGTCACAAGGAGATTTACTGGAGTCACTTTGGTGGCAACAGGGGCAATACTTCATTACACTGCCTATACTTGAATCTAGGTCTTAATCTTAGTGCAAGAAGGAGCACTAACTAGCACAGAAGCCAGACTAGACAGAGACCCTGGTTAGTGCCAGGGTTGAAAAGAATGTTGTAGTCACTCAAAAACCAGTGCACCATACTGAAGATTAGTCAACACACCTCTCAGTCCATGGAAGACTTCAAAAAGGATTATAAAAATCAAGGAAAAGAGGTAGAGGTAAATTAGGAAGAGAAATGAAAGAAAGTAATTTAAGAAACTCATGAAAAAGGTAGTAAGGAGGTGCCTTGATAAAGGAGGCACAAAAAAATATTGAAGAAAATAATACCTTAAAAAACAGAATAGGCCAAATTGTAAAAGAAGCACAAAAATCTAAGAAAAGATTATGTTTAAAAACAGAATTAGCCAAGTGGGAAAAGATATACAAAATTAACTAAAGACAAGAACTCCTTAAAAAGTAGAATTGACAAAATGGAAAAGAACATAGAAAAGTTCACTGAAGAAAATGATTTTTTAAAAGTTAGAATTGGGCAAGTAGACACTAATAACTTTACAAGATATCAATAAACAAAAGTCAAAAGGGTTTTTAAAAATAGAGGAAACTAACCTGGAAAATAAATCCAGGAAAGATAATTTGAGAATTATTGAACTACCTAAAAGTCATGATCATAAAAAGAACCTAGACATCACTTTTCTTTTTTGTTCTTTTTAAATTTCATTTATTATTCAAATATTCAATATTTGAAATAATATTTCAAATACAATTTGAATTATATTCAAAATAATTTTTACATTTAAGATTTTTAAGTTCTAGTTCCTCTCCCTTATCCCCACCCACAATTAAGAAACCATATGTGAAGTTATGCAAAGCATTTCCATAAAAATCAAGCTGTGAAAGTAAACATAGATCTCCCATCCTAATAAAAAGAAAAACCCTCAAGAAAAATTAAGTTAAAAATAAAGAGAGACAGACCTGTGGAGATGGAATAAATGTATGTCCAAAGAAGAACTGGAACTCTTAATTGAACACCAGATAGATAATTTTGACTATATGAAGTTAAAAATTTTGTACAAACAAAACTAATGCAGACAAGATTAGGAGGGAAGCAATAAATTGGGAAATCATCTTTACATTTAAGGGTTCTGATAAAGGCCTCACTTCTAAAATATATAGAGAATTGTCTCATATTTATAAGAATTCAAGCCATTCTCCAATCAATAAACGGTCAAAGGATATGAACAGACAATTTTCAGATGATGAAATTAAAACTATTTCTAGTCATATGAAAAGGTGCTCCAAATCACTATTGATCAGAGAAATGCAAATTAAGATAACTCTGAAATACTACTACCCACTTGTCAGATTGGCTAAAATGACAGGAAAAGATAATGACAAATGTTGGAGGGGATATGGGAAAACTGGGACACTGATACATTGTTGGTGGAACTGTGAACGGATCCAGCCATTCTGGAGAGCAATTTGGAACTATGCTCAAAAAGTTATCAAACTGTGCATACCCTTTGACCCAGCAGTGTTTCTATTGGGCTCATATCCCAAAGAGATCTTAAAGGAGGGAAAGAGCCCCACATGTGCAAAAATGTTCGTGTCAGCCCTTTTTCTAGTGGCTAGAAACTGGAAACTGAGTGGATGCTCATCAATTGTAGAGTGGTATTCATATGGTATATGAATGTTATAGAATATTATTGTTCTGTAAGAAACGACCAGCAGGATGATTTCAGAGAGGCCTGGAGACACTTACGTGAGCTGGTGCTGAACAAAATGAGCAGAACCAGGAGATAATTATACCCGGCAACAAGACTATATGATGATCAATTCTGATGGACATGGCTCTCTTCAGCAATGAGGTGATTCAAACTAGTTCCAATTGTTCAGTGAAGAAAGCCATATATACCCAGAGAGAGGAATATGAAATGTGGACCACAACATAATATTTTCATGTACTCTATTGATGTTTGCTTGCATTGTGTTTTCTTTCTCAGATTTTTTTTCTTGTAGATATGATTTTTCTTGTACCACAAGATAAGAGTGGGAATATGTATACATATATTCAATTTGTCAAGTATTTTAACATAATTAACATGTAGTGGATTTCCTGCCATCTAGGGAAGGGGTGGGGACTGGGGGCGGAAATTTGTAACTGAAAGCTTTGTAAGGGTCAATGTTGAAGAATTAACCATACATATGCTTTGCAAATAAAAAGCTTTAATAAAAAATTAAATATATGGAAAAAATAAACAGAGAGAGTAACAGAGAATGCTTCAATCTATATTCAATCTCAAGCAGTTCTTTCTCTGGGTAGAAATTGGATTTTTCATCCTAAATCCTTCAGAGTAGTTGTTGATGATTGTACTACTGAGAATAACAAAGTCATTAAGAACTGGTCAGCCCAAAACATTTCTATTACTTTGTATACAATATATTTCTCTTTGTTCATGGAGGACTTTTCAGATTTCTCTTTGTTCTTGAGAGCATCCTGCTCATCATTTTCCAAAGAACAATAATATTCCATCAGAGAAATTTGATTTGAATTTTTTTTTACAATTACTATTGCTAATTGTATTTCCCTCCATTTATTCCCTCTCTACTTTCACTCTGTCACTCCTCAAAAATGTTCTGCTACTGACTACTTCCTCCTTCAATATGCCCTCTCTTTTATCACCCTTCTCCCCTTCCCACATCCCATTCTACTCCCTCCCCTAATATGCCCTCTCTTATATCACCCACTTACTCACCTCTCATTCCTCTCCTATTTTCCTACAGGGTAAGATATATTTCTATATCCCTATTGAATATGTATGTTATTTCCTATTTGAACCAATTCTGATGAGAGAAAGGTTCGCTCACTCCCCCCTCCTCCTCTTCTTCCCCTCTACTGTAAAAGCCTTTTCTTGACTCTTTTTTTTTCCAGTCCCCTCCCCTCCCCTAGATGGCTAATAATGTTGAAATGCTTGAGAAGTTATGCAAGAAAAATCCTATCTACAAGAAAAAAAAAAGAATCACAGAAAGGCAACACAATGCAAACAAATGTCAGTAGAGATCATGAAAATGTTACGTTGTGTTCCATATTTCATTTCCCTCTCTCTGGGTGTATATGGTTTTCTTCAGTGAACAATTGGAACTGGTTTGAGACAATTCTTTGTTGCAGAGAGCCATGTCCATCAGAATTGATCATCATGTAATACTGTTGTTGCTGTGTATGATGATCTCCTGGTTCTGCTCGTTTCACTCAGCATCAGTTCATGCAAGTCTCTCCAGGCCTCTCTGAAATTGTCCTGCTGGTCGTTTCTTACAGAGCAATAATATTCCATAACATTCATATACCATAATTTATTCAGCCACTCTCCAATTGATGGGCATCTATTCAATTTCCAGTTTCTAGCCACCACAAAAAGGGCCGCCACAAACATTCTTGCACATGTGGGGCCCTTTCCCTTCTCTAAGATCTCTTTGGGATATAGGCCCAGTAGAAACACTGCTGGGTCAAAGGGTATGCACAGTTTGACAACTTTTTGGGCATAGTTCCAAGTTGCTCTCCAGAATGGTTGGATCCGTTCACAGTTCCACCAACAATGTATCAGTGTCCCAGTTTTCCCACATCCCCTCCAACATTCATCGTTATCTTTTCCTGTCATTTTAGCCAATCTGACAGGTGTATAATGGTATCTCAGAGTTGTCTTAATTTGCATTTCTCTGATCAATAGTGATTTGGGGCAACTTTTCATATGACTAGAGATGGTTTTAATTTCATCATCTGAAAATTGTCTGTTCATATCCCTTGACCACTTATCTATTGAAAAGTGGCTTGAATTCTTATATATATGAGACAATTCTCTATAAATTTTAGAAATGAGGCCTTTATCAGAACCATTAAATGTAAAGATGATTTCCCAATTTGATGCTTCCCTCCTAATCTTGTCTGCATTTGTTTTGTTTGTACAGAAACTTTTTAACTTAAAATAATCAAAATTATCCATCTGGTGTTCAATTAGGAGTTCCAGGTCTTCTTTGGACATAAATTTATTCCATCTCCACAGGTCTGAGAGATAAATTATATTACGTTCCTCTAACTTGCTTACAAAGTCCCTCTTTATATCTAGATCATGAACCCATTTAGATCTTATCTTGGTATGTGGTGTTAGGTATGGGTCAAGCCCTAATTTCTTCCACACTAGTTTCCAATTTTCCCAGCAGTTTCTGCCAAATAGTGAGTATTTATCCCAAAAGCTGGGGTCTTTGGGTTTATCGAATACTAAATTGTTAAGGTTATTGCCTAAATTGTCCTGATTATCCTATCCTGTGCCACTGATCGACTGCTCTATTTCTTAGCCAGTACCAAACGGTTTTGATGACCGCTGCTTTGACTCTTTTTTTTTTAATGGCAGATAATTTACACCATTCTACTTTTACCTTTTCCTTTTTCCCAATACATTCCTTTCTCACCCCTTAATTTCATCATTTAAAAAAATATTCCTTCATATTCAACTCACATATGTGCCCTCTGATAAATAACATTTTTCAAGAAATTATTAAGGAAAACTGTCCCTATATTCTAGAACAAAAGGGTAAAATAGAAATTGAAAGAATCCATCAATCACCTCCTAAAAGAAACCCCTCAAATTTCCAGGAATAGTATAGCCAAATCTAAGATCAAGGAGAAACTACTGAAACCAACCACAAAGAAACAATGCAAACATTGTGAATCCACTATGAGTATAATACAAGATTTATTAATTTCTATTTTAAAGGATAAGAGGATTTGGAATATGATATTTTCAAGGGCAAATGAGCTATGATTCCAACCAAGAATCACCTACCCATCCAAACTGAATATAATCCTTCAGGGGAAAAGGGGATATTCAATGAAATAAAGGACTACCAAGCATCATCCCTGATGAAAAGATGAGAGCTAAATAGAAATTATGATTTCCATATACAAGATGAAAAAGAAGTTTAAAGATGAATAGGAAACTTAAATCCTAAGGGATTCAATAAGGTTAAACTGTTTATATTCCTACACAGGAAAACAATATTTACAATTTCTAAAAATTTTCTCATTACTAAGGCAGTTAGAAGGAATATATGTAAATAGAAAGCAGAGATGTGAGTAGAATATAGATTCACATGGAATATATTTTAGGTGAACTATATATTTGTTTTTTTTTTATTAAAAGCTTTTTATTTACAAACATATGAATGATTTTTCTACATTGACCTTTCCAAAAAACTTTTTTTTCCAAGCTTTTCCCCTCCTTCCCCCCACCCCTAGATGACAGGTAATCTAATACATGCTAAATATGATAAATTATATGACAAATCCAATATATGTGTACATATCTATACAGTTATCTTACTGCACAAGAAACATCAGATCTAGAAAGAGAAGAAAAAAAACAACCTAAGAAGGAAAACAAAATGCATGAAAATATTCACAGAAAGTGTTAAAATGCTGTGTTGTGATCCACACTCAGTTCCCACAGGCCTCTCTGGATGTATATGACTATCTTCATCGCTGAACAATAGGAACTGGTTTGAATCACATCATTGTTGAAGAGAACCATGGTGGACTATATATTTGAAAGGACTTCCTGGATCTGAATCTCTATCCTTACTGGAGGAAAATTAGTATTTTTTTCTTTTTTTTATAATTAGTTTTCTAATATGTTTCCAATGGAGGAACTTATCTATTTTATATTTTAGTTCAACTACTTTTAAATAACTTTTTCATTAACTAAATATAAAATTATTGATATGTAGACAATAAAGATGTATTTCTAGAATATTGGTGCAACTAGAGACATAGCAAGGGTTCCTAGTTAAATGAGTTCCTGTTAAGGAAATGCTTTAAAACTTCAGAGATAGGGTCTAATGTGAGGAATCATTCAAACTAATTTTTTGCTTTGCTTGTAAACAAATGTAGATTGCTTACCCTGTTGTGATATGAGTCTGGACAGACATCTTGCCAATATCATTATAACCTTCAGTTTAATAGGATAAAGTTTGCCTGGTAGCCCAGAAACAGTAATCATTTCCATATACCTGATTCATTTGAGGGATATCCTATGCATCTTTGGGATTTTCTGAGTTTGATTTCTTTATTTTTAATTTTTTTAATTTTAAAAATATTTTTTAAATTTTTATTCAATTTGATTTCTTTTTATGTAAACCTACCTGTCCTAGAGTGAGGTGAGGTTGGAGCTCCATTTGGAGTATCCTTTGTGTCTCAGGAAATCTTTGAAGAAATTTCAGGTACCTGGTGTGTTACTGGGATCCTTTGGAGAAATTTTTATCCAGACTTAAAAAGTTTTTCAGGGACACAATAGAGAAATTTATAGTTGTCTGAGTGCCTAAAGGACCCATTAAAGGGATTTTCACCCAAAGTAGCTTGATTTCTTATCTGAAGAAAAAGAAATAAAATGTGACTTCTAAAAAGCCTAGTTCCCCTTACCTGTTTGGAGAATCCCTGATCCATTTGGAATCAGCCTTTACTTCTGAGAGAGGAAATTGTGCTCCCAACCCCCTTTTTAATTCTTTATTATCTCTGGATTGGGGCAGGCCTTCTCTACATGTATCAGAATATGTATCTATGAAAATTTGTAAAATGATATTTGTTTAAATGAATTCGTATAACCATATATTCAGGGATGAATGTTATCTCTAGACTCCAGCCTTGGGAAGTGTGTACCTCACAAAAGACTGTTAGGTTTTCCAAAAACTGCTTTATGTGGACTTTGCTAAGAGTAGTGCAAAACAATGAAGGAGACACTCAAAAGAGCAAAACTTTTCTAAGTTGTTATAGACCCGCCCAGGATTAGAAAAATGGTATAAAAGATATATTTAAGGGAGTTCTTGAAAAAAAAGCTGAAAACAGACTGAAGAAGTATTTTTAAACAACTTAATAACATCAGAATGGTTCATTGTTAGCCTCTGATCAAACTGAAGAAGTTCCTCAAACAGAGAGAGAGAGAGAGCGAGAGAGAGAGAGCGAGAGAGAGACAGAGACAGAGACAGAGACAGAGAGACAGAGAGAAAGAGAGAGAGAGAGAGGTGGGATAATGAATTCCCTTTCCTTCCCCAAACAATAGTGTTTTAAAGTCTCTCATGATCCAAGATTATGAACCATCAGGACTCATGTGTGTATATTAAAGAGTTATAGGTTTTGAGACAATGAAGACTTGATTTTTTTTGTCATCATTCCTTAGTTTCCAAAACAGAATTCTTCATCCATCCATCCTCTTTTTTTTTTTTAAAGACAGGCATCCTGGATGAATTAGATAAGAATTGGAACCATTAGAAGTATGATTGAAACCTGTCTAGGCAATCACCTGGAGGAATTTCCAGAAGGACTGAAGATATGATCAGATGGAGAGGACCAAAAAGGAATTTGTATATGAGATGTAAGATATAGTAGGTGTTTTCAAATAAACATCCATAGTTACTTTATTTTATAAATGAAAGCAAAAAGACTCATAGGCCAGTCTAGATATGTTTAGAGACATTTCCCCACTATTTTGGTGTCAGGGTAATGAGTTTTTCAGCCACAGCAACACTCACAGATTGTATATTAAGTCATAAGGGATTGTGACTTATGTCATTGGAAGGAGGATGCACAAGGAACAAATTACACATTCTTGAAGTGCTGATGTATGGTGAGCTGAGTCTGTAGCCCCAAATCAAGTTTGGAGTTTTCTCTAGGTAGGAAGTGGAACCTCAGGTGTGGAACAGGCATGATCTCTGGTTGCAGGATGATAAAAGATAAAATATGTTATACATTCAGAAGAAGTGAGGCTGTGTTGACAGAACAAAGAGGCACAGATACAGAATGAAATAAATACAACTCATATTCAAATATGGACTTCTTTGATTTCTATAGTTAAGATCATCTCATGGTAAAAGATCAAAACACCTGGCTCAAATAATATAAGACATATAAAGAAAATACAAATCTGAAGGACCCAAACACCACTGAAGATATGAGAGTACAGAAAATGAGATCTTTCTTCCCTCTCTCAGCAGATAAGAAGGTGACTATTGAGAAGAATGCTGCACACACGGTCAGATGCAATCATTGTAGCCAGTGGTTTTGTTTCCTTATTACTTCTTGTCACTAGAAAGAATTCAATAAAGAGAGAAGATCTGTTATTCCCCTCTCCTAAAAATTACTGTGACCTAAAGACAAATTTCATCAAATAAATGAATTTAGAACAAATAAAAATGACATTCCTTCTAAAAACAGATGGTTATGACTTATCCAAACTCCCCTGACATATTTATGGTGTCTCTCTTTCACACACAAAGTAGTCAATTTTAAGATGCTCTCCCTTTTCACTTCCTTCCCCCATTGCTGCTGATGGATTGGGGATGTCAGTTTGTCAGGTCTTGTTGGGTATGATTTTGGAGAAGTACATATTGAGGCAGTAAGGATCTGTTTGCCATCAGCTCTTTCAGTAAGTATCAGCTAATGGAAGGAAAGCTGATCTAGTCTTCAAGATGCTTCCTCTGATACTTTTAGAAGAAGAAAAAAACAGCCCATGGAATATATTGAGAAGAAAAGACATTTCAAAGCAAAATTATTCTCCGAGTGAGATCAAGAAACAAGAACTTCCCAGGGAACTTTAGAATTCTAGGAAACCTGTTTCTGTACAGCATGGCACTATTGTCAAGAGTAATTTAGTCTCTAAGCTGCTTTGAGGTGGGATGACTTTTCCCTTTAAAATACATGCAATATTGGGAGTACTGGCTGTCTGATTATTGTTAAATATTTATGGATGATGAGAATAATACCTACTAGGGAAAACATGTATCAAGTATAATAGCACACACAGTATAGGAAATATATAATAATAACAATAATTGAGATTATCATGTAGGAAATGGATAAGGACTAGGTAGATGAAATACTGGTAATAAATGTCATTCATTTATTTGTAATACTATAATTTTACAGATAACATCTGCCAATCTTAAATTCGTTTCACTGAGTTAGTATGAAAATTGGAATGCAAGCATACTATCTAACAAAGCTTCAAAGCAAACTTCCTATTCAACTTAATTTAATTTTTTTTAACATACTGTTAACAGTGCCCATCTGATGGTGGATGTCCTTGGACTTAGAAGAGCTATGAAGGACAGCCTTTGTCCCCTCATACCCAAAGTCAAGGAGCACACATTAAGCACATAAACTGATACAAGTTTATCAAAAAGATGATAAAAAACAAATTTCTTTTGGGTTCTTTTCATAATTTCTGAGGTTCTAGATTTTGGAAGAAAGAGAAGCACCATAAGTGAGTTACATTACATATGAATGTTCTCATGAAATAATCTTTGTCATTTGAAAGGAATTTTCAATTCTCCTCCATGAGCTCCAAGAACAAAATGCAAAGCACAGCATCATTTCATCAATAAAGCAAGTACAATTATAAATACGTATTGCTGATGTAATGTTTTACCATGGTCAAATCTTGCTTGAATACCATCAGGAAATTTTAACCAGAAGGATTACAGAAGCAAGAAAATTGGATACTTATCACAAGGAATGACTTTCTAATGTCTGACTCCATGATAACTGCCTCAAAAACCATTAGTTTTTTGCAATCGCTTGAATCTGAGATTAAATAGAAGAAACAGCTACATAAATGATCTTTGTCTCTTTTTTTCATTTCTCCATGAAGTCTCTAGGGACAGAAGAGCACATTTTCTGAAGAAAGCTTTGACCATTTTTGTTAGTACTTGTTAATAAGTACTTCTTAAATCCTTAGCATGAGCCAAGAATTGTACAAAATGGACATTATGGGTGATAAAAAAGCATGAAATTTGACCTTTATTTCCACCTGCTTATGTAAGAGAGGGTATTAAAAATATAGCAAGATAACAATACAAATTAATTTATGATCGTGCTAAGGTATATGACAGAGATAAGAAATGTTCTCAGTGGAAAGAGAGAACAGAATGACGTGGAGTAACTAAAGAAAGACACAAAGGGAAAATGTGCATTTAAATAAGAACATTGAAAAACACAACTTTACAAACAGCCAACATTTTGAATTCAGTTTCCTAAAAATACCTGCCTACTATTAATAATAAAAATAGTAACAAATTTAGACCAACAGAGCACCACATGTAACTTTATAGAGTACTCAGAGATTTCAGATTATCAGAAATCAGATATTTTTCTATACCCATTCTGGATGTTACCACAGAAAGACTAACTAGTAAATTGGGTATACACAAAGACTGGGAGAATCATAGATTTAGCACAGGAAGAAACTTCAGAGGTCATCTAATCCAATATCCTAATTTTAGAGATGAAGTAAGGCCCCCAAGGAGTTAAATGACTTGCCTAGGCTCACTCAGGTAGTTAGCAATGACAAATCTTATTGAAGATCCAGCATGCTACCAGACAAGTGAAGTGCAATATGCTTTGAAACAAAGGAAAGGGGCAAATTTATAATTCATAATGAAAGGAGGTTCATAATTCATAATGTAAGGTGAAGGGGGAAAATAATAGAAAAAAAGAAAGGATTTCTCTTTTTAGAAGAAGTGTCATTTTCTTGGTTTCTGGTTCAGCTAGATGGCACAGTGGATAGAGTAGCAGGCTTGGAATTAAAAAGACTCAATTTTTTGAGTTCCAATTCACCTCAGACTCTTAATAGCTATGTTATTTTTGGGCAAATTACTTAATTCTATTTTTCTCAGTTTCCTCAATTATAAAATGAGCTAGAGAAGGAGAAGGCAAACCACTCCAATATATTTGTCCCAAAAAATGGGTTGTGACTAAATAACAAAAAATTGACAAACTAATCTCTGATTAAAGTGCAGATGTCTTTGAATGTGAACACAGTATGATAGAGAATTATATTGTACTTGCCAAATGTCCTGATGCTCTACTCCTGATGTTCCCATATATGGTCCCTCAGTCTAGCCAGATGCTTCTAAGCCATCTATTCTCTTTTTTTTCCTTTTTTTTTTAGCTTTTTGCTGAGGCAATTGGAGTTAAGTGACTTGCCCAGGGTCACACAGCTAGGGAATGTTAAGTGTCTGAGACCAGATTTGAACTCAGGTCCTCCTGACTTCAGGGCTGGTGCTCTATCCACTACACCACCTAGCTGCCCCAAAGCCATCTATTCTCTCTCTTTTTTTATAAAGCTTTTTATTTACAAAACATATGAGTGATTTTTCAACATTGACCTTTGCAAAAACTTTTTTTTTATCCCAAGCTTTTCCCCTCCTTCCCCCCACCTCCTGCTCCTAGATGACAGGTAATCTAATACATGCTAAATAGGATAAATTATATGACAAATACAATACATGTATACATATCTATACAGTTATCTTACTTCACAAGAAACATCAGATCTAGAAAGAGAAGAAGAAAAAAACAACCTAAGAAGGAAAACAAAATGCATGGAAATATTCACAGAAAGCATTAAAATGCTGTGTTGTGGTTCACACTCATTTCCCACAGGCCTTTCTCTGGATGTATATGACTATCTTCATCACTGAACAACTGGTTTGAATCACATCATTGTTGAAAAGAACCATGTCCATCAGAATTGATCATCGTATAGTCTTGTTGCTGTGTATAATGTTCTCCTGGTTCTGCTGATTTCACTCACCATCAGTTCATGCAAGTCTCTCCAGGCCTCTCTGAAATCCTCCTGTTGGTCGTTTCTTACAGAACAATAATATTCCATAACATTCATATACCATAATTTATTCAGCCATTCTCCAATTGATGGGCATCCTTTCAATTTCCAGTTTCTTGCCACTACAAAAAGGGCTGCCACAAAAATTTTTGCACATGTGGGTCCTTTTCCCTCCTTTAAAATCTCTTTGGGATATAGGCCCAGTAGAAACACTGCTGGGTCAAAGGGTATGCACAGTTTGATAACTTTTTGAGCATAGCTCCAAATTGCTCTCCAGAATGGTTGGATCCGTTCACAGTTCCACCAACAATGTATCAGTGTCCCAGTTTTCCCACATCCCCTCCAACAGTTATCATTATTATTCCCTGTCATTTTAGCCAATCTGACAGGTGTGTAGTGGTATCTCAGAGTTGTCTTAATTTGCATTTCTCTAATCAATAGCGACTTGGAGCACCTTTTCATGTGACTGGAAATAGTTTCAATTTCTTTGTCTGAAAATTGTCTGTTCATATCTTTTGACCATTTATCCATTGGAGAATGGCTTGAATTCTTATATATTTGAGTCAATTCTCGATATATTTTAGAAATGAGGCCTTTATCAGAACCTTTGGATGTAAAAATATTTTCCCAGTTTACTGCTACCCTTCTAATCTTGTCTGCATTCATTTTGTTTGTACAAAAACTTTTTAACTTGATATAGTCAAACTTATCTATTTTGTGATTAATGATGACCTCTAGTTCTTCTTTGGTCATAAATTCCTGAGGTAAACCATCCTACATTGTTCTAATTTGTTTATAATATCATTCTTTATGCCTAGATCATGAATCCATTTTGACCTTATCTTGGTATATGGTGTTAGGTGTGGGTCAATGCCTAATTTCTTCCAGACTAGTTTCCAATGATCCCAGCAGTTTTTGTCAAATAGTGAGTTTTTATCCCAAAAACTGGGGTCTTTGGGTTTATCAAACACTAGATTACTATTGTCATTGAGTATTTTGTCCTGTGAACCTAACCTATTCCACTGATCCACTACTCTATTTCTTAGCCAGTACCAAATGGTTTTGGTGACCACTGCTTTATAATATAGTTTTAGATCTGGTACAGCTAGGCCATCATCATTTGCATTTTTTCATTAATTCTCTTGAAATTCTTGACCTTTTGTTTTTCCAGATGAATTTTGTTGTTATTTTTTCTAGTTCAGTTAAATAATCTCTTGGGAGTTTGATTGGTATAGCACTAAATAGATCGATTAGTTTAGGTAGTATTGCCATCTTTATTATATTTGCTCGACCTATCCAAGAGCACTTGATGTTTTTCCAATTGTTTAGATATGACTTTATTTGTGTGGAGAGTGTTTTGTAGTTTTGCTCATATAGATCCTGACTTTCCCTTGGCAGATATATTCCCAAATATTTTATACTATCAATAGTTATTTTGAATGGAATTTCTCTTTGTATCTTGCTATTGCATTTTGTTGGTGATGTATAAAAATGCTGATGATTTATGTGGATTTATTTTGTAACCTGCAACTTTGCTAAAGTTGTGGATTAATTCTAACAGTTTTTTAGTTGATTCTCTAGGGTTCTCTAAATAGACCATCATATCATCTGCAAAGAGTGATAATTTGGTTTCCTTATGACCTACTCTAATTCCTTTAATCTCTTCTTCTTGTCTTATTGCCAAGGCTAGCATTTCTAATACAATATTGAATAGTAATGGTGATAGTGGGCAACCTTGTTTCACTCCTGATCTTATTGGGAATGGTTCCAGTTTATCACCATTACATATGATGCTAGCTGATGGTTTTAAATAGATGCTACTGACTATTTTAAGGAAAAGTCCATTAATTCCTATACTCTTTAATGTTTTTAATAGGAATGGATGTTGGATTTTATCAAATGCAAAGCCATCTATTCTCAAAGTCCTTTTTTCTTTATCCTTCTCATGTAGACGATCCCTTTGTTCATGTGATAAGCCATGAATGGAATTTCTCTCTACTCAAAGGGAATTTGTTGTAGAAGAAAAAAATGCCTTCTTTCTGGAGATGGAATCCTAACCAGTGAAGCTACTGATGTTGAAATGGTGTCTAGTCTTTCTATGAAGAAAGCAGAAAGAGTTTCTGCTTGTTATGAGAGGAAATGGCTCCCACACTATAGATAGCATTAAAATCACAAAATTAAAAAATATATATTAAAAGATAAATAGTCCAACATCTTGTACAATGCAGGAATCCCTTTAACATTTTCTTTGTCAAATGACTTCTAATTGAATACTTCAGTGACTAATTCTAAGTAATTGGTCCAATTATTGCACAACTTTATTGAATTCAATTCAATTAAAATTATTAAGTACCCTCTAAATAAAATTAAAAGAACAAAAACCTGGCTACCACAATGTAAATCACTAAAAGGAAAGCAAAATTTGAGTAATTTGAAAAACCAGCGGAGAGGACAGGGAATAGATAATGAAACCAAAATATTGCATATGCTGTCAGATATGGTCCACAATTTTTACAGTTATTCTTTATTACATGGGAAGGTTTGATGCAGAAAGAGTTTTGTTAGTGTGATTATTTGAAAGGAAAAAGATAAGAATTGGCAACCTAGATCCCGGTAGTGATGTAGAAGAACCACAAACTTGCTATCCCTATGCCTCTTCCCTGATACCCTGCCAAGTTACCTAAAACTTTTGGAAAAAACATGGGAGCACTCTTCCTTTTTGACCTACCTAAATACATACTTTAAGGACTCTAGTCTACTAATATAGCTTTCAGATAGGAAATAAAACATGGCTATTCATACCACTTGAATAAACTGGGAATCAACTATTGGAGGCTTTGCTAAAAAAGACTTAAGTTTTACCACTATAGCCTTAAATCCTCTCAATGCCCCGCTAACATGCCCTCTAAAACTCTGGGCTTTTCCACGCACTTTGTTGGTAAATTCGAGGGGTTTTTTTGGCCTACAACTAATTTATTATATATCTATTTATATTTAGACATATTTAGAGAATGGCTTGCCAGGAATATTAGAACTCCTTCAGGAAAATAGTATTACTTGGTTTGTTTAGGACCTTAAATGCCAGGCTGAAGATTTGTATTTTATCTTAAAACCAATGGTAAACCACTGAATGTTTGAGACAGTAACTGTGTCTCAAAAGGAGATTGAATTGGAGAGAAGAGAGTCTAGAAGCGGGGAAACCAGTGAGAAGAAGATTCTAACAATTTAGACAAAAGGTGATGAAGACTTTAATTAGAGTGGTAACTGAATGAATATGCAGAAAGAGAATGGAGGCAGAATCAATACAATTTGACAAATAAGTGGGTTAGTGGTGACTGAAAGAAGACTCAAGGATGTCTCTTTATAGTTTCTTCAAAAAGAATATGATTCCAATCAAATGAAGTGCTCAATGCTGGCTCTAAAGAGAACTTATATTGGATTACACTTTGTTCATATTGATAGAGAAGTAGAAACTAAGTGCCAAGTGATATGTACTCTGCCAATTATAGATAGTTGCTCTATGATACATTTTTACTTATCTTACAAAAAGATCCAGGGTTTATGGCACATGTATAATCCTTGTTATCAAATAGACTAGGGCTCATGGATAACTTGAACTTAGAAGTTTTGAGTCAATGGGGTAAGCTTTTTGGGACTCTATATTAGGTCTGGAATGAAAGGTGAGGAGCCACTAAGCTGTAAAACAGCAGAGTTAACTGAGAGACAGAGACAGATAGAAATAGAGATAGAGAAACAGACACAGAAGTTAGAGAAACAGAGAGAATAAACTAAATAGCCCTCTACCTTACTTAGCTAAATCTTCCAGTTAGTCTGGAGTTTCTGGATGTTTAGGATAATAAATAGAATTTAATATATCATGTTCTCTGTTTGAAGCAACATGATGAAATGGATAAAGCAATAGATTTAGAATGAGGGAAATCAACGTTCAAACCTTGCTTTCAACATTTACTGGCTATGTGAACCAAGAAGAGTCACTTAAACCTTTCCATGCCTCAATTTGCTCATCTTGTAAACGTCCCTTCTACCTCTAAATTCTATGACCCTTCATTTTCTATTTCTGCATACTCCTTGAAATGTCAACTTTAAAGTCAACTATAAGGAAAACACTGGTGAAAGTATGGCTGTGTTGATCCTTTCAATAGAAACTGTATTCTCTTTTTCTGTGGTTTATGAGGTAAGTTTCTACACGGAATTAGTAATTACCAATAACAGAAATAAGAGAAGAACTATTTTTATCCAATTTTGGATTACTTATATTTTTTATTAATAACACTAAGAAATAATTAAATCAGTCCATTCAGTACAAAGAAGCCTGGGAAATGACATGGACATACCAATGAAAAAGAAAGATGCTTCTTAAATTCTCTTCCTTCCTTGATTTTTTTTCCTCCTTTTTGTTTCCTTTTTCCTTTTTAGCTTCCAAAGTGAAATCTCTGGCTCTTTCTATACTAAATTTCTCTCTTCCACAGTGCAGCCTTTCCTGCTAGTTATGGTAAGCTCAAGCTCCCTTCTGTAGGGATTCCTATTTTTCCTCAAACCCAAAAGTAGAAGTAACAACAGCCATATATATCACACATTTTTCCAGAATCATATGGAAGAATCATAGGCATTTGAATAATCACTATTGATGACTGCATCTCACATACTCATCTTTGTTCTTTGTTAATGATGAGACAAAACATTCTGAGACTGGTCCTTTGGGCAATTTGGCTTAATTTAAGAGAATCAAGGCTTGAAAATTATACAAGCTGAGTGTGAAAGGAAAATAGGGAGTGGGAATGAGGCAAGAACATACATCAATGGATGAGATGAGAGGAAGAATCAAAAGGTATCATCACTCAGTAGCAAAATGTTTTTTGCTTAACCTTGTAGCATCAAATAGCATTAAGAAATTTCTGCTGGAAACTCTACAGAACAAATTACAATGAAAAGGGGTTAGTCATAAAAATGCAATATACAATAGGTTATAAAGAGGCTCTGAAAGCACCTTTGGAAAATCCCCTGGCATCCCTAGAAGGCAAACTCTATCACATGAAATTAATGTTCTGCTGTGTTGAGGAATACAATGCACCATGGGGCTATTACTGGTCATGTGGCCTCAGTATACTTAATGAACATGAGTGAAATTACTAGTTCTTTACAAGAGTTCCTGTCTTTCATACCTTTAGTAGAGAAGCATAAGAAGAAAACATGGTGTTTTAATTAATGCATTTCTTTATCAATCAATCATTAAAAATTTATTAAATGTCTGCTATGTACCATATTATTATGGTAAGCATAATCTGTATTTATCACGGATGTGCATACATACACAAATACATATATATATATAATATATGCACATGTATATATAACTCACTATGAGAGACAAAATATAAATATATGCTATTTATATACTTTGCATGTATCATATATATATACATATATAAACATAGTCTATAAAATGCTATGTGTACAGATGTGTGTATGCATTTTGTGTGTATTATTGGATTATATATATGTATATATGTATATACATATATATATGTATATATATGTATACACATATATATACATATATATATATATATATATATATATATATATATATATATATATATAAAATCTCTCTTCTTTCTCATTAGTAAGCTCCTAGAAGAGAGGAACATTTTCATTTTTGTCTCTGTATCTCCAGTGGTTAGCCATTCTTACTTACAACTGCCACCCATGGAGAAGCCAAGGGGAAAGACATGGATAACTCAAATCACCATCATCACTTTGACCCCCATCTTCTTTTACTCTGATGGATACAGCCAGGAACATGAACCCAAGAGCCTGGAAATACCAGTAATTCCCAGATCACTAGTCCAGTTCCATCAAAGGGAGAAACTTTATGACAGAGAGGGATACCTTCCTCATCATTAGCAACAGTTGCCACCCTACAGCTGCCCCCTGGTCAGCAGATAAGGGCAGAAATCCTGAGGCTGGCAGTACCCCCAGACCATTGCTCTTGCTTTCAGCCAGCTCCCTCAGTCATTGCTGTGGACAACAGGCCAGCCATCCTTCACAACTGCCACTCACAGGATGGGAAGGCAAAACGAGCTGAAACAGCAAAGTTTCTGAGGGAGAGGGAGGAGGTAGTATAGACCCGTAGATCAAACCACTACCAACTTGACCATATCCCTTCAAACCCTGATGGAGATAGCAAGGACTCTAATACATTCAGCCCAGTGACAAAGAGTGCAATAGCAGAAACATACATGATGTTATCAATGGAAGTAACATTATTTCTCTCTTTCATTAGAATAGAGGAGGACAGGATTGAATATTTATTGATCATTTATTAATATGTGCCAGACACTGTGCTAAACCTTTATAAATATTATTTAATATTTAATGTATTATATTATACATATAATTATGTATTAATTATAATTAATAATAATGTAATAGATATGATCCTCATATAATCCTGTACAGTAGATGCTATATCACATTAGAATGTGAGATTCTTGAGAACAGGGGCTTTCTTACTTTTCTATTTATAATCCCAACACCTAGTACAATGCTTTGTAGATAGTAATGCTTAGTAAATGCTTTCTTTATTCATTCATTCATTCAAATACTGCAAAGAGATCAAAGAAGACTGGGGTTTTTAAAAGGCCATCGTATTTGGCATTTAAGATATCACTGCAAATGTTGTGAGTGAGGTAAAGACTCACTTAGGAATGATAAATTATTATGTTGATGTAATGGGTCCAGTTGAAATCATTTAACATAAATCTGTAATGGGCCTTGTTAACTTTATTGCATGACTTCTCTAACTGCTATTTAGCAATACATGAGGAGGAGTGAAGGAAGTAGATAGTGGGTATAATCCCAAATTAGAATTTCTCAAGCTATGATTGGCAATGGGACAAAGTAGAAAGAGATTCATAAGCAAATAATAGTATACAACTATAGACTGATTCAAGAAAAGGTCAAGATTAGGAAGGAAGTAAAAGCAGGGATAATGGCTTGCAAAGTTATGGAGAAGTAAAAAGATGGAAAGTAATGGTGAGAATAAAAAAATATATATTATATATATATGTATTTATAAATATATATATGTATATATATAGTATGACAGTGAAATATGGAATGATAGGATCTTACAGTAGGAAAAAAGGAATAAAGTATAGTAAATAATAAATAAGTATATTTATATACTTTTATAAATAAAATATAAGGAATAAAGAAGTAGAGACATTAGGATTCTAATATGACAGGAATACGACCATCCATCTCTGTGTTTGAGATGAAGCAGAAGAGTAAGTGGGTCATGGGAGCTGAATTGATTGAATAATTGAAAAGTTAGTTTTGGAGAGAATATCAACGTATTTTTAGTGAGGAAAGTCACTCATAAACTAACCCTCTCACCTACAATGGTTTTGAAACATCAAACTACTCGATTATTGTTTCTCATCCAATCATAAAGTTAATCAGAAATAATCAACTACAATCTAGCTGTACAAGCACTCTCATATAGATCCACTCAAATAGCCTTGTATACTAAACTTGTATAGCATCTAAATACATGCATTTACCTACACAAGCGTTACACTTTTATACCTAAGAAAATTCATGCATTAGTTAACCCCATGGTCCTGTACAGAGTGTTTTACTTCTGATGAAATTCATTTCCCCAAGCAGTAATTATTTAGAATCCATTTTTCAGAATCACAATGAAAAATACTCCTACACACACACACACACACACACACACACACACACACCCCACACACTCATTTGCAAAGTTGGTTTCATATACAAACAAATATTTCATTACTAAATGTACTAGTAGATAGTAATCCATTCATATTTGACCTTCACCAATCCAATCAATAGTTGATGGACACATTCTCTTACTAATAAGGTCACTATTTTAAATGATTTAGAAAGTTGCCAGCCATTTATTCAAATGACCCAAATTCTATGGTCAAATGAGTGGGTTGTATTTTGTTCCATTACTGTATATAAGCCTATAATAAAAGGACATCCAAATTGATATAATTGGCCAATAAATTTCAATAAATATCTTCTTTAAGTGGATTCTGAGCCCCAACATGCCCTCTTGAAAACTATAAACTGCTATTTTTTTAAAAAGCTAGTATAGTGAGAAAAGTAGAGCATACAGTATGCTATTCAACTCAATATGTTATAATAACCAGGCATTGAGGAAAATTTGGCAAATATTTCAAAACATTCAGCTAAAGTGACTAAAGTTGTTTCTCCCTTAATAACTTATGGAGTAATTATAGCTTATAGAACTATTATAAACAGCCAGTAGAGCATTTTAAGTTGTATAAAGCACTTTATATGCTTTCTCAGTTGAATCTCACAACAAACCAACAAAGTAACCGCTATTATTTCCATTTTAGAGATGAAAAAACTGAGTCTGAGGACTTGTCCAGGGCTACACAGATAATTATTATCTGAGACAGAATCTGAACTTAGATCTCCCTGATTCCAAGGCCAACCAAGTCTAGCCTCTGCATCACCAAGCTGACTCTCCATGGGAGGAGAGAAACTATCATTAAGGATGACTTGTCCTTAATTTTCCAGCACTTAGCAGAGTGCCTGGGACTTGCAAGGTGCACAATAAATAAATGCCTGTTGACTTAACTGATCCTACTCTAGCTCAAATTAAAATATCCACTTTTACCACCTATGTTTCAGAAATCCATGCTCTTTTGACTTGTCCCTCATGAAATATAGTTATCTCAAGACCCAGGGTGTGTGAAGGATTTTGTTGGGATAGGGAAGTCTTTTTGTTTTTCTACAGAAATGTAAATTCCCTTAGTGGGAGACAATTATTTTCACTGATTTCCATAGATTTCTATTCTAATTTCTGGGTTCTGTACTCCTAAATAGTAGCATTATACCATCATTTGAACTGTGTGAGACTTCAAGTGAAACTCTCAAACCCAAGCTAAATGAGAGGCTGCCTAATCCAGTATAAATATGAAATACTACACCTTGGAAGAGAGACCTGGGTTCAAATGCTCCTGACATTTTCTTGTCATGTGACCACTGGTACTCAACTTAGGGTTCAGGATACTAAGAGAAACAAAACAGCTTTGACAGATTCACCTAGCTTTTGAGAAAGATGGCATGGTACAGTGGAAGAAAAAATGGTTTTGGTGTTAGTGGAACAAAATTTAATTTCTGGTTCTGATTCTGACATTTTCCTGTGAGTTTTAGCAAGTCCCTTAACTTCCCTCCTCTATAAAGAGATGCGGTCAGACTTATTCACCTTAAAGTTTCTTCTCAATCTATAAGCCCTTGCTACAAAACATCTCATAAAATCTGGCTTGTAAATTGCCATAATCCTTTTTATAATCCAATTAAAAATGTCTGATAGTTTGGATATTTATAACTACAGAAGCTTTTACTTTGTAAATTAATTGATATTGCTTATTAGGAAATGTATCAAGGGAAAGTTGTGAACTCATTAAGCAAAGATCTTTCTTGTCTTTTGGCTAAAAAGTTTGGCTAATGGTGATTTCTCTTGTTTTTGTTATTCAGTTGTTTATTTCAATCATATTCAACTTGTTCTGACTCCATTTGGGGTTTCTGGACAAAGATATTGGAGTGGTTTGCCATTTTCTTTTCCAGCTCATTTTACAGATAAGGAAACTGATGTAAACTAGGTTAAGCAACTTGCCTAGAGTCACACAGCTAAAAAAATAGTGAGGTCAGATTTCAATTCATAAAGATGAGTCTTCCTGATTACTGATACTCTATCCACTGAGACACTTAACTATCCTTAGTAGTGATCATTAGTTTAAAAATAAAGAATCTATTATAATACTGTATATGTAACTTCCTGCTTACCTATGCAATTTATTGCTTGTCACTGTTTTGCTTTAATATCCTAAATCACTGCACAAATATTTCCCTGTATCCAAAAAAATATGAATTCATAGAGGATCTTAATTCTGCCATCCCATCGAGCCCACCACTGCCCCAGAATCTCTGGGCACTGGAAAACCTGAAATATTATTAATATGTATGAGAAGTGGGACCACTTGTACATAAAAAGGGAAATCTGGCTCCTCTTCTTGGATATGCTACATGAGTCATCTGGGGAGTTAGTTGCCACCTGCCTTGTAATGATCTGAAACTACAGACCTCTGTCCTGCTTAGAGAGCTGGAATAGATCCAAAATTATATGTGGAGAACAACATTGCCCATCTCCATCTCCTTCTGACATTACTTACCCTCAAGGTTTCCCCACTGTTGTATCCTGGAGTCCCTACTCTCTGTATACCCTCTTTGGAAACTTCATCATAGAGTAATTTATTTTGTTCATAAAGGTAACTCAAAGAGAGCCCCAGTTTCTCTCTTAAGCATCAGTCTCATTGCACCAATTACCTGTTAGAAATTTTGGAGTGGATGTCCAGAGAATCTGAAACTCAACATGCCTAAAACTGTACCCATCTTTTCCCCCAAATCTTCCCTTCTTCCAAACTTCATTTCTTCCTAAAGCACTTATTTTTGCTTTGTTTTCCAGATTTGTAACCTCAGTCTTATACTTGGACTCCTCACTCCCTCACTTCACAAATCCAATCAGCTGGTAAATATTAAACTAGCTCCACCTCCAAAAAATCTCCTGTTATGCCTTTTTCTTTACTCTCTTAGCTACCACCTCAGTTCAAGATCATGATCAGCTCTCATTACCGCAATTGTCTCCCAGTTCTATCTGCTTTAAGTTTTTTCCACTCCAGCCCATCCTGCTTCACAGAAAGCTTTTCTTCCTTCAATATATACCTAAATACCATCTCCTGCATCAAAATTTGCTTGATCTTCCCCCAAATGGTAGCACTATTGTATTTATTCTTGTTGTATTTATTCCTAATAAATGTATCCCATCCCCATCCGTAATAGAATGTAAGCTCCTTTAGATCAGGGAAACATTTTCTTCTTTGTGTTTTTATCCCCCTGAGCATAACTATGCCTTAGACATAGTATGCACTAAATAAATGCTCATTGATTTCATGACTGATGGCTATAACGAATATTGTTCAACAAACTTCATTAAGTGTATATTAGTTTGGTGAATTCAGTACTCTTTTGGGGACAACTAGAAAGAGAAATGGATAAAGTGCTGATCATGGAGTCAGAAAGACTCGTCTTTGTGAGTTTGAATCTGGCCTCAGACACTGACTAGCCATGTAACTTTGGATAAGTCACTTAATCCTGTTTGTCTCAGTTCCTCATTTGTAAAATGAGCTAGAGAAGGAAATGGCAAATGAATCTAACATCTTTGCCAAGAAATGACCCCAAATGAGGTCACAAAGAGATGAATCTGACTGAAAAAAATGAATGAACAACAACAAAGGTAGCTTACAGCAAAATCACTCATTTATAGAATAATTACTACTAAAAAATTAGGGAAAAATATAAGCAAAAGACCACTAAATAAGATTAATTCAATTAGTACCAGGAGCACATAAAATTGACTGACACCAGAAGTAGCGACAATTCTGTGGTAACTTGGCACTCTGGAAGTAAAAAGATAAGTCATTTTTACTCAACCAATTAATAGACATTTGTTAAATACCTACCATGTTCCAGATACTGTGCTAAACACAGTAACAGGAATTCTTCCACTTGAGTTTTGATTGAGATTTTTATCTTTAGAGCTCCCATCCATAGTCACTACTATATACTATCTTCAAAGATGGGTTATAAATAAGAATACATTTCTTAAGCATTATTCTCAGCAAATGATAAAAATCAAAGAGGAAAACTCATCTGGGAGCCCAGGAGTCACACCTGGATTGTGGAAAGATGATAGTTAGCAAAGTCAGGTTCCAAAAAGCTCCCTGCAGCACTTATAAGCAGTTTTTATTTTAGAAATTATTTCTGGTAGAAGATGTCACCTTTTCTTAGCAGGAATCTACCATGTAAGTCACAAATTGGTACACCACAGAAAGCTGAGTTAGTGACCCTAAGTGGCATGGGATGCCAAGTAAGAGAAATTTTTTGTTCACCTTAAAACAGGTTTTGTTAGACATTATGAGTTCCAAGATTCTTTGGACTAAGACTATAGGGGTTAAAATCTTCTCTTTACTCTGACAGGTCCTTTTAACACACTGGAGCTACAGTGTCCTTGAGGCCTCTGGAAAGAAAAGCTAAAGGCCAGTGCCAGTCAAAATAATAAGGAAAAGGCATTTGTTGGCCAGAAAGCAATAGCATAGGTCTGTGAAGAAAGTATTAGTGTTTAAAATTTAAGACAGTTTTTGGCACTTGCCAAAGCTTAGGTTTAGAGTAGAAAACTTAAAAATTTAATATCTTAGGTATCTTTAATGAAGAGATTCTTTCCAACCAATAGAGGTGCCAGGTTTGGAGAGGGAGGTGCCCCAGTTCCTCATATTAGCTTCTTGTTTTGGGTCTCCACCATCAGGTATCTGGGTAAGGCAGATACTTGTGCTATCAAAGGAGGTGATGAGGGCTTAAACAGGATAGAAGGCTTACTGTTTTAACTTTTCATATAGAAATGTTTGACACATGTAAATGACATTTCATATTTTCACTTTCTAAGGGCATTAATTAATAGATATAATAAGCCCATCTATGAAATAATTATATATGGAATTAGGGCAAGATTGTTTCAGTAATTTAGAACACTTTCTCTAAAGTCTTTGATCATACATACATTAGTGGAAAAAATTTTAAGCACATATTCCCAATAAGTATATATTAATTTATATATATATATCCATGCATATAGATATATAATCTGTGTGTATACATATATACGTACATATATACTAGTGTACTAATGATTTGGTAAATTTTAAAGCTTATATGAAAATAGAAATAAAAAATAAACAGATAAAGATGAAATGATATTTTTTCCTACAGTAATGGGGAGTAATCACTAGAACTTATTGAATCAAGAAGCTACTGGTATGATCAGATTTTCACTTTAAGAAAATGACTTTCAGGAGGACTTGATCCAGCCTCAAACAATTACTAGCTGTGTGACCCTGATCATTTCAACAACAAGAAGGGGGGAGAAAAAGAGAAGGAAGAGAGAGAGGGGGGAGAGGTGGTGAAAGGAGGGAAAGGGAAAGAGAAAGGGAAAAGGAAAGGGAAAGGGAAAGAGAGGGAGGGAGGAAAGGAGAGAGAGAGATGACTTTCACAGCTGTATCAGGAGGATGGATATGAGAGATAGAGAAAAGGTAAAAACAAGATTTGGTACCTCAATAGATATGTAGAGTAAAGGAAAGTAAAAGGTAAAAGATAACACCAAAGTGATCTGGGAGAAAGGATGGATGGCACTGATTACCACAGAGATAGTTAGTTGGGCTGGAGACAGCTTCCACAATTGGCTGTGGGAGTAGCCTCTTACTGGTTAACAACATCCCCAGTTGGGAATCAAGCTCAAGGTTTTTTCCACAAACCCACTTGGAGACCACTGGCTTAGAAATATGGGGCTAAATAATGATAAGCAACAATTTACATAGGTAAGTAGTAATAGAAACAATCAGAATGCTAATGAAGTTCTCTTTATCATTAAATGACTTCACCACTGCCAAGGGAAATAGCCTTGAGGAAAAGGCAATAGGAGAGAGAAAAACCTCTTTACCAATAAAAAAAATTAACAAGGGAATATCACAACAGAGAAGATATCAAAATTATTACTTAAGACAAGAACATTTAAGGAGTTTATAGCCTTCCCTTACTACATATTCCAGAAAAGATTGTCAATTCATTCACAAAAGAAAAGCTAGCACTGGCATTTATTAATAAAATTTCTGCATAAAAACATATCCTTATATGCCTTATAAAAACTGGTCTAACAACTAGGAACCAGATATAATTGCATGTATTATGGCAGTTAGTTTAGCAGGCCCTGCCAAACAGTCCCTACTCTAAAGGAAAATATATCTTGCTAAAGGAGATAGTGCTTCTGATGGTGGTAAGATACACATATGGACAAATAAGGATAAAAGAAAGAAAAAGATGGAGAGATCAGGAAAGGTTTCACAGGGCTTTCCCAGGACTCCTGAGCTGACTCTTAGAGAAAAACCAATGAAGGATTTGGGAAGATGGTGGAGTAGGGGGACAAATTTCATGCTCTCCCAATTTCCCCCACAAATAGAGCAAATTTGCACCTCAGGGCAAACACAGCCTGGTGAAAAATAAAGAGGAAATGGGATAGGACCGGGGTCCTCCTGATACAATGTGAGAAGATCTGAAGAAAGAACCAGGGGTAGGAATTAACCTGTCTGAAGTGCTAACACCTCCAGGCTAGCTCCGCAGGTATGGCTGGCACCTTGGCAGGAACCCCAGAGACTATCACCTCCCTGACTGTTTGTCAAGTTGGGGTCTGAGTCCAGGAGGGCTGATTGGAAATGTCAGGCCCAAATGTGCTACAGAGACATGGCCCTGGGTGAGAAGAAACCAGCACCCAGTGAATGCAGAAGCAGCCTGGCAGTGCTGTCTAGGGGCACTTGGTGGAGAAGGGAGCCCTTGGTTTGGGGGTTCTGGTCAGAAAGCTGAAGGGAAGCTTGAGGTACCATCCTCCAGTCCCACGATACCAGGTGCTTACTCTAATACCTCTTATTTAAAAAATGAACCCACAAAAAAGAAAGAACCCCATCATTGGAACATATTATAGGAATAGAGAAGACTGGGATTCATCTTCAGAGGAGGACACTGAAGTAAAAAAAGCTGTCCCAAAGAATAATGTGAAATGGCTTTCTGTCCAGAGACATTTGTAGAAGAATTTAAAAATCAAATGAGAGACATTGAGGGAAAAAATTAAAACTATCCAAGAAAAACAAGATTATGAAAAAAAAATTAACCAACTAGAAAAGGAGGTACAGAGTCTCAAAGATGAAAATAATTCTTTGAAAATTAGAATTAGGCAAAGGGAAGCCAGTGAAGCTGTGAGAGACCAATAAATAACAAAATAGATTATAAAGAATGAGAAAGTAGAACAGAATTTGAAACATCCTATAAGAAAAACAACAGATCTGGAGAACAGATCAAGAAGAGAAAATATAAGAATAATTGGACTGGCACAAAGTTGTGACCGAAAAGAGAACTGGATACAATAATTCAGGAAGTAATCCAAGAAAATTGTCTTGGAGTGATAGAACATGAAAGAAAAGTAGAAGTAGAAAAAAAATTCACTGATCACCACCTCAAAGAAATCCTTTGTGGAAAACATACAAGAATATTATTGCCAAATTTCAAAACCCCCAGATGAAAGAGAAAATTTTGCAAGAAACAAGAAAACACAATTCAAATACATTGGAGCTACAATTAAAATTGTACAAGACTCATCAGCAACTACAATAAAAGATCAAAAATCCTGAAACTGTATCTACCAACAATCAAAAAAACTAGGCCTGCAGCCAAAAAATTAAATCCATCAAAATTATTTATAATTCTGAATGTATGGAGTCAAAGATGACTCTGGGGATGACTTTGGAGATACAAAGTGGGTGACAAGAAGATAATAATGCTGTAATTAGAAATAGGGAAATTTAGAATGAATTCAAGTCACCTATCCCAAATAGACTTTGGGTCCTAAAAGAAGAGACAGATATGATTCCTTAGTCACTGTCAGTGATAATTGAAACATTGTGGAAAATGGGAGATGTACTATAAGATTGGAGAAGAGCAAAAGTTCTGATTTAAAAAAAAAAGATGAGGGAGAAACCATAATTTGAAAACTATATACCAAAGATTTTGGCTTCAAATCTTGGAAATATTATAGAAAGGTTCATTAGAGAAATAGTAGGCAAATATCTAAGGGACAAGCAGTAATTACAAAGAGCCAATATAGTTTCTTGAAAAACAAATAAGACCAGACTAACCTCATTTCCTTTTTTGATAAAGTTATTGAAGTAGAAGATGAGAAAAATGGTTTAGGTATAGTTTATCTAGTTTTTAGCAAAGCTTTGGGGAGAATATCTCAATATTATTCTTGGGGAGAAGATGGAGAGATATATTAAGCAACAATACAATCAGGCATACCCTAACTCATTGGTGGCCAAACTCAAAGAGTAGTTGTTAATGGTCTGATGTCAACATGGAAGAAGGCTTCCACTTCTCCTTATTTCACAATTTTATAAATAATTTAGATAAAGATATTGATGGTATGCTCAGCAAATTTTCACAAATCTGAGAGGAACAGACAACAGTGGATGGCACAGTTAGGACCCAAATGGATCTTGACAGACACTGTAAGTCTAAGGATGAAATTCTATAAGAATCAATGCAAAATTGCCACTTGGGTACAAAAAGTCAACTTCACAGATATAAAATGGAGATGACATTAATAGAAAAATTGTTCTTTTTTTAGCTGACTAAAAACTGAGTATCAATCAGTCTTGTTATGTGGCCAACAACAAAAAAAAAAAGGTAATGCAATCTTGGGCTGCATAAAGAGAGACAGAGCTTACAGGAAGAAAAGGGTGATACTATTCCTGCATTCATTCTTTCTTCATCACACCTCACTTAGAGTATTATGCTCTGTTCTAGGTACAATAGTTTAAGAAGAGCATTGATATGCTAGAGAGTATCAAAGGGAGGGCAACTAAGATCAAAGGGTTTTAAGTCAGTGGAATATTAAGAATAGTGGGAAGAAATGGACATGTTGGTTCTAGAGAATAGACTTGGAGGAAAGGGGGTATGATAGCTATTCTCAAGTAATTGCAGGAATGTCATGTGAAGCTAGATTGAATTTGTTTTCTTTTGCTCCAAAGAGTAAACCCCAAAGCACGGAAGTACAAAGAAGCTAATTTAAGTTTGATCTACCTATGGTAGATGGATAATATTACGATATTATCTGAGAAATAAGGTTGCTTAGGGTAAGTGGATTGGGTGTCTCAGGAGGGATTTCTCTTCCTTAGAGTTCCCTGAGAAAATGCTGAGCATCTCCATCAGTTAAGATCTGTCAGATACATCCCTAACATGTAGGTTTGCCCAGATAACTATTAAGTTTCCTTCAAATTCCAAAATTCTATTTTGTACCATTTATGACCATTCCTTCCTCCAACTTTGGGCCAAAGACTTATCTTTATCAACTAAGGATTTAGAAGCAAAATGATCAGCTCAATTTTGAACATGCTAAGTTTGAGACAGTTATAGAACATTCAGGTAGGAACGTCCAACATGCTATTGTCAATGTCAAAATTAGTATTAAGGAAAGGGATGGAGGCTGGATATAAAGATTTGGGTCATCCATTTTCAGATAATAATTAAATCCATGCAAGCCAATTAGATCAACAAATAAAAGAGAATGGTAAGTGAACTGGCACCAGAAGAGAGCCTTGGGGGGACTGATTTTCTTAGAAGGAAGTAGTTGGATGATAACATAACAGAGAAAATTGAGGAATCATCAGAGAGTTATGAGTAGAACAAGGTTAGAGGTGTGTTATAGAATCTAAACAAAGGAATAGATAAAGGAGTGACAAATGCTTGACAGTGTCAAAATTTCAGTTTCTGCCAAGTTGAATGAGAGCTAAGAAACTGTCATTGTTTTTAAGAAATCAATGGTAATTTTCAAAGCAGTTACTGGAGGTTCCAGTCTCTCTAATCCTACCATCAAATGAGATCATGTAAGCCTCAAAATACCTTATAAAAATATCAGATGAAATTATTATTATTAATTAGAAACAAGTCACCAAAACTGTCTGACCTCGCACATGACACAGGGAATGAATCTGCCTCATAGACAGTGTGTCTCTTGCACAGCACGAATAAAACATTGGCAAAGACAATCCTGAATTTTGAGACAATGACTAATGGAGACATAGGTAAATGCCGAGTCTGCCTGTTTTTGTCTAATTGAAAAATAACCTTCTCTCATGGATAATCCCCTGGCTTCTTCCACTTCTCAGGCACCTGTGGGCTGGCATCTGTCACAGGGTGTCTTGCTCTTTTGTTCTGGCATACTTAACCAGGTTGCTTTCCTTTTTTTTTTTTTAATATCAGCAACATAAAAACAGCCTGTACAGTATCTGGCTATCTATACCAGTAAATATAACTCAACCCAAGATGATTCATTCTACCTATGGTAGATGGATAATATTACAATATTATCTGAGAAATAAGATTGCTTAGGGTAAGAAGTTGGACTGGAAAACTTTAAGTAAAGCACAATTGAATTTATTATGTTGAGTAAAGACTTTTTTTTACTTATAAAGCAGCATAAACAGACACTATGGTGATGGGGTTAATTGTATTACTGAAGATCAATCTTATAAAGAAAAAGAAATCTTGAATCCTAATCACTTTATTTCCATCACCAAGTCACTGCAAGGATTATATCCTTTTAAACCATAAGAAGGCCCTATATCCTATATGATGACATCATATATAATACATCCCTTTCCCCTTAGATATTAAACCTCTTTCTTTTTCTCCAATTTGCTCATTGGAGAGGAGAATATTCTGAGACAGCTGAATTGGTCATTTCATTACCTAATGAAAAAAATCATTTTCAATGAATTCTTCATTTCTCCACTACTACTAAGGGAAAGATAGGTGACAGAGATATATAGCATATGTATGGCTCCTAAAGCATGCTCCTTTCTTTCTATGTCAGTCCTCTTGTAGTTCAGCAACATTTTTTTTTCTGGGGAAACAAAAGACAATATATTTACTGGTCATTTGATTGGGCCAAAATCAATCAACGGAAAAGAATCATCGAGTTTGTAATATAAGGAACAATCACTGAGCACCTACTATGTGCAGGTGACGATTAGATCCTTAGAGAGATGGAAAGATGAAAAAAACTCATAGAGAAGATAATAGATATTCAAAATGCAAAACAGAATACAAAAGTTTACAAGGAGTTCAAAGCACTATGAGAGTTTAAAAGGAAAAAGTTCTTATAGGTTCAGGAAAGGCTACTAGGTCATGAAGGATGAGTAGAATCCCACCTGGTGGAAGTGTGAAGTGGGAGCATTCTAGTTGCGACAAATGATAGAAGCAAAACCATAGACTCTTTCAAGGAATGACAATTAGTCTGGAGCCCTAGGTTCAAGTCTTGCCTTTGACACTATGATATCAAGCAGTCACTGAATTTTTCAGTGCACCTTCAACAGAGTTGTCACAAAGATAACTCTTTAAGACTTTCTCTAGGACATCTCTCTAGGTTCCCACACATACACAGATTTGTATTCGTACAAAGAATTTCCTCAGTAGGAATTTTCTGCAGGAATAAAATCAAATATCCAGACCAAGAAACAATAAGATGTGTAATTTTTAAAACTCCTTAGAACAGACATTTTGAACTTTTCTTCCTCTGTCTTAAGTACTAAGTACATTGCATGAATTTTTTAAAGATACAAAATGAAACCACTAGAAATGTTTGCAATAATAATTATGATGGTGAAAACTAATATTTGCATACCTTATGATTTAAAAAGGATTTCTCTTATCATTTGAGTCAGTCTCACAGTAACTAAGCAGCTAGGTGATACCAGTTCTGTAGTCAAGAATACTCATCTTCCAGAGTTCAAATCTGACCTCAAACATTTTGTAGCTTTCTGGGCAAGTCATTTAAGCCTCTTGCCTCAGTTCCCTATCTGTCAAATGAGCTGGAGAGACAGAAGATGGAGAAAATATAATCTCTGCTCTCTAAAAACTCTTGTAGTGAAAATAACATAATCAAAATGCAAGACAATACAAAAGTTTGCAAGGAGTCCAACTCTGGTACCTTTACCAAGAAATTCGCAAATGGGACCATGAAACATCAGTACAGCAACAATCAATAACTCAGTAGCATAGAGATTATAAATGATTATCCCTATTATGTATATGAGGAAAGTAAAGCAAAAAGGCAAAGATGTTAAATGATTTTCTACAGGGAATTGAACCCAGATCTTCTTACTCTTAATGCTATATTCTTTCAGTTATACTAAAGCTATCTCCAAAACCCTCAAATTATAAAATGGAAGGATTTCCTGTGATATCATATAACCTGTCCTTAGCTTTTTGTTTCAAATTAAAGAACTATTCTTGAAGCTACCTAAACCCTCCATATTGCCCTTCTTTTCTTTCCTTCCCTCTCAAGACAGTTCTTCCCCCCCTTTCCTCTGCCAGTCACTCTTTGATTTTCTGTGATCAACAGCTCTTACTGAAAGAACTCCTGGTCTAGGAATTAGCATATTCATCAAGAAGCAGTCTTCAAGCAAAGAGAAAGAAGGATCGTAGGGGTGGAGGAAAGAAGGAATATGTAGTTAACGAATTAGCAAAAGAACAAAGATCAAAGAAGTAAATCACAAAGTGGCACCATTTTCCAGATTGTTCATTACTGCAACCACTCCCAGAGAAGAGAGAGAGAGAGAGAGAGAGAGAGAGAGAGAGAGAGAGAGAGAGAAAGAGAGAGAGAGAGAGAAGGAGAGAGAGAAGAGAGAGAAGAGAGAGAGAGAGAAGGAGATAAAGAGAGGAGGAGGGAGAAAGAGA
>JAJPUD010003850.1:29069-117105 GCA_023553655.1 Myrmecobius fasciatus | reverse complement strand
AGAGAGAGAGAGAGAGAGAGAGAGAGAGAGAGAGAGAGAGAGAGAGAGAGAGAGAAGGAATGGAACTGGACTGGGGGAGGGCAATTCTTAAGTTTCTCCACGGATTCATTTTGCTAATGAAAGGAATAAACTACAACAGAGAGACAGAAAGAAATTAGGAATTGGGTGGGTGAGACAGAGAAGAAGACATATGGGGTGGGGGTTGGGAGGAAGGTAGAGAGAAAAAGAAAGGAAGGCAGAGTGCATGATGAGCAGTGACAATACTGTTGGAAACATAAGAACCATCCCCCAGAGACAAAATGCCAGTATCTTCATGTCAAATTTTAAATCTTTAGCACATGCACCATTGATTGGGGAAAGATACAATTTAGACAAGTTTTTCTTCAGAATGTTTTTTTCTAACCATTCTTCTTCTTATAAAACCACATTTAATATTAGTTAAATACTCAAAATGACAGACCTCAGAATTCATGATTTCTTTCTCTAAATCATACAACACATACTTCTTCTAACCCAAACCAAAAAATAAAGCCTAAACTTATCCACCTAAAAGAGAAAAAAAGAAGGGGGGAAGGGAAAAGGGAAAAAGAGCATATATATAAATTACATGGTCAACAATTTTTTTCAATTATTGTAGAATTTGAAATGTTTCTAGCCACTACATTCTTAATAAACCCTTACTACATTCACAAAAATAGGGGAAATGAGCAAGCAATTAATCCTATGTTTCATCTAGTCTTATTTTTTTTGTAAAACCATGATAAAAAAATAAATCACTACAAAATGTTAAGGGTGAAGGGTCAAAAAATCCTTATTACTTGAAGCCTTAGACTGTGAAAAAATTCCCACATGAAGTCTTTTTAATTCAGCTCTCAGTTATCCATGATGATGTGGCACAAGAGCTGAATGCGCAATCCAAACCTCTTATTTTAGACAATGACATCATCTTCCTTCTCCCTCTAATCTTTTACAAACATTAAATGCAAATTATGGATCCAGTTATGGACTCTAAGTCTGTCCTCTAAGGGACTTAGTAGCCTAGATAAGTTAGCAAAGTTATGAACTAGATGAATGACTAGAGAGAATGATGGAGATTTTGACTGTGTCAATTTTTGGAGATTTTTCTATGTCAGAGAAGGCTTGTGATCTGTGTTGGTGAATCTCTCCATAGATCCCTGAAGCATTTATGTATTTTATTTAAAAAGCAAGAAGTACTGATTTGAGCTTCCCCTCTGTTTACTTTGTCCATCCTTCTTTGTCTAATAAACACTAAAATGGCCAAAAGCAGACCGTGATTAGGAAAGAACATGGATAATGCTCCCATCTGACAATGCTTGAGACTGGTGGGGTTAACAGAGTGTGAAAATGACAGGGAACAACTGGTACCAACTGGGGCCAGCAGGGAAACAGATTTGGGAGCAGTGAGACCTTATTTAGGGAAAATTCTTTGGTTAAGAGCATAGGGAGCAGAGACAGGGGAACTAGACAAGCATGGCAGAAGTAAGTCTTGGTGGGGAGAACGTGAAGTTCTGCAATGTGACAACAGATGAGGAGAAGATGTTCAAGTAGGGACTTTGATGGGAGTCCTGGGCTTTGAGCAGTTAAGGAAAAAAGAAAGGAGAGACCTGATAATTATTCTGAAAAAGATCTGGGAGTTTTAGTGGACTGCAAACTCAACATGAGTCATCAAAAAAGCTACTATGAACTTGGGAGTATATTAAGGGGGAAAGAACTTCCAGGAATCCAAGGAGGTGATAGTTTCACTGCCCTCAGCCCTAACCCAACTAGTATTCAGTTCTAGATGCCATACTCTAAGGCACTGATAAATTAAAACAGAAGTGTTAAACATGTAGTAACACACCCTGCTGAGCTTGATTAAAATGTAATTGTAATTTGATAAAATGAATAAAAATACTAGAGATCATCAATAATATTGTTATGTGATTTTCTAAGTCAATATGATGCCTGCAGGGATCCGTAGGTTCATTCGCTGAGTTCCACTCTTCTGGTCCCATTTGGAGTTTGTTTGACAAAGATATAAAATGGCTTGCCATTTCCTCCTCCAGCTCATTTTATAGATGAGGAAGATGAGACTAACAGGATTAAATGACTTGCTCAGGATCATACAACAGCAAGTGTTTGAAGCCAGATTTGAACTCAGATCTTCCTGACTCCAGACCTGGCACCCAGCTGCTGGTTGAAAACTTTAGTGGCCCTATTTCTATGTGAGTTTGACACCACTCAACAAGACAACATACAGAGGAGGATTACCAGGATGAACTATACCAGTTGGGAGAACTCTGGGTTCAGCTTGGAGAATAGGAAAATGAGAGAAGGTACAACTCCTTTAAGTATCCAAAGATCCAATAGATGGCCAAAAATTTATCCTGCTTTGCCCCAGAGGATGGAACTAGGGACAATGGATGGAAGTCACAAAGAGGCAGATTTAGGCTTTGTGTCAAGACAAAGTCCCTGACAATCATAGCTCTTGAAAAGTGGAATGGACTGTCTCAATAAATTATGACTTCTTTCCCCATTATTCCAAGTCGTCAAGTAAGTTGGATGGCTTCTCGTCAGTGAAAGGAGAGATTCCTTTCAGTTGAAGGTTGGACCAGTTGACTGCTGAAATCTTTTTCACCTCTCAAATTCTGTGATTTAGAATCTTATTACTAGAGTATAAGAGACATTATCTTCATACATAAAAGAAAATATGTTTCTTTTTAAAGCTTCATATGCATGTGATTCATTCTATAACCAGAACTTTGGCTCAAATTTTCTCACCAGTCCTGCTTGATTCAAAAAAAAGTTCTAGTTTTTCCCACCTTCAGTCTGTTCTGAACAACAATCTTCTCTACCCTGCCAGACTCTAGTGGTCCTCAATAATCTTTAGTCTATTCAAGAAATACAGTTGTCGACTTGATGGAATTCACAGCTTTGAGAGCTAGCACAAACCATACAGGTATTTCTTGCTTAGGAAATGCCATTCGTCTCTGAAATCTAGCTTTGTTTAAAGTTATTCTTTTGTACAGGAGAGTAATGTCTTTTCCACAGAAATTTTGAATACTTGCTTATCTATAAAGCATGTAAGATCTGCCAGAAATGAGCTCCTCGGTATCAGCTATCATAAGGTTGACAAAAAGACACTAAAAGTCCTAACGGTGGTTTTATTTCTCTTCTATTCTTCTTCCTTAGCTTCCTTTCCTTATTTTTTTTATTTATTCCTCTTATGACACAAATTTTCAGAGACAAAAATTCCAAGTTGCTGACTAATAGGCTGACTGTTTCAATATCTGGCTGTCCCTTAAGTTCAAATTATTTCAAAGTTTCCACAAAATCTTATACTTTCCTATCTATTTTTCCCTCTAAAATTATCTTGACCAAAGAAAATATTTTATATCAATATTGATAATGAGGCACAGGGCATCTTCCTTTAAGAGAAGACTCCATGAATTTGGGGGAAGAAAAGACATTGAAATATGGTTAATCATGTGAGGATGCTCTTGGGTATAAGATACAATCATAGCATTTTTAACTATCCCTTTTCCTAAATAATGGAGAGCCACTCAATAGGACAGTAGGTTGCTCAGTTGCAGGTTAACCATATCTTTTTTTAAATTTTCTTTCAAAAGTCTAAATGCTTCCAATAAGCATTCATTGTGTAAAACCAAGATAAAATGGTTTTAAATACCACCTGGTGACATGATAGTGGTAAGTAGAAAGTATTCCTGAAAAACAAAGTGAAACAACTTTTCCTTTTTTCCATTAAGAATAACAATGTTGGTTTTATCATTAAGATAAAAGGAAGACAAGAGAAAAAAAGAGAGAGACAGACAGAGAGAGAGAGAGAGAGAGAGAGAGAGAGAAAGAGAGAGAGAGAGAGGCAGCAATAGAGACAGAGACAAAGAGAAAGAGAGACAGACAGAGAGACAGAGACAGGCAGACAGATAGATAGATAGATAGATAGATAGATAGATAGATAGATAGATAGATAGGAAGACTGTAGCCAGATAGCTTAGTGGATAGAGTGCCAGAACTAGAATAAGATTCATCTTCCTGAGTTCAAATATGGCTTCAGCCACTTATTAATTATGTGATCCTAAGCAGATCACTTAATTCTGTTTGCCTCAGTTTTCTCATCTATAAAATGAGTTGGAGAATAAAATGGTAAACCACTCCAGTGTCTTTGCCAAGAAAACTCCAAATAGGATCACAAAGACTTGGATACAACTGAAATGTCTCAACAATGATAATTAGCAGGAATGGTGCTTAGTTACTTAAGAATTCCAAAACATCACCTGGGCCTTTTTCTATGTTTGACCCAATGTTAGATATAGCTATTAAATATAATTGTTAGATATAATTCTATAAGTGTTCTATATAGTTAAAGACTACCAAACAAATATAACATTCCCCTATTTGACATTGATGATATCTAAAACAAGGGTTCTATTGTTTGTTTTAGCCATTTTAGAGGTAGCAATTCTTAGACTCTCCACAGTTACAGTCCTACTTGTGTGTATCCATCTAATAAAAGTTTCACATGGAATTTAGGATTTTCTTCATGCAGGGTGTCCTAAAAGTCTTAGTGCAAAATCTCACTAAGGAGCCAAGGTATTTCATTCCCTTATTTGACATTGATGATATCTAAAACAAGGATTCTATTGTTTGTTTTAGTCATTTTAAAGCTCCCTCTGAGGTAGCAATTCTTAGACTCTACAGTTAGAGTCCTAACTGCAGTATCTGCCTAATAAATGCTTTACATGGTGATGAGGATTTTCTTCATGCAGGGTGTCCTAAAAGTCTTAGTGCAAAATTTCACTAAGGAGCCAAGGTATTTCCGGCGGCCCCAAAAGTGAATCCTAGAGTTTGGGGAGGACATGTGTTCTGGATTCGTTTCCCTTGATCATTCAATAAAGACCAAATCTTAACGGGCCCTTCGGGCATGATGCAAAGTGCCATCTGTTCAGTCAGGCACTTTCGTGATAAATGTGGGAGAACTGGCTGGGTGGGTGTAAGAAGAGGATTGAAACTGAAGGATAAAAATCACCTACTTCATGTGTGTGCCCGAAGGCTCCACCACAGCTCTTTCTTATAAAGCAGAACTCACCATAAATAGAAACGAGGCTGCATTGTTGAACAGAACATTTTCAGTATCATGTAAATTCCTTAATCAAATAGATGGCATTGCCTCACCAATGGAATCTCCGTGACACAGCCCAGTGCCAACCTCCATGCCCTCTGACAGCAGACACTCCTCAAGTCATGAATGGCAAGACAACAACAATTATGTAACCAAACAACATGGCCCAGCCAGCATAAACTGCCCGCAAAAGCTCAGGGAATTAGCACTTTTCTCAAACAACTCACTAAATTTGCTTTCTGTAGAAAGAAATCTCTGAACATCTGGGCAGGCAACCGACACCAGATGTTCAAGGTAATTCTTTCTCTGGCTCTCATTCTGTGTCATCCTCTTTTAAAACATATTGCTTCTCCCTCCCCATAATTCTTTTCTCTCTGAAACACTTTAAAAGGCAATTCCATTAAATGGAATAACACTGTAGTAATACAAAAAACCCCATCATTTTCTGGTGTTAAAAATGAACGTTTTATACACACTTAGATTTTCCAAAATTTAGTAAGGCATTTCAATTTTTCAGCAAGGGCAGCAGACACAAAAAGTAAGGGTTCTCAAAATCACTCGTGTGGCTTTTAATGCATGTACAAAGAACTATATAACCTTTTAAATTTAGATTTATTTTGATGTTTTTTTAACAGGTGTATTTTTTCTAGATTTTGACAAAAGGAACTTATCTTTCTGCATACATACAAAGACTAACAGAATTAAGAACATCAATTATGATTAACTGCCACAGGAAGAATATAAGTAGAATACCCAGATCCTTCATTTACTATCAGAATTTTAAAAATCTAATATTTCTAGAATCTTCAAATTATTGTAGAGAAAATACAAATTCAGACTATCAAAGAAAAAAAGTGAGAACAGAACTGAATATCAATTTTGTTATTTAATTCTTGTGGGATGTTGAACAAGTCAACCATCTGGATCTCAGTTTTTCTGCCCTGTAAAAGAAAGTGGCTAGGCTAGATAACCATTAAGGCCTTCTTTAGACCTAAAACCTACTTAATATCTTATCTCTAAGGTTCACTGACAAAGTCATTCATGCTATTTATATATATTTCACTGATGCTTGTAAATAGGCAATTAATCATTTGATTTTATATTCTTAAATTGTTCTTAGTAGTTTCATGAATATAAATCTTATCTCCCTGTAATATTATACATCATAGGGAATAGATTGTATCTTTTACTTAGGATAACACAAGGATCTCAGAAGCAATTTACCCCTATCTTAGAACAATTAAGGAAACAGAGGCTCAATAAAGTTAAGTGACTTGCTCAAGATTATACATATAAATGCCAGGGGTGGGATTTGAACATGTGATTCAAGAGTCATTGCTGTTTCTACTGTACCTATTCAGGATGCGTATATCAGGTTTCTGGGTCATGTGATAAGGTAGAGGAAAAAAATGGCATTCAACACTATAGCAATGAAAACATGTTAAAGTGTGAGAAATCAGAGCCCTACAATTTCCCTCAACCTACTGAATAAGCATTAGCAACTGGTGGCAGAGGGTCTCCATATAAACAGTCCTAGGTCTTCAGTAAGAAAGCTGGGATTGACCCTGATGCTAGCTGGGTGACTCTAGGAAAATAAAATATTATTAATCCTATTCCCTACTCTATAAAAAAGAGATAATAAAATTGATACTATCTATACTATAGTATAAAAAAGAAAGAAAAAGTATTGTGCAATATTTCCCATTCTAGGATATCTGACAAAAAAACTCCAAATAGGATCACAGAAACTTGAACATGACTGAAACAAGTGATTTCACGTAGGGATTCATGTAGGAAGATTTTTTTCTACCAATACAAATTAGTTATAATTCTGCAATGTTTAGATTTTGGGGAGTTGATTGGGGAATCTTCAAGCTATAAATATGATAGATAATGATTATTTTTGGTTGCTTACACAGATTTAGAAGAACCACATTGATAGTCTGCTCCTAATTTAGCCTAGAAATGCTTCTTAATAAAATGTACTATAAACTTCCCAATGAATAGATGACTCGGAAGCACTGTATGAGAAGTCTGAATACAGATCTTCCTGATTCCAAATCTGAGACTTTGCATGAATCACTCTGCTCCCATGTAATAAACAGCAGAGGTAAGATTTGAACATGGGTCCTCTGACTCAAAGTCTTTGTTATTTTTGTTCTTCTATTCTGCCTCTATTATACCTCTCTCCTTAGGTAACAGCGCCTGGAGTTAGGAATATTTAAATTCAAATTCAATCCAAGACATTAATAGTGTGACAAGTACTTCAATCTACCTGTTTCCTCAATAGTAAAGTAGGGTGCTAATAATAGCACCTACAACCTAGAGTTATGAGATCAAATGAAATAATGTTTGTAAAAGGCTTAGGAGAATGTCTGGCACACAATAAGTACTTCTAAACTTCTTTCCTTTCTTTACTTTTGGGCAATCAGATCTTTGCTAAATATTTACTTTCTTGATTCATAAAGAAAAAAAGTGATGTCATTGATTGACAATATCCAGGGCTCACACAAAGGAAGAAAAGATGACACATTTAGAGATCTAGGAATTCATTACTTTGGGTCCAAAGGAAGTTAAATGTGGACCTTTGCACAGGCATTGGCAAGAATGCTTCTGTTATTGCAGAAAGTGTGAGAATCTTAATCTTTAGGAATATTTTGAGGCTCTTCTAGAGGACATAGCCATTAGGGTCCTTTCTGAGTGAAAGACCTGTGAAAACCACATTTTGAATTGGAATAGCATCAGAGAGAACAGAAGGCCCTCCACATCAGCAATAGGAGTTATGGTCACATGGCTCTTCCTATTTTTAAATTTTTACAATAATTATGGAAACTATGCATGTGTGGTGACAAAGATGGAGGCATTTTATCAGATTTTTAAAACTTACATTCTTTCATGAATTTTGATGTTTTTAGAACACTAGAATTTTAAGACAATTAGATAAATTAATTAAGCTGGTAAAGGATTTGGTAAAATAACAAATTTTGTATTATTTAACCTCCTTAACATTACCAGCTTAATTTTTCTAAGAAAAACTCCATTGTAACATGTAATCTGTATGAGTTACAAAACAGTATGTGATATTTTTCACCAGAATTTTCACTGATTCTTATCTGTATTTTTTCATCCCCTTCTGCTTATTTTTCAGACACTTACTTTATTCTGGGTTGCATTAAAATGAACCCAAAGTAACAAGGTAAAACTAATCTTCCAGAGAGACCCTCTATCTTTTCTAGGGCCAAATAAAAAAACACTCCGAGATACTGTACTATATGAATATTATGTTTCTTTCTCAATTTTTCCTATTCTCAGGTTAACAAAAGTCCCAGTTTAAATCAAAATGCCCAGAATTCAGTCTTTCCAAAGGGCCAATGACAGCACAGAATATTTTTGCCCAAAGTATAGCATAGGTAAATTATACTTCCAGAACTTATTTCTTCAAGCTATAAATACAAGATACTGATTACCCATAGCTGCTCACACAGATTTAGAAGAATCATAGTCTGCTCCTAATTTAGCTCAAAGATAATCATTTTAGCAAAGACTGAAAGATGTACATTTCCATGTACATTCATTCAAACCAGCAAAGGGAATGGGGAGTAGAATTGAGAGTAAAATTGAGGATAAGACCAGGTTACCTGTTGTGGTACATTCTAGGACAAAACTCCTTACGGGGTGCAGGAATGCTCATGCTTATTTCTAAAGTAATATCATACCTTTGGAGCTAAGAGGAATCGCAGAATTTAACTAGTTCATCTACCTCATTTTATAGACAGGTTCAATTGCACCCCAGAGATCTAAAAATTTGCCCAAAGTCACACAGGAAGGAAAAAAGCTGAAATTCAACCCAGTGGTCCTGGTTTATCCTGGATCATCATGCTACTCCACAGCTGACATACTATAGCCTTTTTAGGTTAGATTTGGCAAAAAAAAAAAAAAAACCTAAAAAGAAAACAATACCATGGGATACCTTTGTAATAATGTTGTTTAAAATAAAGGAATACTTTCTTCCTTAAAGGTAAAAGGTATGTGAATGTATACATAAAAACATGTATGGTTGATGAAGTTGTGAAATGATCCATTATTCTGGAGAGCAATCTGGAACCATGCCCAAAGGGCTATAAAACTGTGCATACTCTTTGATCCAGCAGTGCCATTACTGGGTATGTATCCCAAGGAAATCACAAAAGAAGGAAAAGGATCCACATGTGCCGAAATGTTTGTAGCAGCTCTTATTGTGTTAGCAAAAAATTGGAAAAAAAGTAGGTGCCCATCAATTGAGGAATGGCTGAACAATCTATGGCATATGAAGGTAATGGAATATTGTTATTCTATAAAAATGATGAACAAGCTGATTTTAGAAAGGCCTGGAAATATTTACATGAACTGATGCTGAGCGAAACATGCAGAACCATTAATACATTATACACTATAACAACAAGAATGTGTGATGATCAGCTATGAAAGACTTAGTTCTTCTCAGTAGTTCATTGTTCCAAAGCAATCCCAATAGATTTTGAGCAGAAAATGTCATCTGCATCCAGAAAAAGAACTATAGAGAATGAATGTAAATAAACACATGCCATGTTCACTTCTTTTTTTTCTGTTTTTTTTCCCTCTCCCATGGTTTTTCTTTTTGTTCTGATTTTTCTCTCCTAAAATTATTCATAAAACAATGTGCATTCAAATAAAGTTTAAAACATACAAGAGCACAATAAATGCACATATGAATACAGAATGATGAGTAATTTATCTGCCATCCTCAAGGAATGAGAACAATATCTATTTCTTTGAAAATAGAAAATTATTTAAATAATTTTGATGGAGCTCTTAATAAAATGTACCATAAACTTTCCCAACTTCTTAAACAGAATATAATGAACTAAATTTAACTTTTTTAATAACCCAAATCATTGTTATGCATGTTTAATATTTTGCACCACCACATTATGCTATGGTAAAGCAATGTTTTCAGGGAATAGCGATCTCTGTAGGGTTAATTATGAAAGATATAGTAATGGCTAAAGAGCAAACCTTGGAGTATGAGCACGATAGGCTTGAGTCCTGGACATTTCACTTAACCTCTCAAGTACAATTCTAAGCAATTCTCTAAGATTATAAATTGCAGAGAAGGTGCTAATTTGCATTAGTATAAATCCTTCATTAGGATCTCTCTAAAGTAAGAGAATCACAGTTCTGAGTTTTGTTTTTTTTTAAAGACTAATTGTACCTAAACTAAGTAGCTTCAGGCCATTTTTTAAAAAATTCTTGTATCTATTTTTTATGCTATTGTCAAGTTGTCAACTAGTATTTCTAGATGCTATTGGTGTCTTTCCTCCTTCCCCTTTAATAATGATTTCTTTTTTCAGCTTTAATCTACTTGAGCTAGAAAACTTGAGTTAATTAGAAATAGTTGAGTTAATTAGAATTGTATGTCAAGAAGAATAGAGAATCCCTGTGAGAGTCTAAACTCCAGTGAATGAGCTTCACTGCATAAATTTTATGGCACCTTTTTGAAAGGTTCAAGAAATATTTTTGCTTCCTTTCTAGATCCTGACTAAGTTTTAAATTTAGGAAAAATTACTGACTCAGTGACCTTCAGAAAAGTGATATTGTTAACCTACAGGCCCGTATTCATATTCTGATTACAGAATGATGTATTGTATGCAACTTATCAACTTTTTTACTGTTTAAAATAACGCCAACTATATATAATGGTTATAAAAGAAGTTCATGTTCACTAATTTTCAAAAATGATGACATAGGCCAAAATGTTTTTTTTCCCTCTTTAAACAAAATGTCTTTCACACATATATTAAAATCACTCAATGACAGTAGTGACTACAGTTCAACAACCTTATAAAACAGACTTCAAGTTAGAGCTAAAACACAGAGAAATAGGATCACATGATGATATCTAAATACTGTTCTGCACAATCAAAAAAATAATCCTCTATTAAAGGCAAAGCTCTCCAGAAACCCATTTTCGCAGATGCCACTGTACTAATTGCATTGAGCCCTAAAATGTTGCAAAATCTCTTGAGTAAAATATATATTTGAAGCAAAAAGAGACTGAATTAACTATTCACTGTGGGAAAGCAAAATGAATAAACAGTACACATTACCCAGATTATGATAAGCAGCAAGGCAGAAAACTAACCATGCAATGATTTGTATTCAGAGTGAATAGAAAGAGGAGATCCCATCTGGGAAATTGCACAATACATTCAAAAACCCTATCACTCCAATGGTGATTTAAATCATTTTTTGCCTGTCTCTCTTACCTCAGTGGTGATGCTATAATAGTCATAAATCATGAAGTACCACAATCATAGAAGTGCTGAAATTACTAATAACTAAAGAGCTATAGAAAGATGAATCAAGATACAAATGAGTTGGAGCATGCTAGTAACTTGCTTGTCAAGAAGTGATGTAAAATGGCATTATGGAGAACATTATGACCAGAATTGTATGTGGTTTGTGTCCATAGTGAAAATGAGAGAGAAAAGATACTCTAAATAGTTTTCTCTAATAAATATGTCTAGAGGAATGCCTCCAACATATAAAAGAATCAACCTTGTAGCATTTATAGTACAAATAAATTATTATTTATACTGGTACATGAAGCACCCATCACAATGAAACCATACGTCCTCCAAAAGATATATTATGTGTATACATGTGGATATATATAGATGTATACACATTGATATGTTTATATATCTATATCTATATCTATCTATCTATAAAATGTGTATGTATGTGTGTGTGTGTGTGTGTGTGTGTGTGTGTGTGTATGTAAGGAGAATGTAAGAGCTGGCTTGAAGATTAACAGAAAAACTGAAATCTTGGCAACTGGTCCTATCACTTCCAGGCAAATAGAGGTAGAAGAAATTGAAGCAGTATCAGATTTTTTTTATTCTTGGGCTCAAAGATCACTGCAGATGGTGACTGCAGCCATGAAATTAAAAGACCCTTGTTCCTTGGAAGGAAAGCTACAGTAAATTTGGAGAGCATATCAAAAAGCAGAGATATCACCTTTCCAACAAAGGTCCATAAAGTGAAAGCTATATTTTTTCCAATGTATGGTTGTGAGAGTTGGACCATAAGAAAAGGTGAAAAATTGCCTTGTAAACTTAATGATGTGGAATTGTGGTGTTGGAGAAGGCTTTTGAGAGTACTTTGGACATCAAGGAGATCAAACCAGCCAATACTTAAAAAAGATTAAATTCAACTATGCGCTTAAATGTCAAATACTGAATCTGAAGCTTAAATGCTCTGGCTATATAATGAGAAGATGGGACTCATTGGAAAAGACATCAATGTTGGGAAAGATTGAAGGAAAAAAGGAAAGAGAAGAGCAGAAGATGAGATGGATAGACAGTATAATGGAAGCAATAGATACCAGAGATGAGCTTGGATAAGCTTTGAGAGATAGTACAGAATAAAATGATCTGATGTGTTATGATCCATGAAGAAAAAGAAGAGCCTGATATAACTGAATGACTGAACCAAAAAACCACAATAATATTTTCCTATGTCTGTTTTCCTATGGATGCATAAACATAGATACATATATATGTGTGTATATATAAATATATATGTATAATTTACTCCATGAAGTTTTACAAAAGAATTTGATTCAAATGCCCTAATTTTCAAAAAATGAAAAGAAGAATCACCAAAGTAAAGGCTAATGATTTTAATTCCTAATAAAATTCCATAGTGCATTATAGAAGGGACGTTCAGTGAACACCTAGAATAGGAAGTGATGATCACAACAAGCCAGTATGCCTTCATCAGGAATAGGTCATATGAAACCACTCTTATTTCTTTTGGGATGGGGGAGCAGGACAATGAAATTTTGTAGATAAAATTTACCTAAATGTTTGACAACATCTCCCAAGCTATCACTATGGGAAAAAAGGACTAGATAATAATATACTTAAGTAGACTTAGGACTGGTCAAATGGTCAGACTCAAAATGTTGTTCAGTGTTAAGCTGGAAGGGATTCTACAGTGAAAAGTCATGTGTCTTGTAGAAACAAAAGCAAGAGAAATAACTAATGTGAATGATAGATTTAGGATTAAAAACAATCCTGAGGTTAGAACACTGGGAAAAATCAAATAAAATGGAATTTAAAGGAATGAATATATCATCTTACTTGTTATTATTTGGTCCTTTTAATAGTGACTGACTGTCATTTGAGATTTTCTTGGCAAAGATACAGGAATGGTTTGCTATTTCCTTCTCTAGCTCATTTTTACAAATGAGAAAGGTAAGGCAAACAGGGTTAAGTAACTTGTCTAGAATCATACAGTTAGTAAGTGTCTGAGGTCAGATTTGAACTCAGGAAAATGAATCTTTCTGATTCCAGGCCTGATACTTTATTGTGCCATCTAGTTGCCCATATTCATATATACATATATATATATGTATATATATATATATATATATACACCACCTCACAGTCCAAAATAGGAGAATCATGGATTTAGAACAGTCTAAAAAAAGATCCAGGGTAAAGCAGAGTGGGAAGAAGGGATTTTTTTTTAGTGGACTAAAAAGGTAGATGTCAGTCAGCAATGTAAGATAGCTCCTAGGAAAGCCAGTGAAAACTTGAGTCACAGAGACAGTATCAGACAAGCATAGAAGTGATGTTACTCTGTCTTGGTCACTTTAATTCTCATTGTGTCCAGTTTGAGAAAAGGTCTTTTCAGGAAGGTCTCTGATAGGCTGGTGGGCTTCTGGAGGAGTACAACCAGAATTTTGAAAGCCCACAGGTCATGCTATATGAAGAGCAGCTGAAGGAATCACCAACATTAATAAAGCCTGAAGAAAGGAAGGAGTTGGGAACAGGAGTGTGGAGAGTATTAGAACCATTCTGCTTCGAAGGCATTAACACTTTCATACAGGGTAGAATATCTCAAAGACTCAAATTTCCTAAAAATTAGAATCATCTAAAAGTAGATTAGGCTGCCTTGAACAATAAAGCTCTCTTCTCTCCCTACCCTATCCCCACAATGGAAGGTCTTCAAGTAAAGGCTGGATAATCATCGGATCATGGAACCTATCACTGGAAGGAACCTTAGAGGTCATTTGATTCAATATGATCATTTTACAATGAAGAAAATTGAGGACAGAAAGCAAAGTGACTTTATTTCAAAGTTATAATTCTGGATAAACAATAAAATTGGAATTTGAACTTAAAGCATTTGACTCCTAAACTCTTTCCACTAGACAATTACCTCTCATCTCCTCCCTCCTTGATTGTTATGAAGGACATTCTTGTTCAGCAATGGGTTTACTAAACTGGTTTCAGAGGTCCTTTCCAACTCTGATATTTCTGTGATATTCAAATCTATGCCATACTGAGCCATGTTATTATTCTGCATACTAGTAGGTTCCCTGTGGATTTTGTATTAAACAGAGAGAGAGAAAAAACAAAAGGAAAACATGCTGGTACGGTTGAGGGATTCAATCAGCACATTTTGAGCTCCCTAGCCATATGAATAGACATTTTATTTTACTTCTCTGAGCCTCGGTTGCTTCATTCCTAAAATAAAGGTCTAAGATAGGGAATTCCTTAATGGTTCCAAACATTATGTGACTATGAATGTAATTTGGTCTTTTCAGTTATATCAAATTCTTCATGATCCCATTTGGGGTTTTCTTGGCAGAGATACTAGAGAGGTTTTCCATTTCCTTCACGAACCCATTTTACAGATGAGGAAACTGAGGCAAACAGGGTTAAGTGACTTGTCAGAGTCACATAGCTAGTCATGTGTGAGTGACTTGAACTTAGGAAAATTAGTCTTCCTGATTCCAAGCTCAGAGCTCTATCCACTGCTCCACTTAGCAGCCCTATAACCTTGAATACTAACTGTGTTTTGCACTTTTAATCAGACAACACACATGTATCAAGTACCTACAATGTACCAGGTACCCGTTAATCTGGGAATACAAAGAAAGGCAAAAGACAGTTGCTATTTTGAAGGTACTCACAGCCCAATTGGGAAGATAATATGCAAACAATATGTACATAAAAAGATATATGCAAGGTAAATTAGAGATAATCAAGGAAAACAGGTAATAGAATAAAGATGAATTTTTTAAAAGGCCAGACTTTAGCTCAGACTTAAAGAAAACCAGGGAAATTAAGAAGTAGCGATAAGAGAAGACAGACTTGCAGACATAAGAAACTGTCAGTGAAATGTTCAGAGTTTATATTTGGAGTTTCCCATGGGAGAAGAACAGCCCAGAACCTAGTATCATTATATTGATGAATACACAGGAGTAGCAAGGATTGTAAATTTGAATCTGAATAGGAGGGAGATGAGGATACTCTGAGTTATATTTTCTTTTGCATATATTTCATCTGTTCAAGGAATAATCTAGTCTTCAGTCACTAGGCTGTTATCAAACATCAAATAAGAAGAGCAATAATGATAGCTTACTTTCCATACTGCTTTAGAGTTTACAAAGTCACCTCCTCATTGTAGCCCTGTGAGATACATAAACTCAAGCCCAGAGAGGTTAAATAACATTCATTAAGTGGCAACTCATTTGGAATAGATCCAGAATTGAACACAAGTCTTGTTACTTCAAATCAAACACCTTGAACTCTATGAGTTTTGTGTCATGGCTTCTGGAAACATTGCAGGATGATGTCAGGGAAATATCCTTCTTTGAAAAGAGAAGGGATTTAAGAACTTAAAAGTGTATAAAATATTTGGTAACTAATTCTACCTCCTTTATTATATAGATAAACATATATTTATTAACTGACAGTCAGCAAAACCAATATATATATGTGTATATATATGTACATACATGTATATACATATTTTGATAAAATTTTTTAAAAAGTTTATTAGAGCTACTTCCAATTTATCTGTTTTCCTAACCCTATGGAAAGTATAACACTTTCACATAAATGACTCAATTGGAAAGACAGAAATTGAGAACTTTCAAAAGTACCATCTCCTCTTGTACATATGTTACATGCAAAAATCTTATCTATAACATACCTATAATGGTAAAAGATAATAATAAAGAAAAGGAAAGAGTTTCTGAAGGAAGGAAAGAAGGAAGGAAGGAAGGAAGGAAGGAAGGAAGGAAGGAAGGAAGGAAGGAAGGAAGGAAGGAAGGAAGGAAGGAAGGAAGGAAGGAAGGAAGGAAAGATAAAGTATGAGCAATAAGGGAGGTGGATGAACAGCTCCCAGCCTGCTGCTGCTGGAAACTGGACAAGAGTGAACAGATTTCAGCAGCAGGGATCTCTAATCTGTCAGCAGCAGTTACTCTGTGTGTGACCAGCCTGCACAGCTAGAGGACTTGGCACTAACTAAGGCAAGCCAACCCCACCAGTCTCTCCAGGAAAAGAATGAGCCATAAACAAAATTTCAGCTTCAAAGTTCTGAAAAGCTAAATGATAGTTGTTCATTACTGACTCCCAATTGCTCGCCCCTTCCTTTTTCCAAAACAGAATCAATTTGCATTTTTTTGGTGTGACAGTGATTCATTATCCCTTAAAAACTGATTCTTAGTCAAATTGTTTGAATGCCAGTTCTAAGTTTAAAAAAACAAAACAAAACAAAACAAAACTTCCTCCAGCCATGTTGAGCCCTAACATTATATTGGAGAATTCTTCTTAGGTGGAGATTACTATCATATTACTGACATGAGGATTCTGAGAGTGGGTTTTGTAAAGTAGGTTATATTTGGGATAAGCAGTCAAGAAATTCTAACTTTGAATCAATCTCAAATACTTACTAGCTATAAGATAATTGGTAAATAACTAAAGACTATTTCTTCTTATTTAAAATGAGATCGTAATAAATAGCACTCAATGAAGTATTCTTGTGAGAATCAAATAAAACAATTTATATAAGATATTTTGTAAACTTTAAAGGACTATATAAATGTCAGCTATTATTAAACCATATCTTCAAACTCTTTTTTTCCACTGTGAAGAACCAAATTTAATACTAATAATTATTAGAACCCTGTAAAAAGATAACTTATTTCCGGTATTTAGAGCACATTGTTAGTACTTCACAAATGTTTGATTATGTACAATGTTTTCCTAAATGATAACTTTTTCAAGTTTTGTAAATCTTGCTTTTTATAACAACTGACTGATTTAGAGCTAGGCCACATATAAAAGCAGGCCTGTATTACAAGAAGTAACTATTTCTGAGAGGCCATATCTTCAAACTCTTAATATAAGCAACAGAAAAGGTACTGATCTGCACTGGGTTTTTTTTTCCCACTTAGGAGTTTCCTATACCAATAAAATTACAGATCCAGTTCCTATTCACTACCTGTGATGTTTAGGCTACACCACTATGAGACAGAATTTCTGCCAGAAAAAAAAAATTACAATCTATTTAACCAGTCTATCTAGGCCCAATATAATCAGAATTTTTTAAATTAACTACAATAAATTCATTCTTTGCCTCCATTTCTCTCTCCTGATGTAGTCTTTTTTGTTGTTCAGTCCACTCTTTGCAGCCTCATTTGGGGTTTACTTGGCAAAGATACTGAAGGGGTTTGCTATTTCCAGTTCTCCAGCTTGTTTTACAGATAAGTAACGGAGGCAAACAGAGGTAAGTGACTCACCAAGGATCACACAACTAGTAAGTGTCTGAGACCAGATCTGAACTCAGGAAGATGAACCTTCCTAATTCCAGGGCTAGAACTCTATCCACTGAACCACCTAATTGTCTAATCGCTATCTTGAAATGATGGGGAGAAAAATACAGATTCTATAAGACTCCCATCCAATTAAGAACATGTACTGAAGCTACCTCTTTTCCCCAATTCTATACCTCTCATTGCTTCTACATCATCCACTATTTGCAGGGGTAGGGTTCCCAATCCTTGAAAATGGCCCTTCTCCTTGCTAAAACCCTTGATCCCTTCTATTCCCTTCTTTTCCCAAGATGAGGTCATTCCAATCAATCATCCCCTTCTTCTTCAACCTATTTTTATCCACTAACTCCTTGCCTATTGCTCACAAATATTTCCAAATTTCCTTAAGAAAATTTTTCACTTAACCCTATAGTGCTCCCTCAAGCTCTCATTCCATATTTCTACACCTTTTTATAGTTGAACTCTAGAAAATGCTTGCTACATTTACAGGATCACAGATTTTAATCTAGAAGGCTCCTTTGATGTTACAAAGTTCATCCTTCTAATTTTACTGATGAATAAACTTTGTGTCAGTGCAATCAGAAACCATACCCTATATTACAGAAATTTTCTCCATGGAGTCCAACTTTCCTGATTGATGACTGCCTTTCCTAGACCACTGTCTCAAGATCAAAAAGATCTTGCTTCGTTTCATTACCTCCTCTCTAACATTATAAATTATATCCTTTTCTTCCCATACCACCCCCTCAACTATCTACCATCCCCAGTTCTGGAATCATGATCAGATCAATTCTGTCATTATTCTTGGCTGGGATATGTCAATCTAATCCCACTCATCATCTGGGTAAATTTTCAGAACACAGTGTTCCTCCTTGGTCAATACTCTACTATATGTGTTTGGGTTGGGGGGGGTAGGGTAGAGACTGGTGGATTTTTTTACCTCTTCCATTAAAATTTAAGCTCCTTGAAGGCAATGGCTTTTTTTCTTTTCACTTTTTTTTTCTTTTCACTTGCATTCTCACCATTTAGTATTCTGGCATATGGCTTCATAAATGATTTTTTAATCCTTTTCTTCTTTCTCTTTCTCCTTTCTTCTGTTTGGACTTAAAAGCATTTACATCCCAATTTCCTATTCCTTTTCACAAACCTCTTGATCTAGAAAAATTGGCTTTCTCTTCCTTACCCATGACATTCCATGCCTCGTTTCTGCACTTTTATATAGATGGCTGTTATCCATGATTTGAGAGCACTACCTTCTCAACTATGCCTTTTAAAATTCCTATTTTCCTTCAAAGCCCAGGGCAAATGCTATATTCTACAAGGCCCACACCACCAATTTTTCTTTTTAAAGATTATGTCTCATCTTACCTACATTGCATGGGCAGGTGTCACTAATGGGCCAGATCTCCCTACTGATTGGCACAGAAACTTAAACTTTTTCTATTTCTGACAAAGCTGATTTGCCCTTTTATTAGGCAAACTATTGCCCTCTTGTTCCCAGGAAGTAACCTAACTGATGTTGAACTTAGTGGAAATATTCAATTGCAATCCAGAGATCTCTAGCTCAAGATCTATCTGCCTCAGCTTCCCTCATGACTGGATTTAGAGGTACAAAGAACCACATTCAGCTATAGCAGATCTTTTCTGATCCCCCCCAGATGTTAGTGCTTCCCCCAATTATGTTCTTTTATGTAATTATTTCACACATATATATAAACTATATATGTATATATAAACTATATATCTATATATATATAAAACACTAATTTCAATAAATATATATAAGTTGTTACCCTCAATAACATGTAAGTTCTTTGAGGGTGAAGGCTATTTCTTTTTTCTCTTTGTATCTTTAGTACTTAGCATAATTTTTAGCACATAAGAGGCACTTAATAAATCTTTGATTGATTGTTTCCCTAATCCTTCCTAGCTCCCTGGTCCCATTTGATTTTATTGATTATCCCTCTTTCCTTCTTGAGTTTTCATGATAGTGCTTTTAAATTCTCTTTCTACCTGCCTTTAGATCCTTTCCCATCTTCTTTCATGTTCTGATCCCAAATTATGAATATATCCCAGGGCTCTTTCCTGAGTTTTCATCTCTCCTCTCCCTTCCCCATCTTGGTGATCATTTCATAGCCTCCCCAAAGTATCATTTCTATGGACATGACTCTCAAAACTATTTTTACAAACCTCATCTCTTTATTAATCTTACCCTTATCACTGTTTGCTGTATACATCTACTTAATTGCCCCATGGGGACCTCAAACTTTTTTTGTTGTTTAATTGTTTTTTCAGTTTTTTAACTCTGTGACCCCATTTAGGATTTTCTTGGCAAAGATACTAAAGTGATTTGCTATTTTCTTCTCCAGCTTGTTTTCACAGATGAGAAACTGAGGCAAAAAGTGGCTTGCCAAGGGTCACACAGCTAGTAAGTGTCTGAGACCAGATTTGAACTCGCGAAAGTGACTGTTGTAAGATAGGGATTCCAACAAGTACTAGGGTTCATCAGAGCTTCTCTAAGACCGAACTTGTATAAAAAGCAGAGATAAGATTCTGCTATGGAGAGAGTCTCCAGGTCATCTCCTTCCTAGACTGATACTGGAGTTACTTCCATCTTTGCTTCCAGCTCCCCTCTCTCTTTATTCTTTACTGAAGTTACTCTTGGATCTCCTGCTCCACATACACACAGCATGGTAGACATCCTACCCTGACCATTCTTTTTCTTTTTTTTATTATCATAACCATGTTTTTAAAAAAGCTTTCATGTGCCTTTTCCATCAGAGCACACACACTCACATTCCCACAGACACACTCAATATTCCACCTAATGCCAAATTTCTTCAGTGGGTGTCTTCTCCACACCACAGGCAAGTTTAGAAATCTAGAAATAGGCTAGAAAATGAAGTTTTACGTTAAGGGAAAACCATTTATTTTGTTTGGAAACAATGTATATTTGAGAATACTCATATAGTTTAAAAGAAAAGTAATAGAATTTCACTGAAATAACTGTCTAATATGAGTGCATCATCCTTATATGGGAAATGAGAAAGAAATAAAGAGTAAAAAGGCCTGAAAACATCCTTAGAAAAAGTATTGATTTTTCAAAGAGATGTTTCTCTTCTTTTTGTTCCAATTCCTACCTTGTTCCCTCCCTCTCTTTTTGGTAGTTTACTCTGTTTTTTTAACTTCCCCTAGATTTTTGTATTGTATTTCATTTAGCAGACAGTAAGCACAATACATAAAACTTCAGACTTGCACAATAGATAAATTGAAGAGGTTGGAGTATGCTGATTGCTAAGGTATACAAAGGATTCAGGATAGAGTTCCTTAAATAGTGAGCTATTTTGGTGCATTTGAAATAAGAGTCAATTTACTTTAAAAAAAAAAGACACATCATGTTCCTATTAACTCATATGTAAAACATCTATAATATAAAATGAGGTTTATCTGTAGTATCTAGTCTTACATATACCTAGCACTGAATAAACATTTAATAATAACTGTGAAAGGGGTAATGGCCAAGCAGCACTTGCCTACACTGTCTGAGAACTAATTGCCTCAATCCTTCATTTATTTTTACACCTTTCAGCACTTTCCAGGCCAAGCAAAGTCAAATGAGTCTCCCATGGGAATAATCCAGTTTGTTCTAAGGAGAGGAGAGTTAGAGCCCTTTTTTCATGGTAGCTGTTTAAACAAGATCTTAACAAATTTTGTTTATCCTGTCAATTTGATACCAGATATTCTCCCTATTTATTACCCAAAAGTAGAAGTAATAGGAAGATCCTGGCCAATCCAAAACAACACAATCCAACAAGTGTTCACATGACTATTCAGTATACAGAGAAGAAACTAAAACATTATCTACCATCAACAGGATGACATGGTTATATTCTACTAGGAGAGAGTGAATGGGTAGCACTTGGTGGTAGAAATATCATGCAAACAGGCATCTATATGTGTGATACTTTAAGGAGAAGGGAGAAAGAACTAACCACTGGGAGAATTAAGAAAAGTCTCTTCCAGGAGACAGCACATAAGCTAAGATTTGAGGAATGCTAAGAGACAGAAGTACATGAGCAGCTCATTGCGGGTATCCCCATATCTGCAGAGAGAGACACAGAGCAGTCTGGAGTTTGGCTAAAAGCAAGTAGTCCAGTTTAACTAAAATGTAGAATTTTGGAAGGAACGAAGGTGCAATAAACCTGGAGAAGTAAGCTGGAGTCAAATTGCAAAGTAACTTTAGGTACCAAGCTGACCCCCTTTTTAATCCTAGGGGCAATTAAGACCTACTGAAGAGGGGATGACAGTCAGGCCTGTGTATTGATAAAAGTTGGTGGCCAAGAGGAGAAAGGATTGAAAAAAAAAGAGAATAGAAGAAGGGAAATGGAGAGGCTATTGCACATAATCCAGGGGAGAGGTAATGAGGGTTTGAATAAGGATGATAGCTATATGTGTTAGGAAGTAGAGGCCAGATGAGAGGGACTCCGGGGGGGGGGGGAGGCAGAGGAAGACAGAAAAGGGAAAAGACAGAGACAAACAGAGAGATTGTGGATGTGGTTTTAATAAGACTTGGAAAAACTATGATATAAATCTGGAAAAAATTTTGGAAGCATCCTCAGAAAGTTAACAAATTTTGCTTATCTTTCAATCCAGCTATATACTACTATTAAATCTCTGCCCATAGCAATCAAAGAAAAAGGAAAAAGATCCATATGTATTAAGTATTTATAGTAGCTTTTCTGTTGGTAGTCAGAAACCTAAAACTAAGGAAATATCATCATATTGGGGAATAGATAAATAAATTGTGCTAATAATAAGCATTTACATAATGATGTAAGGTTTGTGATGTATTTATCTATATGAGTGTAATGGAATGTTATTGTGCCATAAGAAATGGTAAAATGGAACTGATTTCCACTTTTCTAAAAGGAACTGGGAAGATATTTGTTGCTGTTCATTCTTCATTCTCCAAGAGGGCCAATGACATCAGGAAAGTGATATTTGACTTGCAAGTGAATTAGATTTAAATGAGGCAGGGTTATGCAGTCACCAGGCTCTCAGAACCATCTGGATTGAACTAATGGAGAGTAAAGTAAGCAGAAGTAAGATAAAAATTAATATAATGGTTATCACATTGTTGAGAGAAAAACAACTTTGAAAGCTGTAGATCTCTCTGATCAACACAAACATTAATCACAAGTCCAAAAGAATGAAGATAAAACACACCAATCACTTCCTTTCAGAAAGGTGATAATCTTAAAATGCAATGTGATATATATTTTCAGACATGATTTATGTGGGTACTTGTTTTGACAGACTATGTAGTGATGTACTGAAGAATTTATTTTCTTTTTTAACAAAATTTTCTCAGTGAGGTAAGCAGTGGTAAGGAACCAATTACTAAAAAATTAAAAAAAAACTTGAAAAAAGTTAAAAAAAAATAAAAAGTATATTGAGAGATATAGAGAAGGAAAAATTTGGGGATACTTTGAGGTTGAAAACCTGGATAACTAAAGGAATGAGATGTCCTCAAAATACAAAGGGAAGAATGAAAGCAGGATGGGTTTAAGGAGATAGTGAGTAACATTTTAGACACAATGAATTTGCTGTGACTCTACTATATTTAGCTGGAAATGTCTAACAGAATACTTGTAATGTCACCATATACCAAGATAAGGTCAAAATGGATTCATGATCTAGGCATAAAGAATGATATTATAAACAAATTAGAACAATGTAGGATGGTTTACCTCTCAGACCTGTGGAGGGGAAAGGAATTTGTGAAAGAAGAACTAGAGGTCATCATTAATCACAAAATAGATAAGTTTGACTATATCAAGTTAAAAAGTTTTTGTACAAACAAAATGAATGCAGACAAGATTAGAAGGGTAGCAGTAAACTGGGAAAATATTTTTACATCCAAAGGTTCTGATAAAGGCCTCATTTCTAAAATAAATCGAGAATTGACTCAAATATATAAGAATTCAAGCCATTCTTCAATGGATAAATGGTCAAAAGATATGAACAGACAATTTTCAGACGAAGAAATTGAAACTATTTCCGGTCACATGAAAAGATGCTCCAAGTCACTATTGATCAGAGAAATGCAAATTAAGACAACTCTGAGATACCACTACACAACTGTCAGATTGGCTAAAATGACAGGAAATGATAATGATAACTGTTGGAGGGGATGTGGGAAAACTGGGACACTGATACATTGTTGGTGGAACTGTGAATGGATCCAACCTTTCTGGAGAGCAATTTGGAGCTATGCTCAAAAAGTTATCAAACTGTGCATACCATTTGACCCAGCAGTGTTTCTACTGGGCCTATATCCCAAAGAGATTTTAAAGGAGGGAAAGGGACCCACATGTGCAAAAATGTTTGTGGCAGCCCTTTTTGTAGTGGCAAGAAACTGGAAATTGAAAAGATGCCCATCAATTGGAGAATGGCTGAATAAATTATGGTATATGAATGTTATGGAATATTATTGTTCTGTAAGAAATGACCAACAGGAGGATTTCGGAGAGGATTGGAGAGGCTTGCATGAACTGATGCTGAGTGAAATCAGCAGAACCAGGAGAACATTATACACAGCAACAAGACTATATGATGATCAATTCTGATGGACATGGTTCTCTTCAACAATGATGTGATTCAAACCAGTTGTTCAGCGATGAAGATAATCATATACATCCAGAGAGAGGCCTGTGGGAACTGAGTGTGAACCACAACACAGCATTTTAACGCCTTCTGTGAATATTTCCATGCATTTTGTTTTCCTTCTTAGGTTGTTTTTTCTTCTTCTCTTTCTAGATCTGATGTTTCTTATGCAGTAAGATAACTGTATAGATATGTATACATGTATTGTATTTGTCATATAATTTATCCTATTTAGCATGTATTAGATTACCTGTCATCTAGGGGTGGGGGTGGGGGAAAGGAGGGGAAAAGCTTGGGAAAAAAAGTTTTTGCAAAGGTCAATGTTGAAAAATCACTCATATGTTTTGTAAATAAAAAGCTTTATATATAAAAAAGAATACTTGTAATGTGAGATGAGGGCCCAGGAAAGAGACCATTGTTGGATATGAGAGTCATCGGCATAGAGAAAATAATTGAACCTATAAATGAACTAAGGGAGTTGATGAGTTCATCAACAAAAATGGGGTGGTGTAGAGAGAGAGGAGAAGAAGTTCTGGAATATATTCTGGGAAGAAGTTCTGGAATATATTCTGGGGATATCCATGGTTAGGCAGACAGAGTATGGCTAATTCTCCAACAAAGAAGATTGAGTTGGATGATGAAGTTCACAATCAGATAACACGATGTTGAAAAGTAAGTGAGAAGAGAAGAAATGGGGGGAAATGTATAAAAATAAGAGTGACAGAAAGTTTTAAATGTAGTGATGATAATAATAACTAACATCTATATATATGCATATATATATTAAGGTTTGTAAAGTTCTTTACATGTTATCTCATTTGATTCTCACAAAAAATCCTCAAAGATATATACTATTATTACCACCATTTTGAAGCTGAGGAAATTGAGGCACAGAAAGCTTAAGTAAGTAACTTGCCCAGAATCATATAATTCTGACTGAGACAAGATTCAAACTTAGATCTTTGTGATTCCAAATGCCACTTAACTGTCCAGGTAATAAATATAATGCTATTCTTAATCCAGAACAATAGGGAATTTAAAAATAATCAACACAAAAATAGTTGAAACATTTCAAATTAAGATTCAAATATCTTAAAGAGAATCTTCCCTTTCTGCTAATTTCAAAAGGAGAACTACAGAAAGATAAGGAATATTGAGCCCTTATGACAATAGAGTCCTGAGGTAACTGGAAGATGCTCCATCATTTGAGTGACATAAATAGATTTATACACAGCACTGGAGAATACATGAGAAGAGAGAATAAGAATTAATTGGTCCCTAAGGAAGTGATAAAGTGAAAATATAGACAACATACCTACTAACAGCTAATAACTTTCCCTTAGCTCAAGGGGATAAAGATGATTCTGGACGTTTGACCTAATCATTTCCAAAACAGTTTTATATTATCTGATATAAAGGTTCTTTCAGACCACCCTCAGGTTCTAATAAAAATTTTCACCTGGAGATAGATGGGATAAGGAATTCCTTATCATGTTCAATCAAATTATATTCTCAACAGGGAGTCAAAGACTCAGCATGAATCAGGCAATGGTGTGTTTTTATACCATGTTTACTAAAAGGACAGGAACAAATGCACTACATTTATCAAAACCAAAAGAAATATTCAGGCTTTTTTACAACTAGTTCAGACAGACTACATCTGATGAAATGTTCAGATATCACTAAGTCTAGGTGGTAATGCTACAGAGACTTGTGGAAGAAATCCAACTCATAAGGATTCTAAGCTGATATGTTGTTCTTTGGTCACAAAAAATGGGAACAATAAATTTTAAAGACCCTCTTAGAGTATGAAGCATCCATCATTTTTTAAATAAATCTTTAATCTTCCTTTAATAATAAAAGAAGCCAATCCCTTTAAGTACTCACCTGTATCTTGGATTTGGAATTCATATAAAACCCATGAAATTTCACATAACTCCATTTGCCATGAAGATTTTAAAAAAACAAAAAACAAAAGGGGAATAAACATGGCTTGATCAACTATCAATGTTCCTGATAAAAATGTAATGATGTGCCAAAAAAGCTACCAATATTCTTAGCAAGAGAGGGAGGAATCTTTCCCAACATTGACCCTTGATGTAATCAGAGGTTGAGAGGTTCATTCTAGGGAGGACTCTAGAATGAATTGATTTAAACTGTTTGCAGCAGTTTTAGCTTCAGCATGTTTTCAGTACAGCTATCTTTCTTGGTTTTTTGGTTTATCATTTAAAAGAGTACTAGTCATAGCCCAGAAAGAGTAGAGTGTTAGCCTGTGGTAAGGTGGTTGGACAGTATGAGTGGCAGTACCTACAGCTGCCTAATCCTCATGTACAGTTCACCAGTGTCTACAAACATGTGATGTCTCTGTTTCTTTTACCTCCTAAATTTATTCTTTCCTTATCTTGGATGAATGGTCCAGAGACCAGATTATAATATCACGGTCTTTGAAAAGTCAGAGGAACCATCAGAAATGCAGCAATCTGAATTATTAGCAGAGTCTGCCAGTAGTGAAAGCAGCTGAATCCACCGAAGAACCAGTGCTAATTTCTTGTCCTAGTCCAGAAGTTAACCAACACAGAAGTCAAAGTATCATATCCTGCAAGCAGGGGAATGACTTGTCCATCAGCTATGGCACACCAGAAGTGAATTTAGTGGGGATTCTTAGGAGGAGAGAGAAGAAAAACTAAAGAACTCCCAACCTAGGAGTTACACCCAATCCCATATATACATTCCCTGAATATATGTCTTGGTATTCAAGTTTAAACCTTTTCTCTCTAGGGAAAAAGGTATTGTGTACTCAGTGTCCCAGAGCTCTTAGTGAAAGTCTACATTTTAATAAGTGAATTAAAGCTTAAATAAATTAAATTAAATATTATATATATGATTCTTATAAGTATAATTATGTGATTCTTATATAATTGATTAATATATAATTACATGATTCTTGCCCAAAATCATATAATTCTGACTGAGACAAAATTCAAACTTAGAACTTTGTGATTCCAAGTGCCACTTAGCTATCCAGGTAATATATATAACGCTATTCTTAATCCAGAACAACATATGTAAAATATATAAGTATATTTTAAAAAAATTAAAGTTCAATAAGATCTTTGGGATGCTGTTTAAGTAGAATGGAAAATGTGCACAATGCTGGGGCAGGGAAAATGTTTCTACCCCAGTAGATTTCCCAGAGGAGAATGTGCTCCCATTTGGTGGAATGGGAGGTATTTTTGTACTTCTATCCTTGATACACCTTCTGATTAAATATTTTTTTTTGAAAAAGCCAACTGATGTCAGTTGATTAATAGGGAGGAGCCCCTGTGAATGAATCTCCCAAGAGTTACACTTCATACCTTGAGAGAAAAGGTAGGTTGCCCTGTGTGGAGCTGTGTGGAATTGAGAGTTGGGGAGAATAAGTTCACTGTGAGGGCTTGTGAAACAAAAGGGAGAAGCAAAGAATCTGAAGTTTCATTTCTATACTCAGGTTTCAGGACAGTAAGAAATAGTCTTAGCCTATCTGTAGGATTTAAGGTAATAGTCACATGATTCCTTTATGTGTCTGGTAACTTCTATAGGATTATTTATGTATAATAAGAAACCATTTTATGTGTGAAATATCTTGAAACCAGATTGAGAGAAAAGGGAATCAAAAACAAAATCCATAGGATTTTTTAAACAGAATTATGACATAATGGAAATTATAGCTGAATACATACGATGCTCTAAATTACAAGGAGGTATCAGATAGGATAGCTCGTGAATTATTCCAGCTTAGATGTACAATAATGGGGAAGATTCTGACCAGAGGTACAGATCGCATTTGTATTATGAAGAATTCCAGCGTAACCACTGAAGGCCAATGCCTTTAGCTGCAGCAAACACTCTGGCCCGTTTGTAGGGAATAAGTGAGCAGGGGTCCGGTAGGACAGCAAGCACCCCATTCGACACGACCTGCAAGATTTCTTACCTTTCCAGAGAATCCCCTCATCCTACCACACACCAATCCCAAAAGGGGGTCACTTCTGTGTTGTAGGAACTACTACCAGGTGAAAGAAAGGGCCATCCTCGCGCCTTGCCCGGCTAGAACGGAAGCAGGGAGCCCAGTTGTCCACTGGGCCTGCTGCAGCGGAGGAAGTACAAGCCTCCCCGCATAATCCAGCCCGTTTTTGTGAGGGGAGAACACTGTCGGCATGCCCACAGACCTATGTATCACCTGCTCACCATTCACCCATCATATGAGGCTTTCCAGAGGAAACAGTGGATTGGCCATCTCTCGGCTCCTCCTACTTGGGGCATACTGCTACACCAACAACCAAGGACACTTGGAACAGAAACACAAAGAAGCACAATTTGGATCAGCATCACCCCCGCCATTCATCGCTCTAGGCCCGCAGCCCAGTCACCAGCCTCCAACCCTCTGCTCCCTTGTCCGGCATTTCTCACAGCTTCAGCAATTCCACGCCAACCAATTCACGTGTTTTTTGTTTTTTGGTTTTTTTTAACTCAGCCCCGCCTCCGCCCTTCAGACTCTTACCTATTTAGCATGTTGGACTGGTAGATCCTTTTCTCATGGGTGTTGTAACAGCTGCTCTTAGGCTCAGGGATGAAGCTGTGTTCAGAGAGCATGTCGGAAGCGGCCGTGGTGATTATGGCGATCCCATCCCTCACCCTGGCGGGAAGGCCGTAATCCCATTCATCGTAGGATACGGAGATGAGCCCAGTGGGGAACTCGGAGGGCACGGTGTCCGTGTCCCCGGCCACCAGACTAGGCACAATCCACGTATAGCCGTAGCCGGTCAGCCCCACCGAGTTAGCCACTTCAAAGATATAGGTGGCTTCTTCCTTGGTGCAGTAAAGAAGAATGATGGGACTCTGAAGCTTCTTCAGCTGGTTCTGGATCTTGGAATCGCCGTCATCCAAGGACATGTCAAGCAGGAGGACCTCCTCCAGCTCCCAACCCACAAAGCTGTTCTCAATGGTGCTGCGGACCTTGTTGACAAAGTCTTGGTACCCGGGGAAGTAGGTGGTGACGATAGAAAAGATGTACCAATCATACTCCTCCATGATGTTGAGCATTACAGAGGCTTGCTGTTCAATGGAGGGGCCGAATTGAAAGAACATGGAGGAGTCATCCTGAGTGGGACAAAAAAAGAGAGAAATCAAAGAAAAGAAATCAACTTCTGAGCCAGCATAGCAAGGAAAAGAGAGAGAGGTTGGGGTGGCAGAGGGTGGAGAAATAGGAGACTCTTCTCCAAAGCCCTTTTATGTTGTCTGCAAGATGGGGTAGATTTAGAATCTCGACTATATTAATGACACCCATACATGATAAAGACTTTACCAGACTCAGGTAATATGATATTCCTTCAAAAACAACTAGAATACTTCATCTGAACCTGAAATAATCCCAAATGCCTTTTAACTACTTGGCAGAAACCTACTACCATCACTGATCTAAAATATCTTTGAAAACAGATGGTCATTGTCATAGAGTTGATATGACAAAGTTTCCTGAACCTCAGCCTGGATTCATCCCTTGTGAGTTGCAAGGAAAAAAGGAAGAGAAAGCACTACATATATGCATATATATATATAAAGAGAGAGAATACATATATATATAAAGAGAGAGTATATATATAAAAGAGGGAGAGTATATATATATGTGTATATATATAAAGAGAGAATATATATATATAAAGAGAGAGTATATATATAAAAGAGGGAGAATATATATGTATATATACATATATATATATATATACAGAGAGAGAGAGAGAGAGAGAGAGATCTTGGTAACTTAAAGTTTATTCTAGCAGGGGGGATGCTTTATCCAGTTTTCACTGGTTTGTGGAAGCCAACTGATAAATTTTCAGTATGAGCATTTACACCTTGAAACTACACAAGTGCTTCAACTTAGGACCTGATTTATTGTTTTGTTGTTTTCTAAATGTTAAAAAGTAATAGAAAAAAAATTTAATAATGCAGTTTAAGCTTAGAACACATTTTAGTCACTTTAGCAGTACACAATTATTTCTAGGTAATATATTTAAGTTTAAGTTGCTGCCATCAAGGAAATAGGGTACATAGTGCATAGTACATAGTGCTAGCGCAAGAGTACATAGACCCAGTGATTAGTGGACTACTATTTCACATTAGTAATGGGCAGCTAAGTGGCACAACAGATAGAGGAATCAGGAAACTCATCTTCCTTAGTTCAAATCCAACTTTAAATACTTAACTAGTTTGTGATCCTGGGTAAGTCACTTAACCTTATTTACCCCAATTTCTTCATCTGTAAAACCAGCTAGAGAAGAAAATAGTGAACCACTCCAATATCTTTGCCAATAAAATCCTAAAAGGATTCATGAACAATTGGACACAGATGGAAAATGTCTCAAAAGCAATAAATTCACATTATTTAGGTGCTGATTTCTCAGAGAAGCAAAAGCATAATGCTTGATCTCCTTATCAACACATCCTATACTACACATAACAAAGCAGATTTTATTCACCTATACTTTTTATTCATAGAAAGACTGTAAATAGCAAACACCTGTTTTTCAATCATTCAGTTGTGTCTGACTCTTTATGACTCCATGAACCATAGCACACCAATAAGATTCACTGGTTTTTCTTGCAAAGATATGGTGGTGTTTGCCATTTCCTTCTCCAGTGAATTAAAGCAAACAGAGGTAAATGATTTGTTCAGGATCATATTTCTAGTAAGTGTCTGAGGTTAGATTTGAAATCAGCTCTTCCTGATTACAAGTCCAGCATTCTATCCCCTGAGCCATCCAGCTGCCTCTAGAAAACAACTAGAAACTATCAATTAAATATTTTTGTTAAAATACCCAATTATTATCTAGCTGCTTACTGATATTTACTTTATCTCATCTACAGATTTACCCTGGCTCCCTACATTCCTGTCAACTTTAAACATTCATTATTTATTCTCTTCCACTGAGGAAGAGAGACTCTTTTAAATTCTACCAGCACAAGCTGAACTTGGCACACTTGGGCCACGACTATTATTTTTGTCTCTTTCTGTAATATTCAAAAAATATGAGGTTTTCATGATATTGGTTTCACTTCAAATAATTCAGATCACTGTACTTAAACCCCAGCCACCATCTTCATTGGATGAAATGCATAACAATGAACATCCTTTACTGATAAGGAAGAAGGATGGAAGGAAGGAAGGAAAGGAGGAAGGAAGAAAGGGACGAAGGAAGGGAGAAAGGAAAGTAGGAAGAAAGGAAGAGAGGAAAGAAAGGAAGAGGGAAGGAAGGGAAGGAAGGAAAGGAGGAAGGAAGAGAAGGAAAGAAGAAAGGGAAGGAAGGAAGGAAGGAAAGAAGGAAGGAAAAGAGGAAAGAAGAAAGGAAGGAAGAAAAGGAGGAAGGAAGAAAGGAAGGAAAGGAGGAAGAAAGGAAGAGAGAAAAGAAAGGAAGAAGGAAGGGAAGGAAGGAATGGAATGAAGGAATGAAAGGAAGGAAGGAAGGAAGAATTTATTCAGCATCTACTATGTGCTAGGAAGTATGCTAAGCATTTTACAAATATGTCATTTGCTCCTCATGACAATCCCAGGCACAAAAACCCTGGAAATTGTTTACTATTATTATTCCTATTTTATTATTGAGGATACTGAGACAGACAGAAGTCTTGCCCAGAGTCATACAACTAAGAAGTATGTAAGGCTGGTTTTGAACTCAAGGTGCCATGTTGTATCCACTTCACCTCATTAACTCAATTACATGATGCACACTTGCAGTGTTATATACTTGGTGAGAGTTCCAAAAGTTGCACTCTACTGGAATAACTTTTGAGTCATTGCATTTTCATGAGAAAACATAAGACTAGAACTCATTGCTGGAAAAAAAATCTAAATCCATAAAACAATTGTCTCAACACTTCTGTTAGAGCATACTCATTTTCTTGCTTTATCCTTTCTTAGTTCAAGTCTATTCTCCCCTCTCTCATGTAAATCTCTTGCTCAAAAACCTTCATTTGTTCCCTCCTTGCATATATGATCAAAGAAAATTTCCTTAGAGTTCCTTAGAATTGTCCTGGTATATAAAAGCCTCCATCATCTCTCTCTAACCAAACTTTCCAATATTATTTCATATTGCTCTATTGCTTACCAACTGTTGCTTGGTCTTATCCAACATACTCTTTTTCTTACCTTTCTGATTTAAGTAGTCTATCCCCACAGCCTAGAATGTATCTCTGAGTGTTAAAATCCTTCTTTTCCCTTAAGACAAATCTACCTTAAGACCTTAAGATTATATACCAATGCATATAAGCAATAGTTCTGCAACTGTAATCTTAGAGAGATTTCTGGGTCACTGAGAGATTGAGTGACTTGGCCAAAGGCACAAAGACAAATCTTCCTGACTGAAACTGACTCTCTACCTACCCACTATTAAGTTGCCAAGGGAAGCAAAAGTTGCCATAACACAATAAAATTTGATAATAAACTCTATTACTAATAAACTTAGACCCCACTCAAATATGCATCTCTGATAAACATTAATGTCTATGACACTCACCATCTCTCATTCTGTCAAGCTCAATCTATAATTGTTGGCAAGAACTTCAAAGGGCAATTATTTAAAAGTTCAAAGATTAGGAAAACTAATGAAAATCTCAAATATTTTGCTCCCAATGACTATTTTTATGATCATACTAAAAAAAACCCAAATGTGAAAAGAGACATATCAGTTAACAATCTTTTACTGTTTACTGTGTCCTAGAGATCATGTGTAACATAGTAGAAAAAAAAATTCTCGCTCTAAGAAACTTACAGTCTAAGTGGAAATGGAAGTGCTTCATATTATGTTATCCTACAACTTTGTTGGAAAAACTATATGGAAAAAAATTTGATTTAAAAATTTGTATGCAGTTGTCACTGGAATTTCAATTTTGTGAAGAGAGTCATCTGCACAAAAAGAGAATTGTGGGGAATGAGTGTAGATCACAACATAGTATTTTCGGGAGATTTTGTTGTTTGCTTGCATTTTCTTTTCTTTCTCAATTTTTTTTTCCTTTTTGATCTGATTTTTCTTGTGCAACATGATAATGGCAAAAAAAGGTATAGAAGAATTGCACATGTTTAACACATATTGTATTACTTGCCATCTAGGGGAAGAGGTGGGGAGAAGGGAGGGAGAAAAAAATTTGGAACACAATGTTTTACAAGAAGTATGTTGAATTTATGTATATGTTTTAAAAATATAAAGCTTTATAAAAAAGGAATTTCAATTTTGTTAAAGAAAAATTTAAATATATTTTCATGTTTTCATTTCTGTTTTCAAGCTTAATATCCCAATTAGAGTTTTTTCACCATTTATCATAAAATATGAGACTTCATTTTAAGTAGGCTTGCTTTACTTGGCCTTTTTCTATTTTCTGTTTTACTAGAATCAGAAAGAATGTAGATATATAGTAAGAAGTACTGACTATGAATTATTTGAAATGACACAGGAAGATATTTGAATTAATGCAAAAAAGAAAGGAGACTAATATTTACAATATTCCAATAATGTAAATAATAACAATTAAAAGCTAAATTAACTTTGACCAGTCTTGATCAGTCTTGGTACTGGAAAAACTGTAGAGAAATATATTTCTTTCCTCTAGGTATGGAAATAGAAAACTAAAGGTAAAGAAAGTTACATATGTTTTTTGATGTGATCAATCTGTTGATTGGTTCTGTTTAAATGCTTTATTATAAAGAAAGGCTCAACCTCCCCTCCCTTATTGGAAAACTGGGAGAATGGTTATAGAATAGTACCTATACTGTCAGATTCAGTTGTTGGCTGGTTTTTCCAAGCTCCCTTTTTACTCTTTGTTTTTATTCTTTTTTAAAAAGAAAGGTATGCATTGGATCCTTAATGAAACTGAGTATTAATTCCTTCTATTTGGGAATTGAATAACTGTCTACATTTCCTCTAATTTCTTCTCTTTCTCAGAAGAAACATAAAGGCAGACAATGGATTGAAAAGATAAAGAGTGCTTAGAAATTTCTAATTGGTAAAGTGGCATAAATTTTAATTCTTTAAAAAATGTGTTTGTTTAAATCCTTAAGTATTGTCGGTGCCTGTTTTAGTTTGTAAATGTTTAACATTATTAGTTTAAATGAAATAAAGTAGATCATTTGAATACCGTTTTGGAAAAATTAAAACAAATTAATATATAAAATAAGCTAAATTATAACTTTTACTAGACTTAGTTTGTATTATGCCTTCAAAGTAGATTGTGGAAATTTTTGCATAAAATAAAGTGAAGCCTTATTAAACATCTTCAAAGAAAGTCATCCTAGATACCAAGTTCTTCATTTGAAATCATTCTTCTCTCTTTGACTCTTTGCTTTCCAGTTTTTCCCTTTTTAAAGACCTTTAAAATCATGTTCTTTCAAAGCATTAGCTAACAGCTTTTGTTCCTATTTCCTGAAGGTGTGACTTAATCAGCTGTTTTCTAATACAGATGCATCTTGATTAATATAAAAATAATTCCTCAAAGCTGAGAAACATCACAGAACCCCAGAAGTTGAGTTGGAGCCATTTAGTCCAAATTGAACTAAAAGGAATCTTCAGCATTACATCTTCATCAGGTGGTCTTCTAAACCTTTGCTTAAGGATCTCCAAGAAAAAGGCACCTAGTATTTCTTGGGATAGTCTAGTTCATTCAGATCAGCTCCTGAAGTTAAGAAGTTTTTTTTTTCTGATTTCAGGCCTAAATTTGCCTTTATAAATTATTTTTATTTCTCCTGATTCTGCCCTGCAGAGCCAAGGAGCAAGCCAAATTTCTCCTCCACAGGCCATTCCTTCAAATATTTAAAGATCACTTTCATGCCCCACCTGATTTTTCTCATTTCCAGGTCAAAAATGCCCAGGTACTTCATCTGATCCTCTTGTATTGTATATTCAAGATCCTGCACCATACTTTTTGCCTTTCTTTGGATATTCTTCAGCAGAATATAGTATTACTATCATCTTGCTATTCCTGGAGGGAATTTCTTAATACAGTTGAGATTCACACCGGTAAACCAAATTTCTACATTAGCCATATCAAAAAAAAAAAAAAAAACAACCAAATACAAATACAAAAAAACAAAAAGAAACGAAAACAACAAATCAACTTATTCTTCACTCTGTGAACATGATCTCCCTATCTAGAGTTGTGCAGCATGTTTCATCATTAGTTCTGTGGAACTGGAATTGGTATGAGATCACCTTCTCTTTCTCTCTCAGACATGCAGCTGTTGTTCTGTCATTTTCAGTCACTTCTGATTTTTTGTGGCTCCTTTTAGGTTTTCTTGGCAAAGATACTAGAGTGATTTGCCATTTCCTTCTCTAGCTCATTTTACAGATAGGAAGACTGAGGCAAACAGGGTTAAATGGCTTGCTCACAGTCACAAGCAAGATTTGAACTCAAGAAGATGACTCTTCCTGACTCCAGGCTTGGCACTCTATCCACTGTACCACTTAGCTGCCCCAGATTTGCAGGACTGAGTCATTATTTTCTTCATCAATGAGTACAGTCTTTTACAAATACTGATGGGATGAAATCTAGGTGGCACATATTTAATTTCATCTTATTAAATTCAGCCTAATGTTCTACCCTGTCAAGCTCCTTTTGGATTCTAATTTTGTCATCCACCATTAGCATTGTATCCCAGCTTTGTGTCCTCTGTAAATGTTTTGATCATGTTCTCTATGCCTTTATTCAAGTCATTGATAAAAATGTTAAACTCCCCAGGACCGAGCACAAATTCCCTGGCATAATCCATTAGAGAGCTCCTGCCAGGATTATGCTAAGTCATTCATTTGTTGAATCTGCCCATTCAACCAATTATGAATCCAACTGCTTATATCATTTAAGAGGAATTTCTCTAAGTTCTCCACAAGAACAATATGAAAAACTTAGTCAAAAGTCTTGATAAAACATAAATCATCTCTATCCATAGCATTCTACTCTTTTCTAGTGTAGTAATCCTTTCCAAAAAAGAAATGAGGTTAATCTCATATAAACTGTTCTAGATAAAGCCATGCTAATTCTTTGTAATCATTGATTTCCTTTTTAGATATTTGCCAGTTTTCTCTTTGATGATCCTTTCTAGAATTTTCCCTAGACTCAAAGTCAAGGTTGTTGACCAATCATGTGCAATCTTGATTTTCTTCTCATATTTGAAAATGGAGATTTTTGTCTTGAATGATACCATAAAATTTTAAAACAAGAATCTGCTTTAGTATTTTTAGATTGATTTCTGTAAATTGTTTTGCTGAGAGAAGTATGTTCATTGATGATAAGAAAATGTCTAGAATGCATAAATTTCTCTTTTAAAAAGTTTGTTGAATTGAACTGTTGGTTTATATATATTTATGGTTTTCCCTTTTTTTCTTTCATCTACTTTTTAAAAATTCCTCTTAAAGAACTAGATAAAAATATTAAATAAAATGATGCTGCAATTTTCTTTTCTTTTCTCTTTTTGCTGAGGCAATTAAGGTTAAGTGACTTGCCCAGGGTCACACAAATAGGAAGTATTAAAGTGTCTGAGGCCAGATTTGAACTCAGGTCCTCCTGACTTCAGGGCTGGTGCACTATCCACTGTGCCACCTAGCTGCCTCTGTTGCATTTTTCTTACAAGGATATATCAATGTAAAGATTGTGACTGAAATTTATATAATTCTGTTTACAAAGCTCATGATATATTCATCTCATTGAATTTTCACAAGAGTTCTGTTAGATAATATGAGTATTATTATCCCTCTTGCAGGTGGGAGAATTGAAATCCAAAGTGGTTAAGTAAGATATCAAAGATCACACACACACACCCCTAAAATGTGTCAGAGACATGATGGGACTTTCACAGGAAGTAAAAAGGATAATTTTGAATACATGAAATTTTTGCGAAAAACAAAATCAATGAGCTCAAAATTATAAGGAAAGCAGCAATTCGGAGTAAAATCTTTATAGTAAGTAATTTACTCTAATGAAGCCCTCATTTCTCAAGTACATAGGGAACCTTGGGTCAAATTAATAAAAATAAGTTATTTATCACGATCACAAAGGACAAAAACAGATAGTTTTCAGAAGAAATGTTTTAAATCATTATTGATTAGAAAAATGCAAATTAAAACAATTTTAAATTACCAATGCATACCTATCAGATTGGCTAATATAATAGAAAAGAAAAATGATAAATGCTCAAGAGAATATGGAAAAATAGACATTAATGAACTATTGGTGGAGTTGCAAAATAGTTCAACCACTCTGAAAAACATTTTGAAACTATGTATACCCCTAGACTTAACAATACCACTACTAGGTCTATATCCCAAAAAGATCAAAGAAAAGGGGAAGCAACCTTATTGTACAAAAAAATTGCTAATTGGGGGCATACTTATCCATTTGGAAATAGCTAAACAAGTTGTGGTATATAATTGTTAAAGAATACTGATTTCCTATAAGAAATCACAAGCAGGATGGCTTCAGAAAAAAGCTAGTAAAGAATTAGTTGAACTGATACTAACTGATGCAAGCAAAATCAGGAGAATATAGTAATAGCAACATTATATCAATTATCAATTAAAAGACTTAACTACTCTGATTCAATACAATGACCCAAGACCATTCTGAAAAACTCATAATGAAATACAGATTGAAGCTTACTTTTCCCCACTTTACATTTCTTTCTTTTCTTATTTTTGTTTTGTTCTGTTTTGGGTTTTTTTTTTGCAACATAGCTAATAAAAATATGTTTTGCATGACTCCACATGTAAAATTGATATATTGCTTGCATTCTCAATATGTAAGGATAGATGGGGTTGAGGATAAAGAAAATGTGGAATTTAATTTTTAATGACTAAAAATAAATGAATAATTCTTAAAAGATCATAAACTCCTTGAGGATAAAGATGATCTTTCATTTTTCTTATTTATATCCCCAGTGCTTAACACGGTGCCCAACACATAATAGGTGCTTAATAAATGATTGTTGAATTTAATAGAAAAGGGTAGTCATCTAACTTCCCACTTATACAATAGAGATAATAATACCTACGCTTATTAAGTTGAAGGCAATGTGCTGTTGTTTGGAATGTACATACAAAAGTAAGAAATTTCCTGTCCTCAAAGAAATTATGACATTAGTCTAAGAGATATAGCATGTCCACAAATAAATAATTTTAAGATACAGTCAAAATATTATTGTTCATCCTTCATTTTCAAAGAGAACCAATGACACTACGGAGTAATGTCTTGACTTGTCTGGAAATTGGATTTAAGTGAAGCAGAACTGCACAAAATTGTCGACCTTACTCTCTCTTACAGAGTTGTCAAAATCTATGGTGAGACAAAAGTCAGGATAACTAACTGCCTTCATGGCTATTGGAACAAATTGTTCTCATTCACTTATTCTACTGGGAGAAGTCTTCACAGACTTGATACCTCCTTGGTTCCCCCAAACTCAGTGACAGGTTTGAGGTCTGTCAGCTATACTTAACTTGGTTTAACTATCTACTAGGGATGTGACCATTGTAATATGTTACAACTTGGAGCCACAGGTAAGAGCTGGGGACAGGTAGAGAATACAGGTAGTTGAGCAGCCCTGAAAAGAGCTTGAGAAGCCCTCACACCCATAGTGCTAGTCTTTCCTGAACACCCCAAAAAACCCTTTGGTGGTGGCTAAGGGGTTAAGGCATTGCATCCAAAATCTAGTGGGATTTCTTCACATAGGTTCGAGTCCTGTTTGTGATGGCTGCATTTAAAATAGACATAGATTTATGGAAGGCACTAATAACTGGGTGTGTGGGGGAGAATCTGGAAGGGCTTTGGAAGGAAATGAACTTTAAAAGGAATTAGGGATTTTAAAATACTGATAAATAAGAAGGGGGACCATTTCCAGTAAGTGGGAGTGAGTAGCTTGTACAAATATGTGGATGTAGGAAAAGGAAATGCTATGTACAAGGAGATACAATTAGGTCCATTTGAACAAAGTACAGTACACAATAGGAGAAGTAGTCTATAATCAATCTGAAGAGAGGCTAGAGGTAGACGTAAAGGACTTTAAATGTTAAAGGACTTTGTATTTTATCCTAGAGGAAATGGGGAGCAACTGAAGTTTCTACAGCAAGAGAGAGACATTGTCAGACCTCAACATTAGGAAAAGAACTATCGTTATTAGCTCTAGCTGATCCCATGATCCTGTGCTCAATGCTAAGCAAAACTTTGCTCCTCTCCCAGCTGCTGATTAGGAGAAATGAGAATGTAGCATAGTATTCTGCTTTGGCCAGACACATTCTTGAGAGAATAAGAGAAGACATGTGCTGAATTTTTTATATCTATTACCTAATGAATGCATAGACTATTCCTAGACTCACAATAGGGAAAGAGTATTAACAGGAACTTTTGTGAGAGCCCAAGGAGAACTTTCATTACTGAGTCACAGAAGCCTTATTAGTTTATAATAGAAAACAATTTTAAAGAAAATAAGGCTTACATAAATTATTATTGACAAAAATTTTGAGTTCCTCTGAGTTCTCCCATTGATCTTCCTGGGAATATTTCTTCCTATAAACTCATCAGGCCAAATCTCTATTGATTTTGAGTGATAATGCACAATTTAAGACCAAGACAATCAAATAGCAAGTTGTCCATGAATTCTAAGAACCTTATAAAGATCTAATTTAACGCTAAAAGGTGACAACTTAAAAAAAAAACTTGTCTGAGTGAAAATGACTATTACTGTTAGCAACAAGTCATGTCCCCTTATTATAATTTTCTATAAGCTAATGGGCATATGGGAAGATTCTTAAAGAGGCCAATCAATATGGCAAGTTAGGGCAAGTGCAGTGTTCATTGAAAGGTCATATTTACTTTATATATTACCTAAAATATGTAATAGCAAGAAATACAGATGTGAGTGAAGTAGAATTATCCATTCAGTGGCTATAAATGAATGATAGGAATAAGGTACTCTCAATTCAATGACCTTCAGTCAATCAGATAGCTCATTAATCCTTGTTAAGTGCCTACTATGTGATAGAAATTATCAAGTAAAAACACCCAGGTTTAGTATTCATTAATGTAACAGGAAAAAGGATTCAATGAAGCACTCAAATGACTTTATTTTGTTTTCTTCCCATGCCTTATTATAATCTCCATTATACTTTCTGTAGCCCTAAAATTCTCATAATATTTTAAGTGGAATACTAAAAATAATTACAGGTAAAATCTATAAATTGATCGATATGTCTATCCATTACATATATAATTAATATAATATCAATATTGATGGCTCATTTATATAACACTTTAAAGTTTAGAAAGAGCTTTTCTCAAAATAATGCTATGTGGTATATGCCCAAATAGATGAAATCCTATCAATTCAAGAATTCCCTTCAATGAAATAGATCTCAACCCATCCATGTCTGCTCATTCTGTGCAGCTCCTATAAATGTCCTCCCATAAGTTTCTATTCAGGGTTCATCCAACATGCTAGAGGCTTTCCTTGATTTACCCTGACATCCTGAGAAGACAGTGGAACACTCTGACTTCTTGTTTGTTATCCCTTGCTCCTGCCAATTTTTTTTCTATTTATACAGTTTTTTGAAGCCATCTTTCACTCCTGTTCTTCTTCAGAACTCCTCCTTGGAAGAGCTCCTCTTATATCTGAAACAAGCCCAGGTAAAGAGTGGAAGATAGACCAGTGCTAGAGAGCCTTTTGTTTCCTGGATTCTTTGGAGACATATCTTCTATTTTCTTTCCAACTTGATGGATCTTTCCTTTAAAAAGTCAATGCTAAGAGCCCTAATACTGCTGAAAAATATAGACCTGTGCTTTGATGGGAACACAAAGATATATTTACCAAAGGTATTCATTTGTGAAGGAGGAAACCCAGGGAAAAGTTTAGTTCAAAGAAGGATTCCCAATAGATGACGAAACCTTCCAAATGTTCCTATTCAGCACCTTGAGAGTTTAGGGACTATAAATATGGTATAATGTAGCTGTAATGGGTCTGGGACATTACATTAGGGGTCTCAGAAATGACTTTTCATAGTTATTATCATTAATAAAACTTTTCAGAGTTTTGATATTAACTTCAAAAAACAAAAACAAAAACAACAACAACAACAACAACAACAACAACAACAAAAACCCAAATCTTAGAATATCCTAGAAGCAATCTGTAATCAAATAAGGGAATTTGACCAGTCTGTCTACATAAGAAAGACCAAATTGATGAAGAATTATCCACAGGGGAGAGAAAAATTGAAAAGAAAATGGGATATAATCAGAAATTAAAGTGATATAAAATAAATAGGATCAACAGGAATAAGTTCTCATTCCTATTCTCCAGAATTTCAACATGCATTTAGATGGATACTTTTAAGAGTTTGTCCATTAGTCTGTATATCTGGGACAAACAGTCCAGATGGACAAGTTGGACCCAGAGCTAAACAGAAGGAAGAGAGCAGACTGATAACTTTTGGGAAATTGTAAAACTTACTGATCCCAAGCTTCCCATGAAAGTTTGTTATATGGCACAAGTATTACTATAACTATTCACAAACAAGGAAACCAAAGGTTAGAGAACAGAAGCAACATTTTTCAAAGTAATACAAATAGTAAAGTGCTTAAGTTGTTATCCAAATCCAATGTTTTAATTATAAATTTAATGCTATTTCATCCTATCACATTAAGTAAAAGAGATAATAATCATTGTGTGTTCCTACAACATAAACACACACATATATGCATATATATATGTATATATATATATATAGATATATATTCTTTTCATAACACCTCCCTCCTAGAGAGGTATAACTTCCAGATTATAACTTTATTGAGAGCAGATATCATATTTTATTTCTCTTTGTATCTTCTTCCAAATCATAGTCTGTACATTGCATCCTGGTGAGTAAATAACTATTGTTGTTGTTGTTTGACCTGTTGTTCTTGAAAATGACCATGACATCAGGGAGGTGCTGCAATGACATGCAAAAGAGTTGGATTTAAGTGAGTGAGGGCTGTGCAAAGTTACTAGCCTTATTCTCTCCACCAGTATCTGGGTCCAATCAGATATAAATCAGGACAACTGGAAATGACTTTGAATGCAATGGGAGACCTTGGCCTTTTTAAGCTAAGGTCTTTTGACAGGTCTCAGCTTGACTGAGGCTACTACCTATTTAGTGATTAAAGCTATGTAAGAAATAAATTAGGTAAGTAGCAGACTTTTGTTGAATTAATGATGACCACTAATCAAGTAGGATATTGAAAAACATGCATTCAATTATAGGTTGACCAGATAATCATTAAGGTTTCTTATGACTTTAAAATTCTGTAATTATGTGAAAAGTGAATAGCTTCGTAATAATATTAATTGATAATTATAAAATGCTTTAAGGTTAGCAACATATTTTGCATACATTTTTTCATTTAATCCTCAAACAACCTTGCAGATTGTGCAAATATGATATCTACTTTTCAAAAATATACTTAATTTTCCTCCAATTACATGTTTAAATATTTTTAAACTCTTTTAAGTTTTGAATTACAAATTCTATCTCTTTCCCCTTCCTGAGATGGTAAGTAGTCAAATACAGGTTAAACATGTGCAATCACATAAAATATTTCCATTTTAGTCATTTTGTATAGAAAGACTAGAATAAAAGAAAAAGAATGGAAGAAAGTGAAAATTAGTTGGCTTGTATGTAGTCAAACAACATCAATTCTTTCTCTGGAGGGAGATGTTATTCTTCATCATTAGTCTTTGGGATTGTCCTGGATCATGTATTACTAAGAATAACTAAGTCATTCACAGATTTTCATCAAATAGTATTCCTATTGCTTTGTAAAACATTCTCCTGGTTCTGTTTACATAATTTTATGTTAGTTTATGCAAATCTTTCCAGGTTTTTCTATAATCATCTTGCCTGTCATTTCAAATAAGACAATAATATTCCATTGCAATCATATACCAAAGGTTGTTTAGCCATTCCCCAATTGATGGGCATCCTTTCAATTTCCAATTCTTAACTACCACAAAAAGAAGTGCTATAAATATTTTTGTACAAATAGGTCTTTTCCCTTTTTTGATGTCTTTGGGATATAGACCTAGCAGTGGTAAACCTGGATCAAGGGGTATACAGACATAGTCCTTTGAGTATTGTTCCAAATCCTCCAGAATGATTGAATCAATTGTGATGTCTATTTTGTAGATAAGTCATTGGCCTACAGTCATACAATTAGTGACCATGAAAATGATTATTTAATTTACCTTAGGTGTAAAACAAGGCAAAAAAAGGTAAAAGCAAGCATCTCTTGCCTCTCTGATCGGTTCCCAGGATTTTTTATACCTGGAGAATTCTTCTTTGAGCTTCGGATTATCCAAGGATATAATGTGGCTCAAAGTCAGCTAGGTAGAATCTTAACAAACTACTTCTCATCTCCCTAATTACAACACTGCTAGACTATCCTAAATTCACAACAACAAATCAAGTCATGTAGGGGATTTTCAAATTAGTTAAATTCAAATTATGAAGCACCTTTTAATACTTGCGTTCATCAGCATTGTTTCTCTCCCCTGAACTCATTTCACTTTACTCCCCTCACTTCCAACTCTCTCCATTCCTGTCACACTGAGCTCTAGAATGCCAAATAGCAACAACCCTTCCTCTTCCCCAGGTTCAGCCATCCATTCACTCTTTCCCATTTTTCTTAACTTTATCCTTCCCCTTCTCTGCCCCACCTCCCACACACACCCAGAGAAGTAACTAGAGATCCTCCTCCCATCCCCTTCTACTGTGGTCTCTGGAATATATGTTTAAAAACTAGGAAACTTCCCTTCAACTTAAACCTTTTTCCCCTCCTTACATTTTCTTTCACCACCTGAGATCTAGGGCCTTCCTGCTGAAGCTATCCATCAATCAATAAGCATTTATAAAGTACCAGCTATATGCCAGACATTATGTTAAACCCCAGGGGATACAAAGAAATACAAAGGATAGTCCCTGCTTTCAAGAAAGTCATAATTAATTGCCCATAAGTTGGGAAATAGTCGAATAAATTATGGTATATAAATGTAAGAAATATTGTTCTATAAGAAATGATGAGCACACTGATTTCACAAAAGCCTGAAAAGACTTACATGAACTCATGCTGAGTGAAGTGAGCAGAACCAAGTGAACATTGTACACAGTAACAACAAAATGATGTGATGATTAATTGTGATTGACTTGAATTTTTTCAACAATGGGGTGCTTCAAGACAATTCCAAAAGACTTGGGATGAAAAATGCCATCTGCATCCAGAGAAAGAACTGTGGAATCTGAATGTGGATTGAAACATAGTATTTTCACCCTTTGTTGTTGTCTTTTTGTGTTTTTTTTTTCTCATGGTTTTTTACCTTTTGATTTGATTTTTCTTACACAACATGACAAATATAGAAATATGTTTAAAAGAAGTTTTACATATTTACCCTATTATCAGATTGCTTGCTATCTTGGAGAGGTGGAAGATAAAGGAGACAGGGAGGAAAAATCTGGAACATAAAGTTCTATAAAAATGAATGTTGACTACCTTCAAATGTATTTGGAAAAATAAAATACTATTTTTAAAAATAAGCTCTTAATCTATTGGGGGAGACAACATAAAAACAGTTACATACAAATAAGACAAATAACAGGATAAATCAACAGATAACCAAGAAAAGGTAGATATGAATTAAGGGAGATCAAGAAAGGCAAAATATGGGATTCTAGCTAGGACTTGAAGGAAGTCAGAGAAGCCAAGATGTAAAGTTGAGGAGATATGAGTAATAAACAGCCAGTGAAAGTGATGAGTATGAATATGGAATGCTTTTTACAATGGAAGAGAAAAAGATCAGTGGCATTGAAGTATAGAGTACATGGTGGGGATTAAGCTATAAAAAAACAGAAAAGGTAGAAGGAACAAGTAGTGAAGGGCATGGAATAGGGTATTTTTTATTTGATTCTGGAGATGACAGGAAGCTATTAGAATTTTTTGAAGAGTGGGGTAATTTGTTCAGATTTGCACTTTAGGAGATCACTTTAATACCTGAGTAAATGCTGGCTGGGAGTAGAAAGAGCCTTAAAGTAAGGAGATTAATCTACATGTTATTGTAATAGTTTAGGAATGAAATGATGAGAATCTACACCCAAATGATGACAATATCAAAGGAGAGAGGTGGGAATATAAAACATATAGGAGAAAATATTATGAAGCTCAAATTGATAGGCATTGATAACAGGACAAAAGACAGTAAGGAGCTAATGATGACACCTAACTTGCGAGCTGGAGGACTAGAAGAATATTAAGTTCCCTATCTATTCTATTTAGTACCAGATAAACCTTCACTTATATCCCCCAATCACTAGTAGTGGAGATAGAATTGGAGTACTAATAGCTCCCTATTGTTTCTTCCACACTCTCCTACAAATTGTACTTAGTAACTTCTCCTATAGTGAGATTCATTTAAATCAATTTCATCCAAATTCTGTTATCTGTTATCTTTTGTTGTTGTTGTTGTTGTTGTTGTTGTTGTTGTTGTTGAGTCATTTCAGTTGTGTCCAAATCTTTGTGACCCCATTTCGGGTTTTACTTGGCAAAGATATTGGAGTGGTCTGTCATTTCCTTCTCCAAGCTATTATCTAATAACTACCATTTTTTTTCTCAATGAATCTGTACCCTGTTCATAGTCCTCCTTTTTTCATTCTAGGAAATTTCAATATATATGTTGATAGTCCTTTAAATACTCTAATTTCTCACTTACTTAGAAATCATGAATTTTAAGATTATCTTTTTTAATTAATAGTATTTAATTCCTGAATTTCTGTACCCAACTATGTATTTATGAATTTTCCTTCCACCCCTACCTTGAACAATTTCAGATAAGAATGAGGTCCAAGTATTGTTCACTCCCCCTTTTCTTACTGCCCTTAACATTGCATAAACTCTTTATTGCAAGCCCTAATTTTGTGAGATAATTCTCCCTGCTGTTCATTTCTCTTTCCTTCTTTCCCAGTGACTTCTTCTTCCTACCCATTAACACTTCCTTTTGAGATGATCAAAAAACAATAGAATCAAACCCAGGCTCTCTATCTAATTAGATTTTTCTCTAAAGAATCCTGGTGATGATGAAGTACTGAGGGGTTATATGTATAATCTCCCTATCTGCTAATATAAACAGTCTAATCCTTTTTAGTTCCTTATAATTTCTCACTCATATTTACTTTTTAATATTCTCTTGACTATTGTGTTTGCATGTATTTAACTTCAAACTTTCCTGACTCCAGATCCAACCTCCTATCTACTCTTCTATGTAGCTGTCTGAAATTAATAAATTTTAAGAGTCTGAGAACAGGAGGAAAAAATTTTGGCAAAGGAACAGAGATAAGAAATAGACTGTCATATGTAAGGAGCAACAAGTAAATCAGTGTGGTTAGATGATGGAGTATGTGGAGGACAGTAGAATAAAAAAAGACTGGCAAAGTAAGATGTTGGATCTTTACATGATGATCAAAGAAGTTCATATTTGTTCCTTTATGTCATGAGGAACTACTGGAATTTACTGAATAGAAGGCTGATCAAGTCAGATGTCATCTTTGGAAAGTCACTTTTGGGGGAAGTTATACTCAAGATGATGGAGTGGGAGCAAACATTTTTAGTTAGCTCTCCCAACATACTTTCTCCTAGAGAAAACACCAGAGTGAATTCTGATCTGGAAGGCAAAGGAAAAAGTGAATGAGTCATTTTTCCAGACCAGGTCAGCTTAGGAAGACAAGGATCTGGCCAGGAGAGTAATATGGTGGCAGCAGTAGCTGAATGGGAAAAATTCCAATGGTCAGGTACAGAAAATGAATCAAGATAGAACACCAGGATAAGGGAAAAAGAGCAAAGGCAAGAAAAAAAATCCCAGAGCTGGATCTGGAGTCAGAAAGGTCAGAATTCAAATATATTCTCAGACCCTTACTAGCTGTGTGATCCTGAGCAAATCACTTAATTTCTGCCTTGATTTCTTCATCTTTTAAAGGGAATAATACTCCCAAGGTTGTTGTGAAAACCAAATGAGAAAATTATCAAGTGCCATTAAGTACCATAAAAATATTAATTATTAAGACTCATCTCAAGAGCCATCTATAGGTGACCTTTTTTGATCTCCACCTTTCCCAAGTTGTTCTTTTCAGCCTCTCTAAGGTTACCAACTACTTTTTATTGTTTTGGATGTTCTAAATATTTCATTAGAATATAAGATCCTTGAAGGAGTCAGGGTCACCTATTCTTTCCTTTCTTCTTCCCTTGTTTCTCTCTCTCTCTCTCTCTCTGTCTCTGTCTCTCTCTCTCTGTCTCTCTCTGTCTCTGTCTGTCTCTGTCTCTGTCTCTGTCTCTGTCTCTGTCTCTGTCTCTCTCTCTCTCTCTGTCTCTCTGTCTCTCTGTCTCTCTCTCTTTCCCCACCCTTCACCCATTCAGGCATTCAGGCCAGGTCAGTTTAGGATCTCCCCTTATCCCTGGGTCACTTAGCTGTCCTAATCAATTATTCAATATATCAACTCAATTATATCTCCCACTTAAAATATATAGGAAATAATTACCTTGGCTTCTGCCTAAATACAGTATTTGCAGGATTTAAGAAATCTATTTCATTGTCACATTGTCGCAAGTAAGCAAAATCTAGGATTATTAACATGGGGTTCACCTTAGATTTCTTGAGAACTAAGCTTATTCCTACAGAAGCCATCTTTTAAGGTTTAACTCTTAAGAAGGTGGTAGGGTATTTCCTAGAACTATTCCCTTCTTCTACCTTATTCCCACCCTGGACAGTGACACTGAATCATCAAAATTAATCACAAGCAGTGAGCTATTCACACTACTAACAGGATACTAAGGTCTCAGGAAAGACTTTATAAGATAAAAAAGTAAAAGCATAAAAGATAGTTAGAAGGTGGTCCTTATAACTAGGATCACTAAATACATACATACATATATGCATATGTATATATATGCACACATAGAGAGATATACACATACATACACACATACAAACACACACACACACACATACACACACAATTAACCTAACCTAAGGAAAGGAAGAGCTTAAGAAAAACTAAACAATTCTTCTGCATTGCTTTTTTTTCTGAAAAAGAACACAACTGCCAAAAAAGATTCCACAAAGTTATTTTACTTCTTAAATTAACAGTTCCTTTCTATTAGCTTCTCTATTATGCACATTAAAACAATTCTAAGGCTTGTTGAATTGTATGTTTTTTAACAGGATCTTTCTGTGCACAGAATCACCTAGTTAAAAGGTCCTCATAGGACATCTAGTCCCAAGAAAAGCAGTATGACAATTTCAGTAACAATTTTCCTGACAAAGTAAATATTCCTTTAAAAAGGAAAACAAAATTTTATTTTTAAGATTGAAAGAGGAAAATAAGTTAAAGATAATTGTTGAGCTTTTGGTATTGGTTAAGTAATAGAGTTGTCAATGTATGAAACAGTTAATGCAATTAACCAAATACTCAGAAACATTTGCACATTTTAAATAAAATTATTTTTATTCCATTATATCAATAAACACAGAAATACTTTATGGGAGAATTCTAATTTTAAAGAAATTTTGCATGATTTCATACTTCATATAGATTTAGTTTAAAAGTTATGCATATAATTCTAAATGAATGTCATAATTAGGACTAGAGACTCAAATGGCATAGTATTTAGAGTGCTAGCAACAGATTTAGGAAGAACTGGTTTTAAATCGTCTGATATTTACTAGCAATGTGACTCTGAGAAAGTCATTTAGATTCATGTTAGCCTCACTTTCTTCATCCAAAGAAGATAATTGATAATTAGATATACGAGATAATTGATAATAACATAATATCTCTAGGACTTATCACACAGAGTTGTGGGGTTCAGATAAGGTGATAATTACTCACATTTACATGGTCCATTAATGTTTACAAAGTGTATTATATACATTATCAAGTATATTTTTTAAAGTTCTTATTGACTTCAAGAAGAAAAGGAATCAGGAAGTTCACCCAACTGTCTCTGACCCATCTGTTCTCTATATCAAGAAAGCAGAGAGCAGCTCTTGATTTGGAAATGGGATTAGTCAGGATTGATTGAGGCAGATTAAGAAACTGTTGGCTGCAATATGGCAGGCGAAGTCTACTGGGAACACTTTCCTCAAACTCTCTATGATAGGTTTCCCTAAAACCTCAGGCTGGCAAACAGATTGTTGCAACCTTGCTTAAGAGATGTGTTTAACTGCTCACAATTAAAAACTCTTTGATTTTCCTCTCTTCTTCCCAGATCAATTTATTTTTCAGCTGAAAAGAAGCAAAGAATCTTGAAAGAACCCAGGAATGAAAACAAAATGACAGAGTTCCATAAAAGAAAAGCAACAACTCAAAGCAAAACAATGATGACAAGAAAACTTCTAAGTTAGCTTTAAACAATGGCTATAGTTTGAGGAAAAATCATCATTACTTTTATTTTATTTAAAGGATAGAGATTTTCTTTGTTTACTTTATTATAGGGGAAATTACTCTCCATTTTTATATCATTCATGCTTTATTTTTGTTGGATCCATTTTATGACTAGTTATTAGCAATAAAAATAGATCTTTCAAAATTCATTGCTAATATTCTCTTTTCCTTTCTTCTCAATAAGACTCTCTTCAACTACTATGGGAACAATTATGAAATGTCAGCACTAATACTATATTCTTTCAATGATACTATAGCTAGAACAGAAACATTCAAACACCAGAATCATATAAAAACAATCACTATTTGATTTCTTTTACTGGATCCATGTCCATCTCTCCATCTGACAATTTTCAATCAGTTGCCTTGTTTTGCAGTTTCTCTTCCCCACAGAATTCTTTCTCTGCATAGTTATCATCTTAGTTCTGGTCCTCATCACTTCTAGCCTAGATTATTTTAATAATGTAATCATTAATTATAATATAATTATTGATAATTATTATTTTAATATTTTATTTTAATTTATCTCTCTCAAGTCTAACACTACTCTAGTACACCCCACACACACAGCTATCAGTCATTTTTTCTTAAATATTGATCTGACCATTGATTTCCCTTGAGTCTACTCCAAAGGCTCTCTATTGCCTCTAGAATAAAGTATTAACTCTATTGTTTATCTTTTAAACTCCTCTGCAACTCTGCTACAACCTCTTTTCATCCTGACTAACCATTGCTCCCCTTCTAGGACTTTGTAATCCAGTAAAACTGCCTATCTTTTAGTTCCTCACATATGATACTCCATTCCCTGTCTCTATGGCTTTGTAATTATTGTTCTCAAATGCCTTGAACTACTCCTTTCTCACCTCAAATGCACAGAATCTTTCTTATCTTTTAATATGCTGTTCAACCCCAAATTCTGCCTGAAGCTTTTAGTGATGTTCCCAAATGTGCTTTGTCTCACACTACCTTGTAATTAGCTACTTTGTAATCATTTTCAAGTCATATTGAAACTATAAACTACATATTTCATCTTTCCCATTGGAATATAATTTCCCTGAAAATAGAATTTTTTCACTATTTGTCTTATATCCCTAACATTTAATGCAGTGTCTTGCATATATTAGGTGCTTAATAAATACTCATTGATTGATTGCTGTTTGATTCACAATTGCAGCAAATAAGTTGATTACAATGAGAATAAACATCATTCTGACTCCAATGACTTAATCTCTGTCCCAATCCCTGATCATATTATCTTGCTCAGTCAGAACCCTCTTTTTTTCCAGTCTCAATTGTATAATTCTCTCCTAAAGCTCCTGCTGTCATACTGTAGCAGCCCAAGTTCATTATTCCTGGATACCAGTTAGAGTGCTAGACCCGGAATTAGGAACACATGGGCTCAAATTCTGCCTTAGAGCATAACTACATAGTTATTTTGGACAAATTATCTAATCCCTCTGAGCCCTGGTTTACTCATATATAAAATAGGGATAATAATAATCTCTACCCTGCTTCACACAGTTGCTTCAAGGCTCAAATGAGGCAATATATGTATAACATGTTTCAAAACTCAAAGCCAATAATGGATCAGAAGAGGCACATTAACATAGATCTTTCTGGTTCCAAAGCCAGCCCTCTTATCTATTATACCATGTTGTAATGTAATATAAGGAGCATGATGTAATAATTGTAGTGGTGATCTTGGAACCAGAAAGATCTCTATTAATGTGTCTTTTCTGACCATATTGGCTGTGTGACTCTGGGCAAGTCATTTAACTTCTCAATATTCTAAGTAGCTAAGAATATTTGTTGCAGAGAAGATGCTGAACTGAATAGATTAAAGGAGTTTCTTCATTCTCAAAAGCCAGGAAACAACATGACTAGTTCTAATCCCTATTATTATTTTTCCCCCTGAGACAATTGGGATTAAGTGATTTACCTAGGGTCACACAGCTAGGAAGTGTTGTGTCTGAGACCAGATTTGAACTCAGGTCTTCCTAACTTCAGGGCTGGTGCTCTATCCACTGTGCCACCTAGCTGCCCCCTTATTATTATTTTTAAATTACTTTTCTGGTCAGCACAAAAAGCCAAAACATTGGTACTATTCTTGTCTCTCCCCCCACCAACCCCCACCACTAAAGTTCTCTTCCAATCCCTCATTGTCGTGTGAAGGTGACAAATTTGTCAAAGTCCCTGCCAGTAAAACAATAAAATTCAAACTTTTAATGATCTACCAAGGCTTTTAAAAGATTAAAAAAGTAGGGTACAGTGGAGTATTGAATAAGGAATCATTTGATCACTTTGAATATCAACTGTCGTTTAAAGACAAATGTCACTATACTCCCGTTTCCATTTCCTCATCTGTAAAATGATGTATTTGAACAGGCAAACATTCTGCTCTAAATAGCTGAGCCTCTGGGTCTAAAGAGAAACTTTATGTCTATTTTTTGAGGAGCAAGCTAGCAAAAGTGTAAGAGGCTTATTCCCCAGAAAGCTGGTTACAAAGAGATGGCGTGTGTGTGTGTGTGTGTGTGTGTGTGTGTGTGTGTGTGTGTAATTGTATTGGTCACAGCAACTCATGAAGGTATAATACCAAGGAAATGAAAAATTGTTCAAATTGAAAACCACACTGCTAAATTTATAGATCCTCAAAGTACTGAAGAGTCCAAACATGAATAACTGAATTGATATTCATATTGGTAAATATCAGACCAGTGGAGGAAGCTTTTATCATATTGTGAAAGATTTTAAATATCCAACAGGTGAATTTGTATTTCAGTCCATAGACAATAGGTAACCATGAAAGTTTTTTGAACAGAGAACTGCCAATAGTTAGATCATAGATTTGTCAGGGACACAGTTTTGCTTAGAAAGTATAGAGACTGGAACCAGGGATCAATTAGGAGACTATTGCAATAGTTCAGATGAAAGGTGATGAGAGAACCTCTTCTAAGGCTTTGAGATTGGCAGAATTGGCAGACCAGGTGACATCGATCAATGATCAGAGATGCAGAGATGCAAATGGTAAGGACTTATGGGCTAATAAAATAAGATTTTACTATCATATAACTTTGATATCCTGGATTTCTTGTCTTCCTAGTTACTTGTTAGTTATAAACTGCAGTCTGCATATGGATATACTTCTCCATTACCCTTTGTATGATAACTCATTTTTAATCATTTATTAGCAATTATTGTACTGCTATACAGTAACACCAGTAGAACATCAGTGTAAAAGAAGGAGGAAGTTTCCATGGAAACTGGGAGATTTAGGTTTGACAAGTGTATTCACTAATGTAGTGAGGTAGAGTCCAGATCAAAGTGGAACCTTGTGGAAGTTGAAGTCTTCCAGTAACTCTTGTTTGCAGATGACTTGTATGGGCTGCATCAAGTCCTCTCCACCCCCTCATCCTCTCCAATGAAGAACTACCTGATATATGAACGTAATAGACTATTATTGTTCTATAAGAAATTATCAGGAGGATGATTGCAGAGAGGCCTGGAGAGACTTGGATGAATTGATGCTGAATGAAATGAGCAGAACCAGGAGATCATTGTATACAGCAACAAGATTATGTGATTATCAATTCTGATGGACTCAGCTCTTTTCAACAATGAGATATTTCAAGACAGTTCCAATAGATTTGTGATGCAGAGAGCCATCTGCATCTAGAAAGAGTACTATTGGAGACTGACTGTGGATCATAACATAGTGTTTTTGCCTTTTTTGTTGCTGTTTGTTTGCTTTTTTCTCATTTTTTCTTTTTGATCTGATTTTTCTTGACAGCATGATAAAAAATGGAAATATGTTTAGAAGAATTGCATGTTTAACCTATACTGCATTACTTGCTGTCTAGTGGAGGGGGAGTGAGAGGAGGGAGGGAGAAAAATTCAGAACACAAGGTTTTATAAGGGTAAATGTTGAAAACTATCTTTGCATGTGTTTTAAATTTTTTTTAAAGAATTATTTATTTTTAAAAAAAAGAACTATCTGGAAATTATCTATAATCACAACTGTGTGACTTGTCCACCAATGCAAGAAAAACCAACTTGATAAAAAATATCTATTGTCCAGATTTCAACCAAAACTGGCAGCAAAATAAAATTCACTGGGTGATATTAAGCACATTACTTACTGACTGACTGTGAATTTTTATCAGTAACAATCATTATAACACATATAGCACCTACTATGTGCCAGGTATTATGATAAGCACTTTACAAATATTCACTCATCAACACTCACACCAACCTCACAACAATAATAAGAGACGTTTTTAAATCCATTTTAGAGACGAGTTAACAGATGTAAACAAATGTTAAATGATTTACCCAGAGTAGCTCAACAAATAAGTGTATGAGACTATATTTGCACTCAGTTCTTCCTGATTCCAGGGCAAATGCTCTATCCAATGCGCTGCTAGCTGCTACAATGATGCTAATATCAATGTTAAAACAAATTCAGTAAACATTCCGGCTAAGCAATGATATTATAATTTTAATTCTGTACTTCTAAATGGTGCCTATTTTTTAAAAATTACAAGCACAGGAAAATGTATCTGTCCCTATCCCACCACCAGATCTACAAGTATAAACACAACTCTTACTGAGAGATTTTTGAGGATACCATTCCATCTTTGGTCAGGATCATCCTTTATCAGAAGAACCTCTATCCTACTTTAACAGCTTCTAGAGATGACTCCACAATTTTCCTCAATACCTCTAGAAATTTTTTCTTACAAAGCCTCTCTTATGTCTGATCTGATTCTCTCAAACTGTAGTTTAAACTCCTTCCCTCGTTTTCTTTTTCTCATTGGAGGTGAATAACAGTCGAGCACTAATTTCTGTGTTCATGAGGCAACTATACATACATACATATATATATATATATATATATATATATATATATATATATATATACCTATTAAATTGATACTGGGCCCTTTCTTCTTCAGGCTATGCAAACCCACTTGAATCTTTTCTCAAAGGTCTTCTGTCTGAACTCTTTAATCTTCTTTGTAATTCCCTGTGAACTATCTCCACATCACCTTTTAATTGTGAAACTCAAAACTGCCCAGTAAAGATCTGACCAGTGCTAAGTATTGAGAAGATTATTTAATAATTCTTATGTGGTAAGCTCTTATTTATACATCCTAAGATCACCTTTATAGAGCCACAATGCCAGCTAATAAATGAAAGAATGAAAAAGAATTTATTAAATGCTTACTATGTTCAAAGTACTTTGCCAAGTGCTAGGGAATCAATTAGAAAAACAAGACAATCTCTGTTTTTAAGGAGCTCATATTCTTTTTTTTTAATTTTTATTTTATTTGCATAACATATGTGTGGGTAATTCTTCAACAATAACCCTTACATAGCTTTCCGTTACAAATTTTTCCCCCCAACTCCCCACCCCTCCCCTAGATGGCAGGATATCCACTACATGTTAATTATGTTAAAATATTGGCAAATCGAATATATGTATACATATTTCCAAACTTATCATTGGTGTGCAAGAAAAATCTTATCTACACAAACGATATATCAGATAAAGGAAACACAATGTAAGCAAACATCAATCAAGGAGTATGAGAATGTTATGTTGTGGTCCACATTTCGCATCCCTCTCTCTGGGTGTATATGGCTTTCTTCAGTGAACAATTGGAGGTGGTTTGAAACATTTCATTGTTGAAGAGAGCCATGTCCATCAGAATTGATCGTCATATAGTACTGTTGTTGCCGTGTATAATGATCTCCTGGTTCTGCTCATTTCACTCAGCATCAGTTCATGTAAGTCTCTCCAGGCCTCTCTGAAATCATCTTGCTGGTCATTTCTTACAGAACAATAATATTCCATAACATTCATATACCATAATTTATTCAGCCATTCTCCAATTGAAGGGCATCTATTCAATTTCCAGTTTCTAGCCACTACAAAAAGGGCTGCCACAAACATTCTTGCACATGTGGGGCCTTTTCCTTCCTTTATGATTTCTTTGGGATATAAGCCCAATAGAAATGCTGCTGGGTCAAAGGGTATGCACAGTTTGATAACTTTTTGAGCATAGCTCCAAATTGTTCTCCAGAATGGCTGTATCCGTTCACAGCTCCACCAACAATGCATCAGTGTCCCAGCCCTCCCACAACCCCTCCAACATTCATCATTAACTTTTTAAGGAGCTCATATTCTAACAAAACAACAAGTAGGTTTCAGCTGCATTTCTGATGGAAAGGCTTATGATGCTTAGGGCAGCAACAAAGATGCTAAGCCATCTTCTTTAATGTTATCTCCACTAATAAAATCATATGTTTTGATCCTGAACAACTTGATAGAACTAAGGATTTAGCAGTTGAAAACTTTTTTCTGAGTCTTCAGTAGTTATGGTTGCTGAAGAGACAGTACCCATAGAATCCATCACTGGGTAGCAGCTCTACAGCAGTTGCTTTCCAGAATGTTGACTGTGGAGGCTGTGCTAGAAACAGAACTGGGGGTGTCGGGCTTCTCTGCTCTTCAGTGGCAGATGGTGAACAGTTTTGTTAGTGGTGACATGAAAAGTGGGCTCTAACTTTATGGTAATTGCTCCCCTCGTTAATGGCTATAGAACCCAGGCTGAAAACAGTCATCTGAAAGGCAGGGGTATTGCTATTCCAAAGCCCTTCAATTCAGGGTCCTGAGCTATCTCCACTGGCATCAGAGGAAAGTGGAGATGGAGGAATGATGGTTTGACTTTCCTGGTACATTCTACTTCTTTTCCCAGTTTCTCCTAGCCTGGCTTGTCTCTTGACAAATGTGTTAGTTGACTGATAATCAGTAGGGATGACCAGAAATATCTACAGGAGTTTCTTCACTTCATGATGGCTGTGGAGTGACTTTGACATTTTAAAAAACACTTTAAGCATCTAGGTCTTTTTGTTGTTTTTCTACATTCATGCAACTATATGCATGTCTGTGCCCTTTCTTACCTGTCAATCAATCAAGCTCTTATTGGATTCTTCATTTGCCTGGCAATTTACAAGATGCAGTGAGGGATACAAAAGAACTATGTGACAAGGGTTTTACTCTCAAAATTGGTCACTAATACAAAAAGAACAAGTAATGGAGTGGACACTATAATTAAGAACCAAGAAATGTGATGCAAACCACAAGTGCCATAGGAGTTCTGAGAAAGGAGAAATCTATGTGGGCTGAAGTATCAAGGGGAAAATGTTCTTAATAAAATTCATCCTGTTTACCTCTCACTCTTCTGAATTTAATATCTGCTTTCATTGCTTGCCTTTTCAAAATGATATATTTATGAATGCTTTTTAAACCTTCAAGCTCTATACATCTTAGCTATTGTTATTACCATTAATTTCCAATCTATTCTCTATAGAGCTGTCAAATGAAATAGGAATTTCTGAATCACAATCTTGACAGTGTTGCTCTCCAGCTTAAGAATCCAGTGGCTCACTATTCACTAGTATAAAAACTTCTTGGTCTAATAATTTAAAGACTTTTATAATCTAGCTGCAGATTTATTTCACATTACTTTACACATTTCTATTCAAGTCAACATGGCATACTTATAATTCTTTGAATTCAATATGTCTTTTCCTCCTTCTTTATGTTTCTTTTTTCTTTTCCTTTTTTTTCCTGAGGCAATTAGGGTTAAGTGACTTGTCCAGGGTCACATAGTCGGGAAGTGCTAAGTGTCTGAGGCCAGATTTGGACTCAGGTCCTCCTGACTTCAAGGGTGATGCTTTATCAACTACACCAACCAGCTGCTCCTTCTTTGTGCTTTTTCATAAGCTATCCCCCATTCCCAGAACTCATCCCTTCTCTTCCACCCCTTAAAATCCTCAGCTTTCTTCAAGGTTCCACTTCCTAATTTCAAAGCTGGCAGAGGACTACTTTTCATGATAATGCCTTGCATGTGGAAAAGACAAGGGTTACGTTCACTCCTACCTTTACTCCTCCAAGCTCTGCTCATATAATCACTGAATAGTGAGGTTCTAATGTACACAAAAGAAGTATCTGGCGTGTAATCTCTGTATGGGATTCAAATTTCTCTGATTTGGTCAAGAAAGGAACAGCATGGCTGTCTGAGCAAAAAAAAAGGGGGGGGGAAGCTAGCCACACCTATGGGGATTTTAAATAATTAGGTGACATTGACAATCATCTTGAACAGGACTCAACCATTAAATACAAGTTAGAGAAGTAGCTCAAGAGGCAAGCACTATCTTGATTAAAAGAACAACTGTATGAGTGACTATTCCTACTGCCATAACTCATCAACTTATTTCCCATTAATAACTAGCCAAGAGATTTAATTCTCTTTTAGAAGTGGAATAAACTATGTTGGTGTAGTAACAAGAACTGGCACAAAACATTTACCACAAACTCTCCCCTAAATGCATTCAAATTTCCATGAGGAAAGTGGCTTCAAAGTAGGAGTTCAATTAGTGAGATACATAAAGACTATGCATGTAGCAAAAGGTTATTTACATCTCATGAATGCTGAATAGCCTTCAGACCATGGCTTTCTCTTTTAGTAAAGTCCTCATATAGTACTCCCCCTCCCCAGATTTAGTGTCCCCTGGGCAGGCAATTCAAATAATAAGGTCTGCTCTTTTCTTGAATTTATTACTCACATTACTTTCTACCAGGATGGGTCATGGTTCCTGAAACTGCCTCCTCCTTAGCATGATTATCTCTTCACATTCATATCTCTAGTATAAGCTGGATACTCTCTCCTTTTGCATCAGTGGCTCAATTGACCGCTGACAAGGAGTGGAAGGAAGAAAATCCCCAATTGCCCTCAAGGGGGCTTGCTACCCCCAAAATATTATTGAGCCTGAACTCTTCAGTTCTCATATTTGAACTGTTTGATCTTTTATCTAGCTATTTAAGGCCTTCATACCTATGGCAAACTTACTCAATTACTCATTCTAAGTTCTCTCCTAGAAACAAAGAGATTCTTATGGTGTATGGATATACCTTGTCTACATATTTAAATCTTATCTTATATAAGTACATTTTATGGTTAAATCACCTGAGCTAGAGAAATGGGCTGATCATATAGCCCCTCCTTTCCACAATTAGTAAATGATTAAATGAATAAAGTGTTCCTTTCATCTGGATCTAATTAAAACTTGGCTTTTCTCATTTCAGTGGATTCCATTCTTTCTTCCACTAACCTTGACTCACAAGAATGGGGTAGGGTTGGGGGGGGGAGAGAGAAAGAATACTCTTTGCCCTTTAATGCAGCTTCCAAAATAATTGTTATGCCTCTATGACTAAATAATTTTGGAACTGATCTCCTCCACTTATCCTTGCTTTGTCTATCCCTCAGTGAATTCAATATTTGGCTCAGCTTTTCTTCTCCAACCCACATCCTATTGCCATTATCAGTGATCTTATCATCTACATTAATAAGCTGATCCTATGTCCTTGATCTTATAATTCCACAAACTCCTCTGCTCTACTGATGTTCATCCCTCTTCTATTTCAGCCATTCATTCAGCCAAATTTTGGGTGTGTTCCATACTATTCTACTTAAAAGATCTTGAACTTTGACATTCTTCCCTCTCTCACACTTGCATCTAAATCTTAAGCCCCAAGTTTCAGAATGCTTACAAACATTATCTCTTCCCCTTAAAGACATCCTTTTTTTTGTTCAGATGATCATATAATCAGATTAACAAGTCTTTGTGAAGACAAATATTTATCTAGTAGAACTGCAAATAAATTAGTGTTTAAACTTTAAACAAACATGCTATTTGAATTTGAAATTTGTTCTGGAGTCAATTTCCAGTTTCTACTAAATCTATTCTTTAACATCATTATGGCTTCTAGTTTCTTGAAATCTCCATATTCTCCCTATCCATCAACTCCTATCTGTCTTCATTTTCATGGATCTCACACCATTTTTTATAATAATAAGATTCTAGAGTTGGCAGAGATTTTGGAGGACACACTAACCAACTCTCTAACTAATAGTAGAAATCTTTCTACAATGTTCCTTTAAACAAGTCTTTGACTAAAAATATTCAGTAATAGAGGTGTCCCAAAGAAGAGTTCATTTTATTTTTAATGGAAGTAATGATTCAGAAGTCAAATTTTCCTTTGAAAAATTACTTTTTTTCCTTTAATTTTTGTCTTTTAAATTCCTTTAATTATCAAGCATTTAGTTTTTCTCTCTTCATCTTTACACAACAAACACATACATATATACACAAAGAAAAAAAAAACTTTTGTAAAATATGTAGTCAAGAAAAACATATTCCTTCATTGACTATGTCTAAAAATATGTCCCATTCTTCATATTTTGTTCATCACTTCTACCTCAGGATATGGGCAGCATTCTTCATCATCAGTTTCCTGGAATCATAGTTGATTAGACTTCTTAGATTTTCAAAACAATTTCATTTTCACAATATTTTTATAGGATAAACCATTATTTCTGGTTTTCCTTACAAGTTTTTCCAGGTTTCCTTGAAACAATCCTTTTTTGCCATTTCTTATAGTATAATGGTATTCAATTGCATGCACATGCCATTGTTTCTTCAGTCCTGACTGATGAAAATTTCCTTAGTTCCAATTCTTTGCCACCATCACCTCATACCTCCATGCACACACACACACACACACCTCACTATAAATACTTTTTACACATAGGTTCTTTTCCTCTTTATTTAAAATTTTTGGAATATAAGCCTAGTAAGGGTATTGCTAGGTCAAAAGATACATACAGTAACTTTTGGGACATCATTCCAAATTGTTTACCAGAATGACTGTACTAATTTTCAACTTGTCAAGAGATTTTGAGGTTTCTATCCATTGGTCCCAAATGAAAATTTCAGAGAGCAGCATTAGAACCACAGACAACAAATATAACCCTGGTTGCACTTGAGAGATTTTAAATATTTGAAGAATATTAATGATGTTCTTCCTAAATTCCTCTCTATCCTATACTAAAGATCCCTCAGGCCTTTAAATTATATGGAAAGGGCATGGAATTGGAGTCAGGAAACCTGGACTCCTATCCTAGCACTAAGATGTCAGAGACTGAGTGATAGAGTGGACAGAGCATTGACTTGGGGTCAGAAAGACCTGGATTTGAGTGTTTACCCAGATTCTTTCTACCTACATGACCCTCAACAAGTCATTTAATATCTTCAGGCTATTGTTCCTTCTTTTCTGAAATGCTTGGACTCAGTGATCTCTGGTGACACTTCCAGTTCTAAATCTATGACCCTGTACAATTCTATGACAAACACCATATGATCATAAGCATTTGTTGAATATCTTGTTAGGATCTCACTGTACCACATATATAGTATTTCACCAATCTCTCCAAGTCACACAAAGAAATAAGACTATTTTAATATTCTTGGTAAAGATATAACTCCTAATTATCACTACTTCAATTTGTAAATTTTCATAAAACATTCATTTACTGACTTGCTCCAAATTTATTTTAAAATTGGACCTGATAGCATGATTTGGTGTGTAGTTTGTCTAATCTATGCCCTTCCCTCTTTTCAAGACATCTGCCCCCAGGTCCTTTCTAAATATACATTATTCCTCAAAGATCGCAGACAACAGTCAAGTGATCATATCTACAGCTTTATTTTTTTCTCTCCAAAGTCCAATGAGATGATATATGTGGGTTAGACTACTTGAACTCATTTAACATCTTTCACTATTTTCTTTCTTTACCTAGTTTTGAAAAAACAATCTAGGCATCAGTATTTAATAAATATTTTTAAAAATAAGTATTTTTAAAAAGCAATATGGTCATCAGTATTTTAATGTGTCAACTTCATGTAAAGCCAAATGGATAATATAATGAAGTCAACTGAGAGTACTAGGCCAGATGGCTTTTAATGGACAATTTGTAATTAAGAATTTCATAATTTAGTTGTTGGGAAGGGGGAGATTATAAGACACAAAAAATTCAAAAATCTTAACACATAATGTAACATAATTAAATGCCAAATGAATGATAAAGACTGTTTATTTTAGATTAGGCAGAGATTGGTATAAAATGGGATGATCAAGAGAAGCCTCATGGCAAAGAGACAAATTTTTCTGGAGCTTGAAGGATGATGAAGCCAAAAACAAAAGAGACAAGAGGGAATTTTAGGGTTAGGAAGGGTAAAAAGAGCTTAAGTTAAATCAAATAGGTAGAAAGATGAAAGGTGTACTTGGGACAAATAAGTGAACCAGGGAAGCCCAAAGGGAAGATTTATATTGCAGGTAGGGGTGAGGGGGCAAAGAAAGAACTTGGAAGGAAGTGGAAGCCATGGTACAAAAGCAGACTGAAGCTAGATTGAAATTCTGCCAGTGCAGTTTGTTAGATACTGCTGGACTTCAAGTAAGGACACAGAGACCAAGTGTACATTATCCACACAGCAACCTTCAGCAAGTTCTGAGAGCATTACCATCAAAAGCTGGGTAACTAGAGGAAAATTGTTTTATTCACAGAAATCCATGAAGACATTCTACTAGGGTGTAATAGAATCATGATTTATGTCACTGAAGAAAATAGCTACATCAGTGAAAATCACATATTTTTAAGGTAATGGAAAATAATGTGTTTGAAGGTATAGACAAGGTCCTATTCTCTCACTTAGTCCCTTTCATGAGCAACAGGACCCACCTGCAAGATGGTTAGCTAGGGAAGAAGATAAACTTACTGATCTACATAGAAATGAAACATGACTTTATCCTCATTAGGAAAGTGCTATAAGTAGCTGAGCTAACTAGCCAGTCACAGTCCCATGTGGTTTACCCCTCACCTCCCTACCTCCTTACCATGCTGGATTGCTCAGTCTATTTATGTGCTTTGGCTGACATCCATGCTTTTGCTCATCATTTCCTCCTCTGCACGATTTTCTCTGGCCTGTTCTAAAGACTATAAATGATTCCTTAATCCAGACAGACTTTCTTGTAAAAACTTAGACCAATACACCTTTGTATATCTTCCTATTCCTATTCCTAGTGCTCTTAAATGAAATAACCTAGAGATTGACCATGATTGAATGTGAAAAGCATTGAACCCAAAGAAACAAAACCAACACCTAAACCTTTATGCCTTCATTCACAATAAACTAATCAGCAAATATTTATTAAGCAGCTTTTAGTCAAGCACTATGCTAGGCATTTGCTACACAAGTGCAAATAATGAAACACTCCCTACTCAGAAGGAGATTGGTGCTTTCTGATTTTACATCATATAATTTTCTGAATATAGCCCCCTTTTCATTCTTGTTCATGTTTTGGACACCTAGGTGGCAAAGTGGCTAAAGCATGGGCCTGCAGTCAAGAAGACTTGAATTCTGAGTACATTATTGAATGCAAAATGGATAATTTTTATTATATTACATTAAAAAGTTTTTGTACAAACAAAACCAATGCAGACAACATTAGAAGGGAAGCAATAAACTGGGGGAAAAGTTTATATTCAAGAGTGCTGATAAAGGCCTCATTTCTAAAATATACAGACCATTGACTCAAATTTATAAGAATTCAAGCCATTTTTCCAATTGATAAGTGGTCAGATGATAAGAACAGGCAATTTTCAGATGAAGAAATTGAAATCATTCCTAGTCATATGAAAAAGTTCTCTAAATCACTATTGATCAGAGAAATACAAATTAAGATAACTCTGAGGTACCACTGCATACCTCTCAGATTGGCTAACATGACAGGAAAAGATAATGATGAATGTTGGAGAGGATGTGGGAAAACTGGGACACTAATACATTGTTGGTGGAGTTGTGAATTGAGTCAACCATTTTGGTGGGCAATTTGGAACTATGCTCATATCAAACCATGCATATCCTTTGATCCAGCAATGTTTCTACTGGACTTGTATCCTAAAGAGATCATAAAGGAGGGAAAGAGACCCACATTTGCAAAAATGTTTGTGGCAGCCCTTTTTGTAGTGGCAAGAAACTGGAAACTGAATGGATGCCCATCAATTGGAGAATGGCTGAATAAATTATGGTATATGAATGTCATGGAATATTATTGTTCTGTGAGAAAGGACCAGCAGGATGATTTCAGAGAGGTCTGGAAAGACTTGCATGAACTGATGCTAAGTGAAATGAGCAAAACAAGATCATTGTACATGGCAACAGCAAGATTATATAATGATCAATTCTGATGGGCATGGCTCTCCTCAAAATGAGATGATTCAGGCCAGTTCCAATGGTCTTGTGATGAAGAAAGACATCTGCACCAGAAATAGGACAGTGGAAACTGAATGTGGACCACAACATGGTATTTTCACTTTTTTTGTTGTTTGCTTGCATTTTGTTTTCTTTCTCATTTTTTCCTTTTTGATCTGATTTTTCTTGTTCAGCTTGATATTTGTGGCCATATGTATAGAATTGCACGTGTTTAACATATATTGAATCACATGCCATCTAGGTAAGGGAGTGGGGGGAAGAGAGGGGAAAAATTAGAAGACAAAGTTTGGTCAGAGTAAATGTTGAAAATCATCCAAGTATGTATTTTGAAAATAAAAAGCTTTAATTAAAAAAAGAAAACTTGAGTTTGAATATAACCTCAGAGATTAACTAGCTTTGTGACCCTATGGCCCTTAACTATCTGCCTCAATTCATCAACTACAAAATAGGAATACTAATATCACCTATTTATTTTGAAGATTAAATAATATTTATAATATTTGTGAGCAAGTACTTATTATGGAATAGGCTCAATAAATGCTTGTTCCTTTTCCCTTCCCTCACTACCAACCCTTTCCTTGCAACAAAGTAAATAATTATTTTTTAAAAAACAAGTTTAGCCAAATCAACAACTCAGAAAGTCCATCTGACAACATATACAACATTCTACACCCATAATCTCCTTCCTCTCCAAAAAATAAAAAGAAAGGTTGATTTTCTCATTTCTTCCCTTGGACCAAGCATTTGATTTTATACAACTAGATATAGGAAGGTAAGAGAAGGAAGATCTTGGAGGGCATTTAGGCTGAACCTCTTATTTAACAAATTATCAAACTTAAGTCCCAGAGAAGTAATGTGATTTGCTAAAGATCACAGTATGAGGTGGAAGCTGAACCCAATTCTTCTGATTTTTAAATCTTAAATTTTCCACTGAATTGTGTTGTCTTTCTTTTGTTATTTTTTTTACATCCATGAAGAGAGACACAGAGAGAAAAACAGAGAGACAGAGAGACACAGAGTTTTTTTCATGTCCATTTTTTCCTATCACCCATGTGCCCATGTGCCTTAGATTCCTCATATTTAGCATTGCTGACATCCAGCAATGTGAAGATGTGACTACTTGTCTCCCTATCTATTAAATATCTCAATGTGAATATCAAGGAGACAACTTTAATTCAACACTTCCAAAACTGAAATCATTATTTTTTTCCCAAAAAACTGTTAACCTTTTCCTGTTTTCTCTATTATTGTTAAGAATACCACTGCTTATAATCTAGATATCATCTTTATTTCTCAGTCTATCTCATTCCTTACATCCAATTTGTTGCCAAGGTCTAACGAGTTTGACTTAATACTATCTCTCCCCTTTATCCTTTCTTTCCTCTAATCTTGCTACCATCCTGGTGCAGTCCCTCATTACTTTAGACCTGTACTGTTACAACAACTTGTGGGTTTCTGTGCCAAATCAATCTTTCTAATATATCCTCTACTCAGTTGTCCAAGTATTCTTACCATGTCAAAACCATTTTCAACAAATTCCATTGGAACTTTACTACCTTCCTAATCAAATACAAAAAATTTTGTTTGGCGTTCAAAGCCTTTAATTACCTGTCACTCCCCCACCTTTCCAGTCTTCTTACACCTTACCCCTCCATATACATTTCTAACCAGTAACACTGGTTTCTCACACACACATACACACACACGCACACACAAAACCCAATCCTGCCATACTTTCCTACTTCCTGGTCTACCTGGCTATATCTGAGTTCCAGTTAAAATCCTACCTTCCACAAGAAGCATTTTCAATTTTTTTCTTAATTCTATTGTCGTTCTTCAGTTGGTTATTTTCTACTTATATTGTATATAGCTTGTTTGTACATAATTGTTTTTATATTGTTTCTCCATTAAACTGTGAGCTCCTCAAGGGCAGGGACTGTCTTTCTTTGGTCTTCATCACTTAATTAGCATTTATTGATTGAATGTCATTGTAATAATGTGGCATTATAGTTTTATATAACTATTTGATTAATTATTCCCCATTTGACTGGCATTCACATTGTTTCCAGGTCTTTCCTACCATGAAAGTGCTGTTGTGAATATTTTGTTGATACAGCACCTTTCTTTCTACTTCTGACCTCTTCTACGTATGTGCTTATCCATGGGTTCTCTGAATCAAAGATTACAAATATTTGAGTCACTATTTTAAGGATAATTATATATTGTTTTCCATAATGATTGGACCAATTTGCAACTCAATGAATTGCATTTATACAACTGTCTTTACTAATTCCAAGGACGTTGCTTTACCCCTTTCTAAAAGGCATTAGATAAAGTACCTTTTTGATCCTTATTTTCTTCATCTATAAAATAAGGGGATTAGACTAGACCATTGAGGTCTCTTCCAACTCTTAAATCTATGACTTATATGTCCCTGGGAAAAATCAAGAATTCTCCTGGTCCCCAGCTTCACTACCCCTACAAAATTGGGTTACTTACCCTACTGACCCTACGTGACAATCATGAGCAAAATGAGAATACTTTTGAATATATCAAAGCACAGAAATGCTCAGGTGAAAATGATCCTCATTACTCCCACCTGACACTTAAAACTGTTAAATACCACAATTTCAGAGTTCAGCAAGGCAGGAATAAGAAACTTCTCTGCAACATACTCTACAAAATCTTCAACTTTTGCTTAGGGAAAGAGAAGTATCTACATCCTGAGGCAGCTGACTCCACTTTGGGACAGCTGTAATCATCAGGAATTTTTTCTTTACATCTAGTCTAAATTTGTCTCTTGGCAATTTCCATTCATTGTCCTTAGTTCTGTCCTCAGAAGTCAAATATGGTATAACAAGTTGAACATATGAGTAAGGAGAGACATATGTTCTAATCCCACTTCTTACCCTTGCTGTATGGCCATAGGCAGTTACATTTAATTTTTTCTAGGTCTCAGTTTTTTCATCTGTAAAATGATAATACCTGTTGCAACTACCTCATGAGGTTGTTGTAAAGCTGAAATAAAATTATACATTCAAAGTGTTTTGAATAATTTAAGGTAAAATAGAAATGCCATTTTTAAATTCTTAACAATCCTTTCCCCTTCCCCATGACAACCCTGGGAAAACTTTAAGACATAAAGATGTCCCTCTTTAATTCATTTGCACACACTCCATCTTCCCAAGCAGAGAGGAAGATGTTTGCCATAAGGAAAGCTCACCAGTGCCATTTGGCACAATAATCTCACTTTTCTATAGCAAATCAAGTCTCACAGAAGTAATTTCTCACAAGAAACTTATTATATAGCTACCTTCTCCATTCTCGCCTTCTCCAGAGATTGAGAAACCAACATTCAAAGAAGGCAAAGGAGTTGTCCAAGGTCATACAAGCATCAATCTGCAAAGTTGGACTTCAAATTTCAGCACCATACACTTTTTTATGTTCAATGTTTCTTCTCCAACTACATTGCAGTACCTCTCAAGGAAAGATGTTAAACTACAGTTGGTTCAACCCAATTTCTGTTACAGGGATGAAAAAAATTAAGATTTCAAAAATTAAGATTGTTTTTAGCTGTTCCAAATATTGCTCTGGGTTTCTAATTTAAGCAGATTAAAACAATGGATTCCTCTGTTCAAGCATAATAAGAAATAACAAGAAAAAAATCAAATGCCCAATAATTCCTCTGTTACTTCAGGAATTGCAATCTCCATGAAATTCTTAAAAATATATTGGAAAAGAAAGGATTGAGGGTTTATTATGCTGCTTTTGTATTTTAAAAAACGCTGGTACAATTCTGACAAACAGAATCCCCACAGTTAAAATTACAGATTGCAAAACCTACTCCATTAATCTTATTTGTTACTATTGTAGAAGGGATGTATTACTTTATTTTACATAGTTTGAATCATAATACCAAATCCTCAAAGGTGAAACATGAAATTTACTAGTGATGTTGTTTCACCCCTTGATTATATCAAATATACCAAGGGCATATTCAAAAAGGGTAGAAATTATTTGGATGTAGAATGTCAGCATTAGTCTTTTATTAGTTATGTGAATTCCCTTTGCAAAGTATTAGTTTTAGCAATGGTTTCTTCTACAAATAGACTTTGAATCAAAAATAGGAGAAAAACCCAAGTTTTCTATACACTTCCAAGTGGGGAAGGAAATAAATATCACCAACAAGTTTTCTAATTGAAATCCTTCCAAATTCTCTGGTTTGTATTTAGGGAATTTTAATATAAAAAGACATCTTGTAACCCTTTTCATCAGAAACTAATAACTTAGTATCTAGGCTGAAGCCATCCTTTGCAAGAACCATAAAGAAGACAATTTAGACAAAAATTGCAAGGTAGGAGTAAATTTGTAGGGGGGGGTGCTATTTATCTGTTTAATAGAACATGCTTTGGGGAAATTTTTTAATATTTAGATATAATTTATCTGCTAATTACAACCAATAAAGCAGACACCAGAAATGATCTCTGTTTAGAAACACCTTTTCTTTCAATTTTCAAGAAAACTATATAGATTTGAAAATATATAAACTCTGAATGATTTTTTAAACAATACTCTGAACTTGACATATCACTAATTCAAAATTCCAGTGAATTTTAAATTAAATTTTATTTTTTTCAATTAAGTATTTTCTCCTTCTCTCTCCCTACTCCATTGCAAAAAGAAAAAGAAAACCCTTATAATATGCATATTCACAGTAGCTAGTCATGTCCCAAAAAAAAGTATTGTCTTTCTCTGCAAATTGAATTCCTTATTTTTCTTTCTGGATGTGCACAGAATTCATCAAGATAACTTCTCTGGAATTGTGGATAGTTCACGCATTGATAAAAATACTTAAATCTTTTGAGTTTTAATTAGAAAGATTTTTTTGTATACATGTCAGGAGACAGATTTTTCATTGATTAAAATATAACACAGAGTAATTGAACTTTGTTGCTGAGAGATATACATACAATGATGCAGATAGGTAGGTAGGTAGAGAAAACTCTTCTGTTCTCACTCAAATTCATTTACAACTAACCTAAGAGGATTTTGGAAATAACAAACAGCATCTAACTCAAAATTAAATAGTTATTTGTAGCAGAAGGCTTTGATTTTTAACCCATTACTTAGGTATCAAAAATCTAATCTTAACCTGATGACACTCTATCTGGCTTAAAAAAATACAAGACTGGGTGTTGTGGCTACAGCAAAAAACTTTTCAATCAGCCTTTATCAGAAAGGCATTCTAGCCACCATACTCTAATCCTCAGATGCTGAATTGGCTTGCTTAGTTTTGAAGAGATAAATCTAAAAGACAGTGAGAGGGAGCAAAATCTCACCAATAATTATGCAACGACAATTATGCTAAGAACATCAGGGACCAAAAGAGGGACATACCCAGCAGAGGAATTATGAGCACAAAAAATGTGAAGGAATGTTCTACTGTAAATCTTATTACTATTTTATTAAATCTTTAACATATAACTACTCTTGTCCTTTCACTAACTAGAGAAAAAATAAACAAAACAGTAGAGACTTAGGAATTATAATCGGGAGCCAATTTATACACAAAAAAAGTATATTTAACCTAGGATAACAATTATAGAACACCATGTATAAGAAGGAAGTGCCTTAAGTGCCACATATTTTAAGCAAGAAATTACAGGAAGAGTAAACATACAGGAGGAAATAGCTCAATTTATTTATCTCATCACAATTTTAAAACCATTTCTATGTAACAACCAGAGTCAGACATTTGATATTATGTGCTAGAATGTTAAAATGTGTTTATTGACATTCAAGGACCCCAGAATGGAGTCACTCTTTTCTTTTGATGTTGTCTCACAATTTTCCCTTCCACACACCTTCAGCCAAAGGTAGCATAGACTGCTAAACCAATCACCTGCACATATTTCCTAATTTGATGATGCCAGTATTCATGCCATTTCTTGTATCCTTAGAAGACTCTTGCCCAGACTTTTCCTAATTGAAATCCTATTCATTCTCCAAGTTCTAATTCAAAAAGTATCTCTTCTAGAAACTTTTTTGAGATCTCATTTGGCAGTGATTTTTCCCCCTAAGCCTCTTACAAGCTTTGCTTGTAAAATCTATATACTTCTTTTATTTTTAAATAATTTATTATTAACTTAATATGGAACATTAATCTATTTAATTAAATGATTTGCTATTTATATTTACATAAATAAATTCCAATCTATAAATTTCATAAGATCTTTTATAGCGTAAATATCACAACCCCTACTTTCTCTGTATGAGGTTTGTCCTTGGTTTGTCCAATTCTTCTTGTTCAGTTTTCATCTTATATAATCATAGTGCATGATTTGTTTTCTTACTCTGCTTTTCTCATTTTGCATTATTTCATGATTCTCTTTTCATAATTTTATATTCCTCATGTGTATTCATTTAATTTGCATTATAACATTTCCCTACATTAGTATACAACAATTTATTCAACCATTCTACTACTGTTGGACATCTCAGTTTTTGTAATTATAAATAGTTACTATAAAAATTTTTAAACAGCAGTTATTTATTTTGTTCCTTATAAGACTTTTTGGGCATTTTCTCAACAATGAAATTATTATAGCAAATGGTGTGGTTATATTTGTAAGTGTTACTACATTTTGAAAGATGTCAAAAAGATTCTGTAAGGTTGCAATTCCACCCACGTTGAATAAGTACTTTTGTCTCTACAACCCCACTAACACTGAGTTTTATATTGTTTTAGTCAATTTGATGAGTGTGAAGGAGGAACTTCAGTCATTTTTATTTGCCTCTCTTTGGTCACTAGTAGGTAGAAAAAAATCAAACAATTTTTTTTTTTTACCATACAGGTTTCCTCTTTGGATGCATTTTCATATAATTTGTTTATTTTTTATTGATTACAATCTACTTTTGTACATTTCTGAGTCTCTTGTTAAGTTTAGATGTCAAGCTTTATCCTATCATAATTAATATTAAATTTTCTCCAATATGCTATTTTCTTTTTTCCTTTCATTATATAATATTTGTGTTTCATAGTTTTTAATTTTTTTCCATAAGTGGGAACATCTATCTTATCCCTAATAACTTATTCTTTTTGTTAGGAAAAAAATCTTCCCAGAACAATGGAAATAAATAAAGGATATAATTTCCCACACCTTTTTATTATTTATGTTTTTTATTATCTCACCTGACAAAAATTCATTAAGATATATGGTGAATTATGCTTCTAAATCAATTTCCCAACAATCTGCTAATGAATTTTTCCATGAAATTTTATTAAATAATGAATCCTTTTTACAATCTGAATCTCCTATATGCTTATCTGATATTTTATGTATATATGACTATGTGTCTAATATTTCTATTTATCAATCCTCTACTCCCACCAATAGTAGTGTAAAACTATAAAGCTAAAAACTATAAGATTTCTTGATCATGATCCCCACCCTCTATTTCCTTTCCCCACCTAAAACTAAGGGAATGTCTTACTTCCCCACCAAAGCTAAGTGGGTCCCCTGCTTCTCTACCCTCACACCAGTGGGGCCAGAAGGAAGACCTACCCATCCTGAGCCCAACAAAAGCCTTCCATCTGGTAGAAATGAAAAGTAGTAGCTCCAAAACACACTTAGGTCACTTTCAATCTTTCTATTACTCCCTTCTCTGAACATATAAAATAAGTATTAAATTTTTAAAAGTAACAATAAATTCTGTAACATGAGCAAAATTGTTTCAGAAATATAAGTTAAAGCAGCAAATCCCAAGATGGAAAAATATACAAAAGGATAAATTAAATTACATAATAAATGTATGAAAGGAGGACTTACCTGTTTAACCTGCCAGTATATCATAGTGTTAAGAGTAGATTTGGACTCAGATCTGAATCTGAATGCTGGTGACTATCTATCTATGGTGACCTAGAACAAGTCACTTAAATTGACTAAGCCTCCACTTACTCATCTGAGAAATGAGGGAATTAGATTAATAATCTTTAAATTCTAACACTAAATCTTATGATCATGTTTTATATGCTTTTCCAGGTTGAGATGTCAGAAGCAAAATAACAGATGACTGGTCCAGCCCCTTTTTAAAGTAAGGATTAGTATTACACAATCTTGCCTCATGAGCACCTATCTATTCTCATATTTTCAGGCAGCAAGTAACAACTAGGACTTGTGTCTACAACTATCATCTCCATGTAAATGATTCCTTTATCCATATTTCCAGTGCTAACGACTCTTCTAATTTCAATATTCATATTTGCAAATGCATTCTTCACATCTCTACCTGGATGGAGATTTCCACTCATCTCTCTAATTCAACAGATTATATTGTTCTTAGTTCATATTGAAATGATATTGTAAATTTGAAAAATACTTTATAAATATTATCTCATTTGAGCCACACAATAACCCTGAAAGTAATGAAATAGAGCAAATAGGATATTATTATTATGGATAATTATAATAGGATATTATTATTAGAAAAATATTATTATTATGTGACTTGTTCACAGTCACACAGCTATTAAGTATCTGAGTCTCAATTTAAACTCAGGCCTTCCTAACTCCAGGAATAGCATTCTATACGTTCACAGTTGCCTCCGATTTAAAATTGAATTCATCATTTTCTATTAAGTAACCCAATTCTTCTCCGAACTTCATAATTTATATTAATGGTACCACCATTCTATAACCTCTAAAGCTTGATATATTTATGTCATCTTTTCTTTCTTGCAAGCCATGAGATTGAAAGATTAAACTTTATACTTTAGAAAGCCATTGTGGGGAGGAAGAGATGCTTTCCCTCCCATCCAATTGCTCTATGAATACATGGCTTCCTAGATAACTGGTGTTGGGGAGCCAGGGCCATCCATTGCTTAGGTCTTCTTTCATTCAGTACAGGGTTTTATGAGATCACAAAGAAGGCAAATGTACCACTGGAGATCCAATGGCCAAGCCTAAGAAAGAAGGGGAATTAAGAAGTGATTTATCTGGCCCAAGCCAACAGGAAATTTAAATGTCAGATAAAATACAGGATCTTGAAAACAAGGGAAATGACCTGTCAAAAATTATACCATATCCAGAACTGAATGTGATGAAGTGGATAATTGTAGCAGCTACTCTAAGTTGAAACCTACTTACCCCAGGGGTAGAGATGGTTGAGAGAAGAGTATACTATTGGTTTTGGGGGAAAGGAAGAGAGTATTTGTATTTCTGTTCTTATGTATGTCTTCTCAGTAATTATCTCCTTATAAAATTAAATTGAAGTTAATTCATTGATCAAATTTAAGGAAAAACAAACTGGCTAAATTAATAATGGGACACTGATCATTGACAGAAATGATAATCAGGAGATATTAACTGGCATAAGGCAAGTACATGGTACAGTGGTTCAGTGTTATATAGAGTGTTACATCTGGAGTCAGGAAGACCTGAGTTTAAATCTGCCCTCAGACACTTGGCTGAATGATTCTAGGCAAAATATTTAACCTTTGTTTGCCTCAATTTCCTCATCTATAAAATGGATATAATAATATCAACTATATCTTAGAGTCATTGTAAAGATAAAATGAAACAATATCTATAAACTTTGCAAACCTCATAGCATTGTGTAAATGCTATTGTTAATATCATTATTACTGATATTGGGGAAATTTATACTAGAATGAAAGCAAAAGAAGGATTTCACTATCCTTCATGGATACTAGTAGCTTGATGGGAAGATAGGAATAACCAAGCTCAAAGGAAGGCAACATACTAGTATGAATGAGAGTTGGAATAAGGATTCTTGCCCCCACCAAAAAAAAAACCCAAAAAAACCCTTACTATATTTTATGTTGAAACATGTGTGTTTGTTAAGTTTAGAATAAAACAAAGAAAAACTAAAGTGATCAATATTTTTTCTTTGAAAGATAAGGTGTGGCACAGAGGAATAAGCATTGGATCTGTGGTGAGAAGTGGAGTTCTGGAAAGGGCTCTGTTGTTTTCTAGCTTTGTGATCACAAGCAAGTGATTTTACTTCTCTGGACATCAGTTTCCTCATTTCTAAAATTAGGTGTTAGGAAGTAGAATCCTTTGCTGGTTCTGACATTATGTATTTTATGAACACTATATTTTACTCTTCAGTAAGTCAACCAGCATTTATTAAGCACCTACTATGTGCTAAGCACTCAAGTAAGCCCTGGAAATACAGAGAAAGGCAAAAGACATTTTCTTCTCTCAGGAAGCTCACATTTGAGTGGGGAAGACAACACGCAAACAGCTAATACAAATTAGACATATATAGGATAAATTGAAAATAAATAACTGAAGGAAGACATTAGCATTAAGAGGGATCTCTCATTTTCCAATAACTCTGAATTTTGTGTTTTTATTTATGAGCATACTTTATTTCTTTAATAATCTGTAAACTTGAAGACAGGTACGGTATCTAATTTCATCTTTATGTCTCTTCTAATAGATAACACGGTATGTTGCACAAAATAGTTTTTCAAATAATTTTGTTGTTGTTGTTGTTGTTAAATGAATTAATAAATGTGTTGGCCACCTCTTTAACTTCCTCTTTAGCTATTTTATACAAGTGTTAGGAGCGTGAATTTTTTCTCTTATTCAATGAGAGATGAAAATGATAAGTAAAGTTGAATCCAAAAAAGATCCTTTACATCACATATTTAGGTCAACAATAATTGACTGCTGACAGCTCTTTTATAAGACCCTTCAGGAATCAATGTTCTAAAACACATTTTCACTTTTATTAATGGATATATTATGTAGGACCAAATACAGAGCTGTACTACTATCAAGATAGATTACACTTATTCATTCTACTTCATCTACTAGGCCCGTAACTTTTGTCATAGAAGATTAAATTAGTTTGACAGAATTGGTTCCTTATGAAACTATATTTTTTATTTAGCAACATTATTCTTTACTTCAAACTTATTTTGTTATTATTTTTACCAAGTATTCTTTCACCAAAGCTTGAAGGTAGGATTTATTAGGTCATTCCTTTCTCTTTCTTACTTCACAGTAATGCTTTCAAAAATGAGCACTAAAGATCTTCAACAGGAGAGCAGTACATATTAAATGCAAATCATTCATTTAAGGGCTGTAGTCTTTTACAGTGACCTCTGAATTAGTCTTACCAATCCAAGTTTCTTTCCTCTCTTAATTCATCTTCCACATAACTACCATATCGCCCTTTCTCTCCATAAACTCCAGTGTCTCACTATATCACCTATCATATAAAATAACCACTCCTTTGCTTGTTTTTTTTTTCCTTTTTTAAGTCTTTTACAACTTGTCCCCAATCTATTTTTCTCACTTCATTTTATGTTACTCTCTGTCCTTCATGCTAGAATCTGGTGGAATTGGACTTTGCTTCTCACTCTTCTCACACTTCCTACCTCTCATGCTCTCTTTATATTTTACACACTTCACACAAACTAAATTTCACACAGGGTATTCCACCTTCATTTCTGTGCCTTTTCACTGGTTGCCCTCACACCTAGAATGCTTCCCTTCTCATCCTTGTTTCAGATAACCCCTTCACTTTCCTTCAAGACTCAGCTCAAAAAACACTTTTTTCATAAAGTGCTTCCTGATTCCCCCCTCACTGACATCCTCCCTTATATCTATCCTTGCATCCATCCATCCATCTATCTATCTATCTATTTATCCATCTATCTATCTATCTGCATTGGAATATATATATATATATGTATATATTTATATTTATATATAAAGTGTACATATTAGTTCCTCTAAGCTCCTTGAAATGAAGGATCCTTTTTTTTGCTTATGTCTCTAGTACCTAACATATAGCTGACACTATCTAAATGTTTGCTGATTAATTGACTACAATTCTTTTCCTAATCAAGCTCATAATCCCACCTTTTCATTTTAGGTGCTGCCAAATCTTCTTATTTCATTTAAAAATAGAAGTATTTACAGTTACCCTCCCTTACTGAATCTTCTGAGAAGGCAAACTGGGCCATCTTTTGCCTCAATTCTTACCTAGCCTTTAATTATTATTATCTCATCTTAAAAAGGCCAAAGTCTTCCACTGCATCTGGGCTCATCACCAGTTGTCCTGACCTATGTCTTGCTCCTGGACTGTGATTAATTTTGGAGGAGAAAATGATGCTGATGGATTCCCCCAGCTCTGCCTTACGTAAATCCAATTCATTTGCAACTCCTAAGGATGCCATTTCTTTTTCAAGAAAAAAAGAGTCACAGATTTAGACCTAAATAGAAACTTCAAGACCATTTAGTTCAATTCCTTCATTTACAATTAAAGCTTTTTATTTGCAAAACATATGTATGGATAATTTTTCAACACTGACCCTTGCAAAGCCTTCTGTTACAAATCCCCCGCCCCAGTTCCCACCCCTCCCCTAGATGGCAGGAAGTCTACTACATGCTAATCATGTTAAAAATACTTGACAAATTGAATATGTGAATACATATTTTTACAGTTATCTTGCTGTGCAAGGAAAGTTGGATTTACAAGAAAAAAATCTGTGAAGGGAAACATAATACAAGCAAACAGATCCAGGTCTTTTTCACCACAACTCCTAGTATTCCATCAGCTATTCTATGTTATACCAAAACTGCTCATCTAAATGTCTTAGATCTATGATATATCCTTCATCATGACTTTTAGTCTCTGTCTCTTCTCTGCACCTTTCAAACACGGTAGCAGCAATGGACAACAATGTCAAAGATCAGAACTGGCTTAGGAAATTCTTCAGAAAAAGCCTTTCAATGGCTATTGCCATGTGTTTATTAATTTTTGTCAGTATTACTTGAGGGCACTAAGAAGATTTTTCCTCTAATAAATGTTTATCTCTCTCCTCAAGGATGCATAAGAGTATATGTAGTAAAAGAAGAAACACTATATTCTTTGAAGAACCAGAGCACAAATTGAATATTCATAGGGCAATAATGAGATAGACCAGGGAACAGGGAGGAGATAACTAGTCTTGAAGACAGGAAGACTTGGTTTCAAGGTATGTCTCTGACACATATTAACTGTATAACATTTAACCACTCTGTTGTAGATATATCTAAGACTATTTCAGGGAAAGTACTGATCTCCACTGATGGAGTGAGTTTCTTCATTTGGAGACTCCCTATAAGTAGAATAATAAATAGAGCACTGAGCATAGAGTCAAGAAGACTCATCTTGTTGAGTTAAATCTGTCCTCAGACACCTAATTGCTATATGACCCTAGTTACTCCAGTTTCCTCATCTATAAAATAAGTTGGAGAAGGAAATGACCAATCATGCCAATACCTTTGTCAAATGGGGTCACAAAGAGTCAAACATGAGTGACATGATTCAAAAACAACAACAAATACCAATGGAATCACAAGATTTCCTAGGGATTGAAGTAGACACAGTGCTGAGTCTCAAATCAAGGAGACCTGAATTCAGATTCAGCCTCAGATACTTCCTAGCTGTGTGATCTTGGACAAGTTAGTTAATCTTTAAGGAAACTTCACTTCCTTAAAGTGTAAAAAAGGAGCCTACTTCACAGGTTTTGGGGAGAGGATCAAATAAGGGAATATTTGTATGGTGCCTAGCATAGTATCTGGCACACAGTAGGAGTTTAATAAATGCTTATTTTCTTTCTTCTTTTCTCTCAGATAATGTGTGTATATTGGATTTTTTAGTTCCAAATACATTTATTTAAATAATCTCATTGATTTCTCATAATAACTGTATGAGTTAATCAGATTTTACCATGATCATTTGGCATTTCAGAGAAGAGATTAAATAATTTACCCAAAGTTACTTTCAAAGGTTACATGGCTGATGGTTAGATGAGTACATATCTCTACAACTACTACATTATATAAAGCAACTTTCTCACTACTTTGCTCCTCATTGGTCTGATTTCAAAAAATCCAAATGTGGACACTATCTCCCAAACTCCGGTAGATCCAATCACCAGACCAATTCCTCATCATGTGGCCAGGAGGCCAGAATTAGCTATAGTATATTTGTGCATGAACTAAAATATGGAATGGAGAATTTCTCTTATACACTAGCATGACTTTTTGGAATAAAGAAGCCCTAGTGTATCAACTCTCATTATATTAACATTTTAATTTAGCAGACTTTAAAAAGTTTAGCTACAACATAAATTGTACCTTCTTTGAGTTTAAAATCTAACAGAAAAATATGAGAAATATGGAGATATGTATAATAAAAATATTATATAAAAGTACATAAAATTATCAAAACAAACAACTAAATGAGGTCTGAGGAAGAATTCATTACTGTTTATGATGATCAAAGAAGACAATTTATGGGATGAAGAACTTGAATAGAATCTTTTTAATAGAAGACGGGAGAGTATTCTAGAAAGAGGGAGTAGTAATGACATGAAGATAGAAGTGTTGGGAAAAATGAAAGATATAGGTGAACAGCATGAGCTAAGGGTGACAAAGTAGTATGGTACTAAATTGTAAATTGCCAAGGTAAAGTTTTCCTACTCTATGGATACTATCATATGGTAGATGAACCATATTTTTATAAATAATAGCTTTTTATTATCAAAATATGTGCAAAGATAGTTTTCAACATTCACCCTTGCAAAACCTTTTCTCCCTCCCTCCCTTCCTCCCATTCCCTCCCTTAGACAGCAAGCAATGCAATATATGTTAAATATGTACAATTCTTCTATACATATTTCTACATTTATCATGATGCACAAGAAGAACCAGATCAAAAAGGGGGGAAATGAGAAATAAAACAAAAAGCAATCAAATAACAACAAAAAGTGGAAATACTATGTTGTGATCTACAATCAGTCCCTATAGTTCTCTTTCTGCATGCAGGTGGCTCTCTGCATCACAAGTCTATTGGAGTTGGCCTGAATCATCTGATTGTTGAAAAGAGTCAAGCCCATCACAGTTGATCATCTCATAATCTTGTTGGTGTGTAGTGTTCTCTTGTTTCTACTCACTCTACTTAGCATCAGCTCATGTAAGTCTCTCCAGGCTTTTTGGAAATCATGCTGCTAATCATTTCTTATAGAACAATAATATGCCATAACTTTAATATACCATAATTTATTCAGCCATTCATCAACTGATAGGTATCCACTCAGTTTCCATGAACCACATTTTTCAAGACTTCTACAAAAACAGAGCAGGTTTGAAGAAACTAGAAACTAGAATAATAGGGAAATTAAAAACTAAGGAAGAATATATAATGGCTCTTGGTTATAAGTTCTTTAGAATAAAGTTTGTTCCTTACTAATTCTTTTGATGTTCACTACATTTGTTCTATTTATACAAAACTTTTTAAAATTTAATGCAATTGAAATTATCTATTTTAATTCAAGCAGGGGCCAGTTGGATATTTTGAAGTGTTATAAGCCAAGACATAATGTGATTAGATGTATGTATAAGGAAGATGTCAGGTAACTATTAGAATGCTATTGAAATTTTCCTAGCAGAGGGTGAAAACCTGTACTTTGATATACACAGTAAGCAGAGCAAATAGAATAGAGATCTTGCAGAAGACAGGACTGGAACCAAAAAAGGGACTTGGAGCAAAAGATACAACAGAGAAGGAAGAAGCAAAGTTAAAACAAGAGTTTCAAACATGGATCAGTTAATACCTGTGCACTTGAACAGAAAAGTGAAATGCTCTTTAGGCAGAAGGCTTATGAGCTTAGATTTGAGCATGCTGAGTCTGAGCTATTGCTGAGATACCTAGGCACAGATATACTTTAGAAGGATTACAGGACTATAGATTTCAAATTTAAAGAGATCAAAATTAAAGAGATCTTAAAAATCATCTAATACAACCTTTCATTTTACAAATGAGGAAACAGAGGCCCGGATAGTTTATGCAACCTACCCTTAGTCACACAAGTTGAAAATAGTAAATTTGATCCTACTACATTCTCTGACTCTAAAACCAGTGGTAATCAGTATTTTACAACTATCACAGAATCAAGAATCCCTTTGGGGGCAGCCACGTGGCACAGTGGATAGAGCGCCAGCCCTGAAGTCAGGAGGACCTGAGTTCAAATCTGGTCTCAGACACTTAACATTCCCTAGCTGTGTGACCCTGGGCAAGTCACTTAACCCCAATTGCCTCAGGGGGGAAAAAGAATTCCTTTGAATTTGACAACTAAGTCATCATTGGTGATCTTTAAAAATCAATTTCTATAAAGTTGTGCTAATAGAAAACAAATATCAAGGACATAAAGAGACAGGGTATGGTAGGCAATTGGAGGAATTGTTGTTGAATCTAGTCACATTTTTCAAAATTTTATGGTAAAGGACAGAATAGAGGACAAATTGTATGGGTCAACAGAAAGCCATTTTTAGGACTGGGGAGATCAAAGAATGTTTGTAGACATCTGAATGGGGTCAATGGAAAGGAAGCTACTGAAATTCCACGAAAAAGGTGAAATAAGCAATGTTCATCACCATTTTCTCTTCCAGTCTTCTATCTAAAATATTCGTCTTTCAATTAAATTACTGTCTCTTCCCAAAAACACTAGCCTGGAGATATGTAAATAATTTAATCATTTATTGCTAATTCAGATTGAAAGGGGGGACCCTCTCCATAATCTACACTTGTTTGAAATGTTGCTAAAATGAAATACATTCATTACAAGGTCTGAATCACAAAAAGATCATAAAAGAGGGGAAAGGATCCACATGGGCAAAAATGTTTGCAGCAGCTTTTTTTGTGGTGGCAATGAATTGGAAATTGAGTAGATGCCCATTAATTGATGAATGGTTGAATAAGTAATGGTATTTAAATATAAAGGACTCTAAGAAATGATGAGCAGTCTGATTTCAGAAAAGCCTGAGAAGACTCACATGAACTGATGCTTAGTGATGTAAGCAGAACCAGCAGAACATTGAATACAATAACAGCAGGATTATGGATAATCAACTGTAATAGACTTGGCTCTTTTCAACAATGTAGTGATTCAAGGGAATTTCAAAAGGCAATTTTCAGATTGGAAAATGCCATCTGCATCCAGAGAGAGAACTATAGAGATTGAATGAAGATCAATGCATGGTATTTTCACTTTTTTGTTTGCTTTTTCTTTCTTATGGTTTTTCCCTTTTGTTCTGATTTTTATTTCCCAATATGACTAATATGAAAATGTGCCCAAAATTATTTGTACATGTATAATCTATATCATATTATTTGCTGTTTTGGCAAATGGGAGGTATAGAGAAGAAACAAGAAAAGAATATTTGGAAATTAAACTCTTACCAAAATGAATTTTGAAAGCTAACCCATATAATTGGAAAAGTAAAATACTATTGAATAAAAAAATAAAATAAAATGACATACCCAGGAGAAGAGGCAGTAGCAAGCTTATTTTACATTTTATTCATTTCTTGTTTATCCTACAGATATTTTTAACCATTCTTTATTTCTACTATTAACTTCTACATGCATGAAACATACTAGAAATTAACTGCTAGAATTTCATGAAAGTTTATTCAGAGAAAAAATATTCATCATAGTTTATCATGCTGAAGTATCCTATAATGATATTTGTGTGGCCTTTAAACAGGTGTAACAGTTAGGGCTACATTTCTATTACTATATGGTAAATGAACCATGTTTTTAAGACATCTACAAAAACAGAACATGGTTGAAGAAACTAGAAATTAGGATGAGAGAGAGGTTAAAAATCAAGGAAGAACATATAATGGCTCTTGATTATAAGTTCTTTAGAGTAAGGGCTGTTCCTTACTAATCCTGGTATCTTTCAGGCAAGTCATCAATTCAACAAGCATTTATTATTAAACACCTAATATGTACCAGTCATTCTACTGGGTGCTGGGGATGCTCAAAAAAAGACAAAAAATAAAAATAAAACAGTTCTTCTGTGCTGAACATATAAACCTTATATACTTGACAAATTCAGAAAAATGTGATATATTATTTTTGATGAATTAAGTATTCCAAATAAAAAAGGGAAGAGGTAATTTTCTACAGAATAATCCTCTGGTGATATGGAGAGGATACCCACATTTGCCACTACTACCTATACCAACTGTAAAATCCCTGCTTCTTAAGGGCTGTTTAACTAAAATTTCCAGGAATGGCAATGTCTGTCCTTCCAGACCCGTCATTCCACTGGCGCTGCTTCTGGGCTGTACTCATAGCCATCATTCCAGTAAACACCATGTGTCCAGATGTGACCTGACAACTTCTTTATATCTCCTACTTTCTGAACAGCCATAGATAGAGAATAATCAGAAAGAAAGGCTATTATTGATTCCAGAGTTGTAAGTACTAACAAATATTTCAACATCAAAACTAATAATGTTTTTATTAATCAAAAGAAGATGTATTATGATCTAATTTATCCTTATTCATTAAGGATCATGGTACCTTGACAACAGACTTGCAACTAAAACTTTTTCTATGTATTGTTTCCCTCAATAGAATATAAGCTCTTTAACAGGGACTTTCGTCTTTGTATGTCTAACAGTTAGCACAATGTTCTACATATAATAAGTACAAAATGAATGTTTTTCCCTTCCATTCATTTAGTGGAAGATAAAGGAGTAAGTACATCAGTTATAAAGCAAGGCTGATATAAAAACTAAAGTATTGGTAGGTCCCTGAAGAATTTTTAGAGCATGATAAGTCAGGAGTTAAGACTTTCTTATGTACCTAAAAGTTTACAGAGCTAGAAAGAACTTATTTATGGAGAAAATGGCATTTGCTGAACTGAGAAAATAAGTTTCAAAATAGGTTTTACCAAGTGAATCAAGAGGAGGGATTTACTGGACCTTGCAAAATGTCTTGCATGTATGGCTCTATGGTCTGAATTTCAAATTTTTTGGAAAAAAACATTCTCTTTTCAGAGTAAAGCATTTGACAAAGTTTCTAATAACGTTTTTGTAGACAAAGTTTATATGTGATAGAAGAATGATGGTACAGTTAAATGGATTCACAGCAGGCTGAATAAATTTATCCAAAGAGTAATGATTAATGAGTCAATATCAATTAGGAGAAAGTTCTCCAGTTGTCACAGTACTCCAAATTTTGTCCTGTCCCTTGAAATTATTGGATGGTACATATAACAAATGCACAAATGACACAAAGTCAGGAGTGATTGCTACAGTAAAATATCAGATGACAGAATCAGTGATCACAATTATATGAAGTAAGTATCTGATCTATGCCAGAACACTTATTAGTGATGTTATGGATAGAATTCATATATGAAGGGTTAGACTAGGTCACCTCTAAGATCCCTTTCAAGTTTAAGCTTTGATCTTTTTCATGACACTTGAAATCCCTTCCAGGTCTAAAGTTCTGTGATTCTCTGTTCTGCATTATATACTCTCAGGGTAAAGCAAGCATTACACAAATTTTAGTGCCAGCTTGTGACTTCATCAGTATAGGAAATTGCTTATATGGAAGCTCCCTCCACTAATACTGATTGGTAATTCATTTATAATTTATAATCCTTGAGAATTTTCTTTTTCTCCCTTTCACTCCCAATCTATTGGGGGAAAAAGATATTGTTGAATTTGAAACAAGAGCATGAATTCATCAGAATTGACCAAATAAGATTCACTTTTCCCATAATTTGAAAGCAATTGTGAGATAGTCCTTCCAGGGAAAGAAAAGAAATAGATTCTTGCATGATAATTTACACTGTTCAGAGGGTAAGAAATAGATTTTACATTGGTATTCTGCTCCCTCTCAGAAATATCAAACAATAGATTTTTCTTCTGAAGTCAGGAAGACACATCTTCCTGAATTTAAATCTGGCCTTAGACACTTAACTAGATGCATCACCCTAGGCAAGTCACTTAATCTTATTTGTCTATAAATTGAGCTGGAGGAGGAAATGGCAAACCACTCCAATATCTGCCAAAAAACTTCCAAATGAGATCAGGAAGAGTTAGACATGGCTGAAAACAACTGAACAACAAATCTTCAAATATTTCTATCTCACACTCCAATTTCTTCCCATTACTTCATTCTCCTACCAAATTCAAAAATGCTAGATCTTATTAAAAGACTTCTGGACACCAAAGCAGTGTCAGAGTTGGCATAATTATGGCCTGGAAAAGGGGTCTAACAAATAGATGTCAGGGGGCCTATAAACTTCAATGAGAAAAAAGATGCATGTACATATGTATGTATAATCTTTATTTTCATATGATTATTTTCCTTTGCAATATTACAATGTGTTCCTATGTAAAAAGTAGTCAACCCTACATCAGTATTCTTTTCCTTCCCTACCCTATCCTTATTTCCCCTAAGGCTAGAAGGCTTCATTAGATCAAGGTTCCCAGTTCCTTAAGAGGAAACAAAGAAATGACAGGGCAGAGAGTATATTTCATTCAACTTAATAAGCACAAATTTAGTGTCTAATGGATAAAAAGTGGTTTGCAAACTCAAGCTGTTTTATATGTTAGCTATTATTATTATCCTTGCTTGGGATTTTATATATTATTTTATTTGCTTGTTTGCCAGGCACTGTGATAACTCCTGGGTAATATAAAGACAATAACGAAATAATCCCTGGTGTCAAAAAGTAATGGTATACATCATGCATATACACACATGCATAATTGTGTATATGTATGTTTAGTGTATGCATGAGCATTTGCACATACACAGACATATACACTCATATAAAATATACAGAGTAATCCCAGAGGGGTTGTGCAGAGAACTCCAATAAGAGAAAGTTCACCTATATGAAGTGTCACCTGAACTTAGTTTTACAGTCAGATTAGGGATTCTACAAAGTAGAGAAAGAATATTCCAGGCATGAAAAACAGCCTATGCAAAGTCAGAGAAATGGGAAATAGAATGTTGTGTACAGAGAAGAATAAGGAAGGTTGATCACCCTGGAACATAGTGTGTAAGGGGGAATAACTCACTCTGAAAAGACAAGTTCAATATTTTAAATACCAAATACAAGAGTTTACATTTTATCCTAATGGTAATAGAAAACCCTTGAAACTTCTTGAGTAAATAGGGAGACGATGGAAATTATACTTACTATGTGCTAAAAGGTAGAAAACACAAATTACAAAAACAGAAACAGCCTCTGCTCTCAAGAAACTTGTATTCTATTGGTAAGTCAAGTAGAGTGGAATGGTATCTTAGTTTGGAAAGATATCAGCATGATAAGGGGAACCATTTTCAGTAATCATAAAGTATTGATTTAATTATGGTTACAGAACTGGAAAGGGGAGTGGGCAGAAGGAATACAAAATAGGTGACTTTTGAGAAGATATCAGAAAGTAAATAAATTGATCAGCTTGGGGCAAAGGAGGGGGTGCCATGAGAGAAGTTCCTCAGCTGAAATGGTTACATGCTCCAGAGCCTATTTTCTGGTCCAAGGATTCAGCTTCATGAGCAGGGAAGTGACATGATCAGAGCAGTTAGGGGAAGATCAATTTGACATTTATGTTGAGTACATATTAGAGAGGGGAGGAGAGGCAAGGAGACAAATTAGAATTATGTCTACTATGAGAGTTCAGGGAAGATGATAAAGGCCCAGATTAATGTGTTGATTGAATGTAGAGGTGAAAAAAATCAAAACTTGGTAACTGATGTGAAGTGAGACAGAAGTCTTGCCCAGAACTCCAAGTTTGTTGACCTTTGTGATAGATTCACCTGGCAGGTGAGGGCTGGATTAGTAGGTTTGGGGTGGGGGGAGAGATGAGTTCTCTTATGGACATGTTTGGGATATCCCGGTGTTTGGAGATGTGGGACTGGAATTTAGGAGAAACATAAAATTGGATACACAGATTTGGGAGCCAAAGGAAAAGAGATGGCAGGTGAATCCATGGAAGGTGATTTAAATGACAAAAATAAAGTGTGTAGAGAGAAAAGAATTGGAACAAAGTCCTTAGGAACCCTTATGCATAGGGGGTGGAATCTGAGTAATTATCCATCAGAGGAGAATCTGGATTATATACTTTTTTCATTGACCTCACCAGCTCCTAAGGATTCAATTAAAATTGCTATGTAGATGACTCACAAATCAATAAATCCAGCCTCAGTCTCTCCCTTAAGCTTCAATCCTGCATCACCAATTGCCTATTAAACATTTCAAAATGTATATTATGAAGATATCTGAAACTCATGTTTCCTACTGCTTCTAGAATATAAATATCTATTGTTTTGTTTATTTTTCAAAGCTCTTCACAGCCTTTGCCCAAACTATTTTTCCAGTCTCTTTGGACATCATTTTCTGCTCCTTCATTCTATGATCTAGCCAGACTGCCCCTTTCCATGATCTTTCTTATATCCAACTTATAGAATTAAAAGAAGAAAGTGCTAGACCTGGAGTCAGGAAGATTTGACTTCATACAAAAATGTTAGTATTTGTGTGACTCTGGGCAAGTCACTTAAGCTCTGTCTCTATTCAGTTTCCTCATTTATAAAATGGATATAAATAGCTCCTATCTTCCTGAGCATCCGTGTGAAGATAAAATTCAAAGGCCCTAATGAAAATCTTAAGCTTTATATAACTACTAGATGTTATTGTTGTAATTATTATTTTCTTTCAAGACACGGCTCAAGTAATCTGAGGTGGAAACTTTCTCAGTCTCTTCAATTGCTGGTGCCTTTCAGGACAAACTGCCTTATATTTAATTACTTTTTATTTGTATTTATTCTCTTTATATTTATTCTTTATATGCTCATATATATCACTGTTGCCTCCCCTATCTGAATGCAAATTCTTTGCAAGTAGGGATTGTTTTATTTACTTCATGTATATACTCAGTGCATAAACATACTTAATAAATAAAATAATAATATAAACAAAAAAAATAAAATAATAATATAAAAATATAAAATAATATAATAATAAATAAATGAAAGATACTTAATAAGTGCTCCCTGATTGGTTGATTAGGACAAAAGCAAAGGGCTTTGTCATTTTTTTCTTCAGGTTTGAAGATATCTGAGCATGTTTGCAAGCAGTTGGGAAGAAAGTAGCAGATGGAGACAGACTAACAAGAATAAGGGAATAATCAAAGGACAATCACAGAAAGGAAATGAGAGGAAATGGGATACACTACCTAGCTAGAGATGGGTTGACCTTGACAAGGAAAAGGATCATCTCTACTTCTGGGATTAGAATAAAAGAAGAGGGCAGAGTTTGGGGGTGGTACTTTTTAGAAAATTTAAGTTGTAAAAGTGTGAACAGGCAACTTTTAAGACATAAGCTCAATTTGCTAAGTAAAGTATGAGGAAAAGTCCCCTATAGAGATGAAGAGAGTAAAGTGGTAAGGCAAATGACTCAATGAGAGGAAAGAAGATTTAAAACGAAAATTGTGGGAAAATGGACCATAAGAGAAGAGCATGAGGATTACCATGCTATGATGAGGACCCATTTGAAATTTGATGACAGGTAGCAGCTGGAAGGCACAGTGGATAGAGTGCCAGCCCTGAAGTCAGGAGCACTTGAGTTCAAATCTAACTTTAAATACTTAATACCTCATAGCTTTGTGATTCTGGGCAAGCCACTTAACCCCAATTTAAGAAAGAAAGAAAGAAAGAAAGAAAGAAAGAAAGAAAGAAAGAAAGAAAGAAAAAGGAAGGAAGGAAGAAAAAGAAAGGAAGGAAGGAAGGAAGGAAGGAAGAAAGAAAAAGGAAGAAAGAAAGAAAGAAAGAAAGAAAGAAAGAAAGAAAGAAAGAAAGAAAGAAAGAAAGAAAGAAAGAAAGAAAGAAAGGAAGGAAGGAAGAAAAAGGAAGGAAGGAAGAAAAAGAAAGAAAGAAAGAAAGAAAGAAAGAAAGAAAGAAAGAAAGAAAGAAAGAAAGAAAGAAAGAAAGAAAGGAAGGAAGGAAGGAAGGAAGGAAGGAAGGAAGGAAGGAAGGAAG